>JABMIG010000245.1:0-82004 GCA_013187285.1 Cyclotella cryptica | reverse complement strand
TACGAAACTTCTCCTCCTACAAAACAAGGCACACAACATACTAAAAGTTGCAACCACACTCCCTACCCTTACCCCACACGCTTGTGCCGCTTAAAAACATTACCAAGACACACCTGATGGGTTCTTTCACTGCAAGGGTGTGCTAATACTAGCCAAAAACCAGCCAAAACACCCATCATGTTCTCCACATACAATCAAGTATGTACCTACAGTATGTGAGTAGCACGTAAGTACTCTCTCTGGTCCTCAGCCCAAAAAGGCCCGTCCTAAGAGCCAACGAAATGCGTCGTCAGTACGTGGGACTGTATTGACTACAAAATAGCTCGCATAAATTAGTTATCACCTAATTAACGACGAACGATGCATCTCGCTCTGCTCAGCACTCTCTTCAATTTTACCCAGTCGTCTTTGTCGGGCTGCTTTACTCTTGTTGCGAGGAAGGACACTGCCGTCTGTATATCCTTCCGTGCTCTCGTGGAGAGGAATAATAGTTGGGCAGCCATCCTGTGAAACTGCATTGCCTTGTTTTCCTCTAAAATAGTCACATCCTCTGCCTCTCGAACTGTAAACAGATTGTCTTGGTGGGGCGTCACGCTGTCTTTCGTGATCTCTTCAGGAAATTTGTCTAGTATCCCTTGCACATAGTCTGCCATGTCGACCTGGAAAACTCCCTTTTCGGTGAAGTCGAGATGCATTCCAAGGTACTTTCCTTTACCACCTCGGTGCACTGTCATCTTCTCGCCGTAAATTCTTCTCAAGTAACAGAGATCAATTTTGTCACTTCATACTTGTCCCTGCATGAAATCTTTAGATCATCAACGTGCCATAATACGGTGAGCTGCCCGTTTGCAGTGTCCTTCTTTGCCACACACATATCATATGGGTTCATGACCATCCCATATTCTTCCAGTTCCTTCTTCAGCTTTTTGTAGAATAGAAGCGCGGACCTCATCAATCCATAGAGGGATTTGTACAATTCCACATACAGCACGGGCATTCCTTGCCTGTCTTTGCTCACGTATTTTTGGTACAGCTTCGGGTCTATCATGCACATGAGTTCGCAAAGCTCTCCTCGGAGTACCATGATGATTTTTTTGTCGGTGAGTGTGTGTAAGAATGTTCCAGGTAAGTCGATGAAGGCTACATCTCTCCCTTGGTACGAGTCCACCGCACTCGTCAGGAATACGGAGTCTGTGGCCACAGTCGGAGATGTAGCATCTTCCTTTCTGATGTATTCCCTTTGTGGCGCTCCATTGATGCATGTTCTTCCTTTCACCTCTCCGTTGTCCTTTTCTTTCAGGAATATGAGCGACGACAACGCCTTTCTCATTTCTTCTCGGGTGAGTGTTCTTGGGTCTCGTGGGAAAAAGGTGTGCATGTCATGTATTTGTTGCATTTCTTTCAGTGCTCCCTGTTTTCCCCTCTCACCAAACCTTCGAAGCCCTTCTCTGAGACTCAATTGGGTCATGATAACCCTCAGTACCTTAATCTCACTTTCATACACAGGTATAGGCGTGGTTAGGTCAGTCGCTGTCACAGAACAATGCATACTGGATACGGTAAAATGCATTCCTCCCACGCTTATGTGTGTGGTGTTGTGGTATCTTTCCAGCGGCCTGACCCTCCGTCCACTCCTGGTCTCTTGTACTCCTTGCTGGGGTGAAGGTACGTCTTCTATTTCATCTGCAGATCCATCGTCATCTGATTCATCATAAACTAATTCAATGTCTTCTATGTCCTCATTGACATATGTCTCATCGTCTGATGACTCTGCCTCTTCTTCTAGTTCGGGTATCTCATCTTCTTTGTCCACTTGAGCCGGCTCTATCTCTTCCTTGAACGCTGGTATCATGTTGATGTGGTTGTAGGTAATGTGCACGTCTCGACCGTGACGTTGTTCTTGTCCCACTCGTCGCCCCCTAAAACGGAATTCCTCGAATTCATCAGCGATACCGGCATTATCTATTGCCGCTGCCATCCGCTCCTCCTCCGATGGTGGAGGCGGCGTGGTGACTGCTGGTACATTTGATTCCAGAACCACTCCTGGGATCTCTGCAGGTACGTTTGGATACGCCGCCTGTTCTGGGTCCTGTGCATTGTCTTCCACTAACGATTCTTGCTCATCCGTCCATTCGAACGGTTCATTGTTTCTGTTGCAGAATTTGAGCAGGCCACTCTGTTTATCTCTCGTACCCCATCGTTCGATTCTCTTAATGATACTGTCCGGCATCGGTAGTTCGGTGAACCTTCTTCTTTTTATCAATGCTTTGGTATCTAAATCAAGGAAGTAGTAACTCCCCTGCATGTTCCCCGTCGGCCCTACACATATCACGATCCGGGATCTAGGTTGCTGTGTGTTGGTAAGGTTTGAATCTGGTTCATTGTACGCTTGTCCATATGAGCCAAATTGGTACTTGCAATGCCGTTGCCAGTCTAGCTGCCATCTTAAAATAAGTTCACGTGGAGAGTATTCGTCCGATATTCCTTGCTTGTCAATGTATGCATTCATTAGCAGTACCGCATGTAGCACCATTCTTTTTACCATCTGGGCAGGCATTATATCATATGGCAGTTCAGCCTTGATGCACCTTGTTCTTTCCTTGATATGCCTTATCTTTTGCTCAATCTCCGGGACATGTTCATTTTTAGAAGTGATATTGACTTCTATTAGATTTAATAATTTGTGTTTAACCTTTTCGAACTCTCCATCCATCAACACAGTTTGGCACACAAATCCAGCTCTCCCGTATACCCCTATCACCATTTTTAGAGCATTGGCTAATTCCCCAGCCGTCCTCCTTGGCACAAATTGCACCATTACGAATGGAATCCTCCGTGATAACGTCACTAGGAAAGGAAGCCCCGATACAAACATCACGTCAACGGCCAGTGTCACATATTCGTTGGACTCCATGAGATCCCTGGGCACCATCGTGTAATCAGGCCTTACTGGATCTTGCCTCCCCCGTGTCCATTTTCCTTTCATGCATGCGATGGATGGTCCAAAGATTTTACGAGCATTTGTTATGTCTTTAGTCGTTATCGGTGAGTTCCTGAGTAGAGAACTTGGACTTGCACGACTCACCTCCTTCTTGAAGGCGGCCTCGCTGGGGTGTCCTCCTCTGCTCTGCATCTGCCGAGCTAGAATTGCACATTCAACCTCCTCCCTAGTATATCCCTCAAAGTTCTTCCTGATAGTCTGAACCAGCATTGCAGCCGCCTCAGCACCGTGTTTGTCCAGATCAACGTATGGGAACTTTGTCCTGGGGCATCTTTCAAATACGACGTCTCCCTCTGGGGCTTTACATACAAATGCTCTGCCTCGTACCTTGCTGTCGTAGGTGATCTGATACTTGGATTCCAAAGTCTTTAGCGAAACCACATTTGCTATCCCTCTCTTGTCCAACCAAAATGGAGTACCGCCCAGGTAACCTTTCTTGTCCGCTTTGCTCTTCCCGGCATTGGTATGTAGCACCAGGGGATCCTTGACAGCGTGGATATCAGTCAGGTACTTAGGTATCACCATTTGGTCCTTGGTTGAACAAGTGTCCAAGTACAAGTAGTTTTTCTTGAGGGCACTACCTTTTTCTTTGTCGTCTTGAAAGATCATCTGCCCTTCAGAAGGCCCCCCAAGTTGAATTAAGAGCTCGCTCAACTGCTCGGTGCTGATCTTGGGACAGGACTCCAGAGAATGCGGCCCTCCACAATGAACACACGGGCGCTCCTTCTCATTCCCTGCCTGTTTGGTGGTGGCTTGTGCTGCCAAGCTTAGGGTCTTGTATTTGTTGTACCTCAATGCGCCAACTGGCTTGGATTGGATCATGGTGACCCCCTTGTTCTCGTTGTCAGACTCGGCTTGCTTCTGATTTCCACTGCTCTCCTGAGCAAAGTTTAACCCATCGTCTTCATCCATATTTACTTGAGCATGATTGTAACGGTCTTGATTCCCCGGTTTCTGCTTCCAGTTGTTCATCATGGAAAGCAACTCCGTGGTATTGGTGGGGTACTCATTACGCCCTACAGTGTAAGAGTTCTGTAGGTGTGTGCGGAGGTCTTCGTGCTTCGCCTTGTTGGCTCCTGCCAACATGAACATAGCTTTCATTTCATACTCAACATCTTGCTGAGCTTGTTGTACTTGTCCAGGCGTTGGTATCACTCCTGCCCCTGCTATCGCTTGAGCACGTTCTTGAATCAACGATGGGTGACTCCAGATGCTTCCCCCATGTTGCTCTACCGCCTCCCACATCCCGTCGAAGCGCTCCATCCACTCTTCGTTGATCTCTCCTTCTTTCTGCCACTCTCCGAGCATGAACTTAATCAGTTTACAGAGGCTCCATGCATCTTGTAGGTGCGTCTCCCGTCCGCAAACTATGATGAGCATCTCAGTTATCAAAGCGATGGGATCCTTCGCAGTATTGAAGGTAGGGTAGTTGGGATGTTGTTCCAACTCACTCTTCATTAACGGGGTGCACTGATTCCAGAGCAGTGCGTAGCTCTGAATGAGCACATTGCGTAGGTCATTTCTTCTCGCTGGGAGATGACGAAGCTCCCCCTCCCACATAATCATGGCTCCTCTATCCTTGATGAGCACACCTGGGTTCGCGGGATCTTCCATCCTGGGGGGCATGGGTGGTACATTGATCACCGGCATGGTGAATGATTCCAATCCGCCGGCTACCAGAACGCATTCCTTATCTCCCTCGCGCCGGATGTAGTCGGCGACGCGCTTGAGAGACTTCTCGAACATAGCGGCGTGTTCGGGCTTGCCGCAATCAAAAATGTCATTCTTTATAGCCTCCGTATCGGAGGTGTACGATGCAGCCTTCTTGGATGCTCTTGGTCTTGGCACTACTCTCTTCTCCGGGCCCCCTCGACCCGCTCCGCCTCCTCGTCCTGCCGCTCCAGGACGGTTGTTCATCTTCCTGATGATGTATAGTTAAAGGAATTTTTCTAAAGTAATGTTTGAAAAGCAGCTGCAATGAACCTCCTTGTTCTCACTCTTCGCAAGCGTGCGGGCTGCCACAGTTTGAGGGTAAGTGTAACCGTAGATTACTTTAGAAAAGTGAGCTACTTTTTAACCCCAATCGCTCGCTTTCCATCATCTATTCTATGTTAGGAGTCTCTTGGAAGCTCCTCGGAGTGTAGATGTCACTCGTGACCAGCCACTCCCACTTCCCAATTGCTTTGTTCTCCCAACAGAGGATGCCATCCTGCAACCACTCACTCACTGCACAGGTTATGATTTCTGCCCACAGAAACATACTCTATCGATTCAACCCAAGAGTTTGATACTCTTACTTTCATTAAGACTGTCACTTATTTTAATGAATGGATTTGATGGGTTTGATGCTTCACCCATCTCTCACAAGACTATCAAGTCCAAACTGCACTTGCTCAGATGAGGAACGTAAAGAAAATGAAACATCTGGTCACAGATATGAATCCACAAATACAAGTAAAAGGGTGGTAGAGCACTTATTCCTGGTGACAAAACATAGGTAGCTGGTGCTGAAATAGTGGTAGCATGTTGCAGAATTTGTGAATTAGTGGTAAAAGATCAACTTTAGCTTGAATAAACAAAATTTTGATTCTTTGAAATTCGTAAACAAGTTTCAAACATATTTTTGTTTGAAATCAATGTGAATAGGCATTAGGCTGTGAGTTTGTTGGCCGATTTACAAATGTTGCCATAAATTAAAGGAAAATTATGAGTTTGTTGTTTGCATGAATCACTAATCAACAAATCTACAAATTACATGTGAAGAACGCAAAAAACAGTGAAGACCTTTTCTACCTTCTTCATTTGTTTGAAATGGATCCCATAATTAATATTCCTCCACCGCTTTTTTAATATACCGAAAACACATTCCACGTCCTTGGGTATGCTCTTAATTCGTGAAGAGAAGTATCCCTTCCTTGAGCCCACTGGTTCATGTTTGTGCAGACAGATTAATTATGGCCAGTGAGCATACTCTCCATCACAAATGAAACAGACACCAATATCTTCTCTTTCCTTGACTTTTTCATCAAACCATTTCCATTCTACCTGACTGTACCAGCCACTTCTCATGAGATTAATTGTTTCGTTGGACAGAACAATTTGTTTTTCATTTCTTGTACCAAAATGAGAAGATGACACGCCCAAAATTTGTCTGTCAAAGCCGGTGACAACCTCAAAAGCAATTGAGGGGTATCCTTCTTTCCATGTAGCTTGGTTCACATTTCACATCTCCTGCAGGATAGTTGCTCCATTTGATATGCACCACATTGACAGATCCACCGCACCTGGGCAAGAAGTTCTCTTCATATTGGTTCATCACCCTCTCCAGTTCTTCTTCAGATGGCGGATATCCAATGAAATCATTTCTTACCTTGTACATATTGTCAATGAAAGCCTCAAAGATCACCTGACACTCTTTGTCTGAAATATTTGTGTCACTCCTTTGCGTCCGGAAGGGAATAGTATGTCCAAGCACTCTCAATACACCCAATATATGTAGCTTCAACCTAAGACCCATTTCCTGATCAGATTTCCAATGTTTTTTGGTACACCCAATTATTCTCAACATGAAGAGAAACAAGGTCATTGATCTTCTCAAAAGGCATACAAAAGAGAGCTCTAAATTCACCATGATGATCTCATGATGACAAGTAATATGTCTTTTCTCTAACAGACGAATGGAGAAATGTAATGTACCAATTTGCTTGGTAGACATTGCTGAATTCATAGGGGAGCACATTGGGTGATCACGGCTTCCGTTCTTCCTTTTCCTCTTCTTCGTGATTCAATCCTCCATCATGGTTGATTGGATGAGAGAA
This sequence comes from Cyclotella cryptica, assembly GCA_013187285.1. Lineage (NCBI taxonomy): Eukaryota > Bacillariophyta > Thalassiosirophyceae > Thalassiosirales > Thalassiosiraceae > Cyclotella > Cyclotella cryptica. The sequence continues at coordinate 75,185 of JABMIG010000245.1, read as the reverse complement.
ATGGGCGATAACTCTGCCCTGTGACCAGCAAGAGAATATTGGGCCAAATAAGAAACAACAGAGTACGGTGAAGTGACCTCTCATATCACTGCATCATGGTATTGTTTAACAGAGAGTATATCCATGGCTTCATTGTTGGAAGACATGTTGATGATTGTTGAAGAATAGTGTGTCGATGGGTGGATCAGTCGATTGACAAAAGGCCAATAGGTTGACATTAGAATAGTCCACGTTGCGAGCTAAACATGATTTGAAAATAGATTTGACATTTGGATATTTGTTTTTGATGACCCAAATGTACCCAGAGATTTGAAGATTTGGACTTGCTCATCTAATATCAAATCGTTTTTTCTTGTTTTTTACTTGACATTTGTCGATTTGTAAGAACAAACTCAACATTTTTGAGGTGATTTGGCCAATATTTTTTTGCGCTAGGGAAAAAGATTTGACATTTGCAAATTGGCCAACAAACTCACAGCCTTAGATAACACTAATTTCTCATTGTGATATTAACATGCTAGCTTTGCATCGAGTTTTAGACCCTTCCAGATGCCAAGATCTCATAGGGTTGATTTGAAACTTGTTTTGGAAAATTATCTATAAAAAATAATACATGTACTGTATAAATCAGTGTTTAGGTCTTTCACATTATATGTCCGGTGGGAGTTGAATTCTTGACATTTGTTCTTTTCTGCTGCATGGCCACCCTCTCAATGCTAAAACATACAAAAATATATTCTCCTTGATGTCAGTAACATGACATATGTGTAGCTCCAGATAACTCCTTCTAGTGCTGCAGTTATTTGAGATGGTAGCTAAACGCACCACACATCCACGGCACATCACATCAACTACCTCATAACTAAAATTTTAGCACGAAAGGGCAAAAAACCGAAGTACGTAGCTACCAAAGTAAATAAGCAAAGATACCAAAAAACATGACATGGATGCAAAGCTAACTTGAATATATTATAAGGCCCAATCTTACAGTTACCCGTACCCGCACCCAAAGTTCATCTTATTTTCTACAATCCTGTATTTGTGTGCCTTTTCCTGTTTTTCTTCCTTAAAGTTCACCTACACATACCCGAATCAGAGTGCTGCTATTACTAGTAAACATGTGATGGATCTTTTGAGATTCAGCAAAATCATAGATTCTTTTAAGTACGTTGCGCTAAAAAATGACGTCGTCTATGAATTGAAAATGGGTTGGCGCGATCTGACGATGAATGTCGTGTGATGGTCTGACTGCAACACGTAAAATGTGGTGTAAACCACGGGTACACCATCCTTACAGCAACAAAATACATCACGCACACACGCCCCAAAATTCAGTTGATTTTGGGGTGAGCTCTGATTTCACCCGAAAATGAACTTAATTTTCAGGTGGATTTTGCGCTCATAACCTGTTACCCGAAAGTTACCCTTCAAGTTCGGGCTAACTTTCCGGTAGTAAGGACTGAGATTCATGTACCTGTACCCAAACTACACAAAAAATCAAACTTTGGGTACGATTACAGGTGACTGTAAGGTTGGGCCTATGAGTGTGCGCGTAGGCAGAAAAAATCATACCCCGCAAACGAATAATCACACCTTTAAAAATGTCTGGTCGTCACAGTGGTGTGTACCCTGATGCGTTGGCAGAAAAGAAGAATCATACCCGTCGTATCATACCCCACATGTGTGATCTTGGAAATGATGATCTGGACACCGTGAGAGATTACGCGTAAAGATTTGGCGGGAGGGGGTATGATTCTTAGGGTATGATATTTTTTCTATTGCGCAGTTGGAGTTGAACTTGTACAATCTAAGAAAAATCATATCCCCAAAATCCCATGCTCATAACCTATTACGGGGCATGATTTTAAGGGTAGGGTATGATTTTTTTCTGCCTACGCACACACTCTAAGTTACTGGGTGACTACCGTAATTGTTCTAAGTGTCTAAATGTCCAGATATCCAGACCCAAATGTTAAATTTAGAACCAATTTGGCACAATTTTTAAAAATGGCTAACGTAATTAATTTTAGACTACATATACCGAATTTCCATTTTCATGGTACTTACGCATGAAATGCCGTAAATTCTCGAGAATGAGATATATCGACATAATCGACATCAAGAGCCCAGAACTCCTATGGTACACTATTGTTAGGCCATCCGCACCCTCCACCATGGTCTCTGGCATTCGTCGCACTGTTCGTAGGTCGCCCGATGCCACCAGAGATATCAACCAGCAGGCCACTAGACACTCTTTTATACTCTTTCCGCAACCACAGAATATTGTCGTAAGATTCTGTCCCTTGTTCTCGCGTATTCAAACAGTATCGGCGATTCATGATCGCTCATGGTGTTTGAAAGACTTTGCAAGGAATAATAACCTGTTCATGTGCTTCCACCTGCTTCCATGTGGTATTTTTTGGTCTAAATGTTTATTTTTCAAAATAGACAAAATGGGGGGGTGTCCGGACACCCCCCTCTTTTTTCCAATTTAGGAACGGATTCAGACAAAAAAGGGGGTAGGGCAGGCGGCTTGGAACAGATTTAGCCGTTCCAAATATTTGGATATCTGGACATTTAGACACTTAGGACAATTAGGACAATGATGCGGTAGGCAAACACTATTTTAATGTGTCTTTTGACATTTCATTTACCGAAACAAGGATTTATACGGTAGCTAGTTCCCCGAACCCCTATCATGCCTAGATAAAAAACAGATCTCCTCTGAGAAGTGGTACCATAAAAACCATGAGGCCAAGAAGGCATAGGAATCGTGCGATCAATTGCAAAACAATGGTGACCAATGGATTCAGACCTTTTTTTATCCGTGACTAAGTGGATGTATGTAGAATTAGTGGATTTTTAGTGAACTAGCGGATAATTAGTACAATTGCAGATTATCTGTACAATTGCAAATTATTTGTACTATTGCAAAAAAATTGTACAATTGCATATTACTAGAACCTGTACTATTCCTACGTGCAAATCTGCTAGATTTCTGGAGGACTGGAGGATTTCTAGCGGATTTGTAGATAATATGTACTATTGCAGATAATTTGTACAATTGCGGATAATTTGCGCAATCGCGGATTTTTTGCTCGTGTGCAAACCAGTCGTGCAGGTGTAAAAATACATCATGTGCAAACATATCCCCATCCTTTTTGTACGGTGCAATAATTGCACCATAACTAGCTTTCTCCATGTTAATCTTTATAGTGCAATTATTGCACCATAAGGATCACGATTCCTTTGTGACTCACGTAGAAATGAGAAAAAACTCATTTGCCCCCAAAAAGTAATGGAGGCTTGGCATCAATATTTGGAGGGAAGTTACATAAGCCATTTTTAAATGATAACACGTGAATGCTAGGCATATATAATGCTTATGGTGCAATTATTCCACCATAAGAAAATCTGGAATTTGATCAAAGTGTATGGTGCAATTATTGCACTGTAGCTTGGGGTGGGGATATTACTATGAAGATTTTCCCGCAAAGTCAAGGATTTCCTTAGCCTCGGTCGGGCTAAAACCAACAAATGCTGGAAATAGCCTATTTTGGCTCATGACCCATTCGGGCCTTAATTCATGTATTTGTCGGTGTTAGAACGAAAAATTGGCTATATTGGCTAGCCTAGCAGTCACCAAAAATGGACTGAACGGACCAATCCAAGGCTTGAGAATTGCTTCAATATGTCTGAGGAAGCCTCCTTTCATTCGGGGCTATCCAGATATCAACATTGCCCATCCTACATACCACAGAGTGAAAAAAGTGATTTGGTCAGATCATATTGATTCCTACGTATATTTCATGTAGAAAAAATGAGGATTTTCGGCTCATTACCTATTAGGGACGTAAGACATGTATTTGTTGGTATTAGAGCAAACTATAGTGGAATTGTCCCCAAATCACCGTTCTGAGACGGCTGGTGTAAAAATGACTGACTACAAAATTGATAAAAGGGACAAATCTTATGCATTGCTGTAGAGAGTGATGAATTCCTTCGTCAAATAAGACGATGAAATGCTAAACAGAATTTGCTTGGACAAAACTCTGTTTCATATTCCAAAATCGCATGGAGTTATAGTGATACAAGAACGGGGCGATTAACCTCCAGTGGGAAGAAGACAAAAGAGCATATGTATCCTGTCTGAGAATACTCAGCTGAGAAAGATGACTCTACTGATCATGTTGCAAAGAAGGTTTGGAAGTGTCCTCCGAAGTGTGTGCTGTGCTGTGTGATCTCAGACCAAAAGGATGTTCAAGATAAGTCAGACAACAATCCATTGTTCTTTGTGTCTTGTAACCTTGCTCATCAAGAAGAAAGGAAGAGGAAGTCAGCCTGTCTGGAGATTTTTCATCAAATCAATGCCTAAGCTCCTTAAGAGGAAAATCAGAAAGCTCTACCGAAGCACCTGTGAACCTATGTGCCTTGAGGAAGAGAAAGGCATATGTGGGACAGAAAGAATTATATTTTATACCTAGGGAAGTGGATTTGTTGTGTCAAATCAAGTGAAACTACTAGTTATTTAGTTATGACAAAGTATGCATACGAATGATCATCAGTGCCATTTGTCTAATATCGCATCCAAATCGTCCCCAATACCCATCCCAACCGCAGGGGGTTCAGTTTAGGTTGTGTTGTAGCCGCATACCAAGTTTCATTGTCAAATTCAGGCTGAGGGACGATCTACAACATCAGCAGTGAGTTGACCTGTCGTGTGAGTTGCCCTCTTGTGTCTAGTATATCATGCCGTGCCATTCGTCTAATATCGCGCCCAAATCGCCCCCAATCACCATCCCAACCACAGGGGGTTCAGTTTAGGTTGTGGTGTAGCCACATACCAAGTTTCATTGTCAAATTCAGGCTGAGGGACGATCTACAACATCAGCAGTGAGTTGATCTGTCGTGTGAGTTGCCCTCTTGTGTCTAGTATATCATACCGTGCCATTCGTCTAATATCGCGTCCAAATCGCCCCCAATCACCATCCCAACCGCAGGGGGTTCAGTTTAGGTTGTGGTGTAGCGGCAAACCAAGTTTCATTGTCAAATTCAGGCGGGGGGACGATCCACAGTACTACTTCAGCAGCAGCAGTGAGTTCTCCTCTCGTGTCTAGCTTTGTACCCCATATATCATGCCGTGTCATTCGTCTAATATCGCGTCCAAATCATCCCCAATCACCATCCCAACTGCAGGGGATTCAGTTTAGGTTGTGTTTTAGCCGCATACCAAGTTTCATTGTCAAATTCAGGCGGGGGGACGATCCACAGTACTACTTCAGCAGCAGCAGTGAGTTGGCCAGTCGTGTTTAGTATGTGATTCTTTGCATTGATCTAACAATTTGCTTTCCTTTGTACCGTGTTAGTGTCTAATCATCAGAACAACAAAAATAGTCTCACCGCTAGACCATGGCACCCTGGTTTGAAGATGTCTCCTGTTGAATGGGATCGATCTGAGAACAACCGAATTGCCGCCATTGCTCTCCGGGCAAGGTCCAAGCGACATTCCTTTCCTTCTTCGGCACCTCCACCCATTCCTATGGTACATCCAGCATGGAATCAAGCTCCAACTGCACAGTTCTGCAATGTTTTCAACCCTACACCCACAAATGCACCCATGGGATCCATTGCAAGCTCATTTCAGCCCCAATCGTCAAATGGATCAATCTATGTACCCGCTGGTCCCCCTCCCCCACCTCCCTCCACAATGCAGAACACTGAATCTGCTGGTTTTCTCACTTTTCCTGCTTATGTGCTAATATTTGTTTCTGCTATTTCCCAGCTTTTGGATGCAACCAGAGTTTGTGAAAGTGTGGAATGTGGCCCATCTTGTAGATAAGAAGGATAAGATGAAGTTGCAATACCGCACAAGCAATGGTCTTGAGCGCTACAATAGGCACTTCAATGGCATTTGCCCTACCACCCACCCCAATCTTGTTACTTTTGCACATGCTCTTCACAAAGAAGCAGAACGTGTTCTACAGCGAATGGATGATGTGGCCAAGGGCAGAGAAGTTCCTCCAGAGTGCAATGAGCCCGTTTTCCCAGAAATCCCACCTGAGTTTTATGGCAATGCAAAGAGGGGTGGCAAGAAGGGAAGGGGCAAGAAGTGAGGAGATTCTTCATTTGGGGATTATGATGGTGGTTTGTGTTTCAATATCTGTGTTCATTTCAGTGAATATCTGTGTTCATTTCAGTGTGTAGTTTGCAGTTGAATTCTGCTGTTCTGGATGTGTGAAGCTGCGGTTGAACTCTGCTGTTCTAGATAATAACTTAGAAGAACATTTTTTATCACAGAAAACAGAGGTAGTATTAGGGGTACAATTATGGGGTACGGGGGATGAAATGGTACAGTGGTGAAATAAACCCATACGAATCTATGTATTAAACAAGGACAGGTGAACTCCTAGTTATTTTTGCTAACTAGACCTTAGTATCAGCCTATCCCCCCTGACGAATTTCTCGTGATACCTAGGTATCATCATTTACTAGTAAAGTTTCTTAAAGCTAGTGAGATGCCTTCCTCCTGAGAAGAAACATGGCAGATACCCTAGTATCATTATCCAGGCAAGAACGGTTAAAAAATATCTATACCTATAAAATCTTGAACCCTGAATAGAAATAACATGAGCAGTCAATGAAGAATAATATTTTAGAGGTAAAAATCATTTTCATTTCGTAATTCATTCCTATGTGGCTCGTGTAGACAGTGTTAGTAAACAAGTATTGGGAAAAGAACAAATCAGTCACCTTTAAATAGTTTACGTGGATTTCAAGATTGCACAAATTTCTTTAGAGCAATGGTCTAATGACCTCTTGCATCAAGCAGGAGTTACCAAAGACCTGTGGAGGGTTCGTGATTATGCATCCGATAAGTTGACTGCCACTTTGTTCTCTTACAAAACACTGAAAAAATTGGCTGTAGGCATTGAAGATGGGAAATGCGTTGGATTAATAGGAGATGCTTGTGCACTGACAGCATCATTTTGCATGTTGGCGTTGCACTTGCATTTCATCAATGGAACACTTGTTCCTGCAAAACACTGTGCACTGTATTTGTATACATCAATGATATTCTTCACTTCAACTTCCGGCATTTCCATGACATCAAAGCGCCATGTTGTTTCAGAAACAATTGGGAATTTTGTTTTGACATTGCAGAAGAACATTAAAAAGGTATGCCATTGCACGAGTGAACCATCAGAGCATACATTTGGAAACATGAGAATGGACAATAGAGAATTCTCTATTGGAGATTTTTGTTTACTTGCAGAGAAGAAGGTACGCAGGATGAAAACCATGTTTGATGGTGATCTCTCTCCAAGTAAAACTGCCAATAAAGGTTATTCAGCAACCTTTCTAGATTGGGTGACGGATGCAAAAGAAAATCAAGAAGAGGGTGGGCCGTGCATAGTAGACATATCTGATGATGATATTACTGTGATTAGTCAGATCTGGCCACTAGCACAAAAGATTATTTCTGAATCAGTGAAGTTGATGACTCAATTGTTAAAGTTGTTTGGAGTGAACGCAGAAGCTATATCACCATTTTGTAAGGAATTTTCTTCTCCAGGGGAATTAATGTATGCCTACATTGCATAGTGCCCCAACACATTTTCATACGATGGTCAAGCTGGATTGATTGAGAAGCAGGGTAAAGATGAGGAGTGTTTACATGATATTGAAGATGATGGAGATCAGATAGATGCACCACAATTAGCTAGTGTACTCAACCGCTTTGAAAAGTTCACTAAGGACATCATCACTGCTTCTGCCAGTCCATCACAAAATGATGATGAATGTATTGAGATTGAGACTGTGCCTTTCGATGAAAGAAGAACAGACACTTCATTAAGTGTTGAAAGGAAACGAAAAACAAAGACTAATGCAGCACTCTTGTCTGCATTCACAAAATCGTCCAATTGCACAAAGATTGAGGATCTGTTTGATGACATTCTTCAGGTCAGTGCAGCTATTGAGTCAATGGATGACAAGTTAGAGAGGGGATCATTGTCTCAAGGAAGAAAAACTAAAACCCTATTTGGAAGATGGACTAGCCGTACAGTTCAAGTATTGACACTTGAAACCACACGCATTGAAGTGGGTGAGCGAGAGGATATCATTGGGAGGGACACCGTTGTGACACGAAAATTTAAAAATGGCACGAAAAGAGATACAGGGTTTTAACAGTGTACCACAAATTCTACAAAAAATGGTACATGAGTACAGATAAGAAGAAGTGGAGCCCAATCATAGATGGACAACTTAAAAGCAAGTATCGCTTTGCAGTGAGAATGGTGGAGGATGGAACACTCGAACCTTTCGAAGATGTGAAACTTAGTGACTAGTGATGATGCCTATGACATGCGTCATGTCATTAGAATGTTTATCGGGAAGGACGTCATTGGAGTAAAGGGAATGTTTCACTCCTCAATGTTGGATGACGACACAAGCAAAACAGTTGAGTGATAAGTATGTGGGGGCGTTATTGGGCTATTATTGGGGTAACCTTAGTAGACTACCATACTATATGTATGTATGTATGTACGTACGTACGTACGTTGTGTGGTATAAGGTATAAGTACATAATCTCTCCCCCTGGAGGCTGAAATTTGATACCTACCCAATTTTGTACCGTGCCTACATGTTCTACGTAGTTTCCTGCCTCCTGAGAAAATTTGAAAAATACCATGGTATCTTTATTCAGGCAGGGGGAAGTTCACCCCTCCTTATTAAACAACTAGTAGCTTAACTAGCGACACATGTATTTGTAAGGATTACGCTAAGACCAACGAATACATGAAATAGCTATTTTTTGGCCAAAAACGAAGGTGTTTTGGGGGGATTTGCAAAGGATCAATAATCACTATTTGAGAGTGAACTCTCATTACCCACCATTGGTAGTGCTTCTGAACTCGATGGCTGATCACTTGGCCGGACGATTGCGGCACCCTCGTAAGCTTTTTTTTCAATTTCAAAATTACGGTGAGCAGCGTCACCGTTAATTTTTTGGACCGGGGTTAGCCTTCCAAAAGGCTGCCCGAAGCCAGAAGGCATTTTGTTCATTATCCTCGTAATCGTACTTGTACCGTACATAAATAAGGACATGTGAGTGCGTAGACACATACGTGTGTATGTAGAGTCACTCTCTCGAAAGTGACTCTTCGCACAGAGTGAGGTCTTGTATAACGGTGTATAATATTGACTATAACTAAAAAGTAGAAAAACTCTTGGTTTGTGACTTCTCTCTTATCGAGAATGGGTGAGAGCTGAGAAGAAATTGATCGACGATCTCCTAGGTCCTGCAACAGTGTCTGAGCTTACTTCTAACGAATTCTATCGTGTTCATCCCTTGTTCTGACCGGATGCTGTCTCTAGTATGGCAAATAGACAACAGTTCGTATTCCGCTCCTGTCTATCCTTCTTGTAGCCCGTGAATCCCAAATCCTCAGCGAACACACAAAATAGGCCAGAGGTCTCCCCAATGCCACAATGGACAATCATGTGTTCTTCCAACACTACTTATGAAATTGCGACATGGAAGTTGTACTACAATGCGGACTGTCTCCTCACTCGTTCCCTTCGACCAAGCGACACATCACATGAGCAGATAGCTCCGTCGCCCTCGCCAAGGCTGACACAATCCCACAAACATTATGTGGCAACAACAACAAGCCATCCTCGACCTGTCCAACACAGATGATAACAACAACTTCGATCCTCGGCAGCTGTCTGCTCATCAGCCCGGTTCGACGGGGTCCCTTTCAGGCCTCTCTCTCTCGCAGCTGTCGCAGTCCCAAGGCGCTTCGCTCTCCTTTTCCTCACTCAGCCTTCGCCATCAGTTCACCAGCGATTACACGACAATCCATGGCAGCAGCGGCAGCCTTGGCGTGGGGGCTCGAGGAATGGCGCGCTCGCTCTCCACGGGAATGCCGATCGCCGGTGGCTTTTCCGGCGGAGGAGCAGCCGGTCCGCAGAGCCGAAGCGCGTCGGGCCGGTTTCACAACGAAACGTTTCGATTTCCGTCGGTCCCGGAAGAGTCGGGCGTGGCGGGAGGCTCCTCTCTCGCCAACTCGCTCACCAACGGAAGCGCTGCCAGGTCGCATTCCACGTCTGCCGTGTTGGGAAACATGTTTGCCAGGCACTTGACGTTCGACGGCGGGGGACTCGGCCTGTACCGCCCCGCCCATCCGGCACACCACTCACAAACAGCGGGGCCAGCCAATGGCATTGCTCCGTTCAGGGACGGCAGCGGCTCGCCCGAGGCGGCGCCCACTCCGGGACCCTCGGAACTGTACCGCCTCATCTCGGCGCCGGTGCCGAATTACCCCGCCATACTGTCGCGATGTCGGTCGCATCCTCAGGAGGCCTGCTCGTTCAGCCTGCATGCCGGATGCGGACACGTTTATGCCCTGCATAGATTGCTCAGGAGGGACGACGACGACGACAAGGGCCACCGCGACAACAACAACAGCTTGGGCGACGGAGGAGGACAGGCGCCCTACGAAGTGATAGAGGGGGTCATGCGCGCTTGTCCCAGAGCGGTGGTGAGAAAACAGGCCGTCTGCGAAGAAGAAGATTTCATGGAACACAACCAACTGCCTCAACCAGAAGATCACACACAGCCACAAGATTATCAGTCCCGAATAAATTCCACCAGACAAGACGACGAAGAACAAAACTTCGAACGTGATCCCGATGACGTCCGCTACGAATACCCCCTGGCCATCGCAGCGGAATACTCCCATCCCCCACCCGTATTGCGCCTACTTGCCAAAGCCACCACATTGGCGCCTGCACATTACCGATCCGAGGTATTCCGTTCTCTAGACTATGCATCGTTGTCGAATGAGACGGTGCGGATATTGTTGGAGGAGTATGCGGGGTGTGTTTTGGAGAGGGGTGATAGTGAGGTCAATGAGGGAGATGATGATGATTGTCCCCTGGAAAAGGTTTTGTTTTGGTGGGATGATCCGGATGTTACCGGGATGGAGGAAGATATTGTGAGTCTTTTGACCGTTATTGAAATGTCTACGTTGGAGTTTTACTTTTACATGCGTGTTGCTTGTAGTTCATAAAGTCTGTACTCTCACTGACCCACACTCGTTTGCATGCACCATTGCGCGGACGAAAACGACAACAACTTTATTCATCGAACCACAACAGGCAACCTATCCAGAATGTGAAATGAAAGACGACCTATGCGATCTATGGGAAAAACTCCGCATGATGCTCTACGCCGCCACGAGGAAAACTATGGACGGATATGATTCTTCCAAAGAAGACTTCAAAGTACTGCATCTTTTACTTCGCATCGTTGTCCATGGTGGAATACAGAATGTTTCGTTCCCGAATGACTTCACGCATTCCGTATTATTGTTGGCGAAATTCATTCAGCGGGAGAGGGTAAGTATGTTTCGTGAACGGGATGAGAGTGGGAGTTTACCGCTTCATATTGCTGTGTCGGGAAGTGGCCTGCTCAGGTGTGAGATGGCTTCGAGAGAAAACTTGGCGGAGGGTGATCATGAGCAGATTGATGATCACCCTGAAGAGGCATTACAAGATGTGGATATGGGAGACGGCGGTGATCTTGATGAACGAGATGATCCGCCTTTGCAGGATGATGAACGCCGCATGCCTCAACAGGAGAACCATGTCCTGCAAGATGGGGATGATGATCACGAAGATGCCGATGAAGACGAATCTGGCATTAGCGAATCTGACATGGAGGAAGATAATAATGAGGGCTCTTCCTCTGTATCTTGCGGAATGGAAATTATCAAATTACTTCTGGAACAACACCCTTCTTCCATTCGATTGTATGATACACCGACTCGATCTCTACCGATTCATCTAGTCCTAAAACACAACCCCAACGCAATAGAGGCAATTGATCACTTCATACAATTGTACCCCAAGTCTGTGACCATGCCAGATGGGGAAGGAAGGCTTCCCATTCATATTGCATTGTTACACAATTCTCCATCATGGGAACGAATTTTGGAAATTGCCCCAAATACTTTGGAGAAGAAAGATCCCATGACAGGTCTATTGCCTTTTCAGCTTGCTGCATTGCACAATTCCACCATAAACAACGATGGAACTTGTTCAGAAGATTTGGCCTCTTCGACGACACAAGAGCTTACGTCACTGACCACTTGTTTTCGTCTCCTTCGCATGAATCCTCATCTTGCTTCTGGCCTCGCCGAGGTTTCCGCACCCGATGCACACCCTGCCGAACTGCGGGTCGCCAAACTCGAAGCAGAGAATAAAATGCTTCGTGAACGAGTTAGAGAATTGGAGAGTAATTTGATGCAGTTTCAATTACTGATACAAGCTTCTAAGAATGAGAACGCACTGAAGAAACGAAAGTCCTTTAATTCAATGGACATTCTCCGTCCTCGTGATGGTGTTTAGTGGATAAGGGCGTCCGTTTTTGCCTTTGACGACTGTTTTGAGTTATGGCAGTGCATGCTATAGAGAGAGATGTTCGTTTATCATAGCAGCTCCAAGTCAGTTAGAATTGACTTCTTTTTAATCAGTTATTAATACGCGTAAAAAGCTGGCATTCGTAGTATGTCGCTCGGTTGGCGTGAGCTTCTCTGAATTCAATCGAAGTCTGAAGCATCTAACAAGGACAATAGTGAAATATCATCATTTATCAAAGAGGAAATCACGAGAGATATTTGATTGGTTTCTTGGGAGCACACGATGTCCGAAGCTCTACTTTGATTCAAATTCATTCCATAGAAGAATCCGTTGTTGCTATTCGTCTTATGGAACAAGAAAACGAAACACGCCGAATCTGTCCAATACTATTATCGACAAAATCTGTTGTTACCAGTTGTTCCATGGCACAACAAAATGAAACAAGCCGATGTTGTCCACATTAGGAATACTATATTCTACAATAATATTATCGTGTTAATTGTAGCTCAGATAGGCGCAAATTCAATGATTTCTTTGTGCATGGCATATCTCGAAGTGAGGCTATTCCTTGATCATCTCGGTACTCCTCTGTTTTGAGCACCTTCTATGATCTATGCACATGTGTTATTTCCTACAAAATTAGGTTGCCAAGATAGATCACTCATTGCATTAGGCTTGAGTAAGAGTGATTCTTTGAATGGGCTTGTTATAGCAAACATGCGAGCCCAGATAGTCCTCATCTACCATTAGCCGAGGAATCTGTATGAATTTTTCTCTTGTCTATTTATCATATCAAAATGAAAGTCTTGATTTCTTTGGCTCCAACTTGTAATGCGGGAAGGATAGTAGCGAGAAAGCCGTCTGCAGCTTTCTGACATCGGCATCAGCCTCCACATGGTTCGATTCTTGATCATCGGTTCTTGCGGAACAAGTCCTTGGAGTGATGGAGATGTGCCGAGCTCGAGGGGACGGGTACTGACCGACCATTGCAGGCCATGCAGTGCAGTTGCATTTGCTCTTTTGCTCTCCTTCTTGGAGAGGAAACACTGCTGAATCCCAATCAGTCGAAGACGAACTCGTCCTCTGCGCGAGCACCCGATTTAACGCTGCCGTGGCAGGACATTCAAAATTGTCCGTGGCGAGGGAAAAGTTGGAGGTGTGACGTTCAGTCACCATGAACGGGACGGTCGGGGAAGAGTCCGGCGTGATAGTGACGTGGTTTGTGGAGCTCGTGGGCGATATTAGACGGGCAGTCGAGTAGAAGCGTTTATGCGAATCAAAATTCTCTCGAGCAACGTCGTCCCCATCGACTAAGGAGCACGTGGCAGAAGATTCACTGCTGCAATGCGTGCGTAGCCTCTTGGCACGTTTCGTTGGAAGGCTTGAATGAACGATGGAAGCTAAGTCCTCGTAATTGAATGATCGTTTTAAACCAAGGGGCCGTTTCATCTTTTTTGTAGTTATTCATTAATACTGCCAATGCAAAACGTTAAACGATGCATAGATCACTTGTGGGATAAAATGGACTTCATCACGAGGCAGCATTCAATCGAAGTAACCATCGCTTGCTCGGGTTGTCGGTATTCTTTACATTGACACGATGCAAGACATGACTAGTCCCTGTGGTTATTCCCCGGTGACATGTTTCATTGCTTCGGCTTTCGTCGGTGTGACAGTTGACAAAACTTGACACCAGTTGTCAACCTCATGTGAGATCTAGTTTTTGAGAGAAGCTCTGAGCAATATTTTTTCTTTCATAGATATTCTTGACACCCGATCCCTTGCGCAGCTGACACGTCAGGGTATTGAGAGGGTATTGTACAAAGCAGAACACACGTAAAAGTACGTTTGGTATGAATTCTATGGTACCGTCTAAATATTACATACCACTTTTTTTTCTATCAACAACAACAACAACAACAACAACAACAACAACTTAGCAAATTAGGAATGTGTTTATGCTACCTAGACCTTTTTAACCTTTCCGGAGTCTTTAGGCTCCCAATGTGTCACATTGAGAGGGGCGGTTGACACCGCCTGAGAGTCACGACTCTCCTTGCAGGGTCCGTTCCTGGGCAAATAAAGTTCCACTTTATGTCTGTGTTTGCTGAGACAAGCGATATCTCTCTCTAGCCGAGCTAATTGCAAGTAACCAATAGCTTTCTTTTTCTCCTGTAGATGTGTCCATCTCTTCCAGATTCACCTCTATCATCCATTTGTCCTGTTCTGCCAAACCTTCTCCACCTAGCTCCATCTGCCTTTCAATCTCTTGCATCAGCTGCTCCTTCCCTTTCGTGGCGAGCAAACCTGCGGTGCCGTCGTGCATCATAAGATTCTGATATATCCACACACCGTGGGTCGCTTCTAATAATTTTCTCACTAATTGTCGTGCCCATGTTTCGGGGGTGAGTTTGCTCTTATCCGTGAGAACATCGAAATGGTCTAAGAAGAGGAGTTCCTTGGAAATCATCCCTTCCATCGTTCGTGTCCATCCGATTTTCGCTTGGGAGGACAAGAAACGCTCGTACTGTGGCCTGTGGGTTCCTCGAATGTTATCTCCTCTGTTGAATAGGAATTGCGTCAAGATATCTACGAGTTCTGTGTTGGTGCCGATGTCGTAGAGCCATTCCCTCACCAAGCTTAACTGTTGGGAAACACACTTCGTCCTCCCTTCCTCTCTGCAGTGCATCAGGTGTGCGGTAGTCTCCTTACAGATGCTGCAATTCGGGCATAAATTGCCCAAGTGGGCGTATGCTTTTTGTTTTGAAAGGTTGCCGAGGACTGCTGCGATCCCAAAGACTTGTTTGCATGCGAAGAGTTGGAACATTTTTGGGAGATCATGGAGAGAGTGATGTACCACACTCCAAGCTACCTCGTCAAATTGCTCTACCGTCAATATCTTCAGAGACAAAAATAGAGACCGGGCTTCTGCCTTGTGGGCGAGGTAGCGCAGTACCATCTCCGTATCCGAGGTCAATTTATGATTGTTGACCTCAATGGATAGTGCTTCGGAGGGAAGGTGTGGGGATGGGGGGGTTTCCATGCTGCTTTCGATGATTTCCCGTTTTGCTGCAGCATCGCACGTGCAATTCAGCTGAGACGGGCGCGTGAGAGAGGTCCAGTCCATACCTTCATCTTGGTGCGCCTTCACGTGAACAAATCTTCGCTTGAAGTGGATCTTTTGTCCATGTGTGGTGATAATCTTGAGGTCCGCGTGTTTCCGTTTCGGTGGTACTCGGGATGGCGGTAGGTTGGATAGAGTGTGAAGCGCACCCATGCAGTCTGAATATATGTCAACCTTCCCCGAGAGGGTAGGTTGCATTTCACTAATACTGTGCAGTATAAGGTGTATTGCCATCAAGCCAAGCAATTCTCCTCGAAAGGCATTGGCCGAGTGTGAGCGGTCTGCGAATGACAGCGAGAGTTGACCGCCGCCTTGAGTGCATTCGACCATTATAGCTGCGGAACATATTTGTGGGTGCAGCTCCCGAAGGTATGATCCATCTGAAACGCATATAAGGGAACCCGCGTGGATTGCCTCATACAACCAGGTACCGTCGCCTGTGAATTTTAGGCCCTTCCATATTCTCGGGTATTGCCATGAATGCAGGATCTCGACAAAATGATGAAAGACCTTCACGGGAGGGGAGTACTTGGTGTGGGATTTGAGTATTATGGAAGAGGGGAGGGTGGTGTCCGTCGTACAAATGTGAGCATGGGAGATGTCCGCCGATGTGGGGCCGTGGAGCGTGTAAGTGGAGTGTCTGGTTCTCCTGGTCGAGCTTTGTTTATTGTACTGAATGACTGTGTGTTGTGTATGGAGGTACAGAACTTCGTTCACCGGGTCGTACCTCCATGGCCAGACCACATGGGTATGACGCATGAACTCTCCTAGCCGTTGTCTGCGGCGCCCTGCTGGAGTGAGTTGTCCGAGTGCTTCTCTCCACAAGTGGAAGGCATTGGGGGGAGG
The DNA here is from genome assembly GCA_013187285.1 of Cyclotella cryptica. Lineage (NCBI taxonomy): Eukaryota > Bacillariophyta > Thalassiosirophyceae > Thalassiosirales > Thalassiosiraceae > Cyclotella > Cyclotella cryptica. Next base: position 58,786 of record JABMIG010000245.1, on the reverse strand, counting down.
GCATTGTTTTCCAAACCGGAGAGTTGACCATTTTTCCCCTGTTTCCCTGGGGTGCAAGTATCTCGGATTGATAATGCTCCCATCTGCGTTAAACACATTGGAGTCAAATAGTACTTGTTGATGTAGTCAAACCTTATTTAGGATCAGACACTCTTCTAATGTATAACCCGCTCGTTCAAAGGATTGCATCAGCCATCCATCATGCTGTCGTGGCGGTTCGATGATGGTTTTCCCCAGGTGAAGCCTGAATTGGTATCTGTCCGGCTTCTCCCATAGACGAGTGCAGAACCCGTGTGTTGCTCGTGAGCTGCATTTGGAGTACAAAAGAAGAAAAGGCTGTGGGGATATGCCTAACTTGATGACTAGGTGTTCTATGGACATTTGTAATTGGACCCCTACGACAGTTGTCGTGCCAAAATGTACAAAGAATTTTTTGTACGCCTCTATGAGGGTTTCGATGCCCCAGTGCGGGAAACCCAATCCATAGAATCCCGTGTCAAGGTAGCGGATTTCTCGCTTGGCTGATCGAATCATGCCACCAATTGGAGCCATCCAGAAGTAGGGTCGGTGCATTGCCGAGATCAGTTCGTCCAGGGGACTGATGTTTGCACACAGTCCGTACTTGAGTTTAGGCCAAAATTCTTGATGAACGCAGATGTGGAATTCTCTGGGTCGGAGGTTCGAGTTTCTGGCTTTGTGTGCCCACTGAAGAGACTTCTCGACTATGTGGGAGAGTGTCTGCTGCCCGGATGGGGACGTTTGACCACCTAATGTGATGCTAGGTGTGTTAACTGAGTGCTGCTGGATCGGGGCCGTGGAGCCATCTGGGAGTGGGACAGTTACAGTTCTCCCCGGCAGGTCCATCTCCGCTTGATACGACCAGTTGCCTTCGTGGTCCCAGGTGTAGCCGATGAGATAATAGAAGCATTTGGGAGGCTTCAAGGCGCCCCCAGTTGCGATAAGTAGGTCTCCCCAGCTTGAGATACTCCGTTGGATGGCGCTGTGTGCCGTTTGAATCGTGTCGCCCTCTTCGTCGCACATGTGGAGTAGATCATTATCATCCACGTACAATATACATGAGAGGTCCTTTTTTGTCTCTGAGATTGGACAGCGGAATGAAGCACCGTGTCCCTTGCGTTTGTGTGCGTGAAAAATAACTATAGTGATGGCAGTCCAACCTGCTGGGGAGGCACCATTGCCTTGCATAAAACCTTGGGTTTTCAAATGAATTCGAGAGCCCACTGCTCGATTAGAGTCGCCGAAAGCTGTGCGTAAGAAAAACTGCATTTGTTGTATCGCCGTTAGCATGGAGAGGGTCATGGGGAGAGGGGCACCGAATGATCTGAAGACTAGGGATGCTATGGCGTGTGCCACTCTGTCGTAGCAGTTTGCAGCGTCCACCGATGCGAGTGCGGCTGGTGCGCGCAATTGCGGGGATATATCATAAAACAGAACTTTGGCCATAATTCCGTCATCAGCCATTCGTTGACGTTCGCTAAATATCTCTTCAGGCATCATTTTATACTGGCAAATCTGGGATAGCATGCGGTTTCCGAAGAGAATCTTATTTGCTGCATTGAAGTCAGCCTCCATGAGTAGAATTGCCCGGAGTTTTGAGATGAGCCGCATGCCCGGCAGTTTTTCTAGCATAACACATAGCCCCGACTTCCATTGGGTGAGTGCTACCCCGTAGTGTAGTGCCAGGGAGGTTTAAAGTGCATGTATGTTGGAGAGAATGTCCGAATCCGCTCCAGCGATATAGTGCCCAAAGTGTAAGCCTGACTGAGAGGACGACGTGTTCTCCTGTTTATGCTTCCACGCCCATTGCCACTCTTCCCTGGTTATAATTTGCTTTACTGAGTTGGGGGGAATGCTTTTCCGGAGGGCTGCTATGGAGCGGAATAGGGATAATGTGCCAGCGTGTATCCCTGACGGAGCTTGGTAAGTACCGTTCAGGACCGCTTCGCCGTGAGTTGTGTCAGCATTATAACCAAAGTCACCTCGTAATCTGCCTTGGCAGATTGGTGCCTCCTCCGCTAGGTGGTAACGTTCACGGTGTATTTTCTCCCATATCGCATTCTGTACCTCCGTTTGTGTTGAATATTCTATAACGTCTCCTTCTGGGTTGGTCACCTGGACCGAGTTGACGCTGTTGCCTCGACGTTGTCCTAAAGCCCAGTTCAATTTTCTCCAGAATACTCTGTCCTTTTCACCCTTAATGATTTGTAGGATGCGCCTTTCTCCTTCCTCATCTCTGCGGTCCTTGGCCGCTTGTAGTCTTCCAGCCAGGTGTTGACTTCGATATCTCTGGCCGTGCTTGGTGAAATATTTACACTTTGCCTTGCATTGGGCCAACCGGTCAGCAATGGTTTGTAATGAGAGTGAAAAGGGAGTGTTGATGTGACACCGTCGTGCCTGCCGTTTCAGATTGCCTTTGTTTTTTATCTTTCCAGCCCAGTACCTTAACAGGGCCGTGTAACAGAGGGTCCGCTTAATCCACATCGCGGCTTCTGGGGAGAATGGAATTCTTCCTGACCGTAATTTCCTGCATTGTCTCTTGGCGTGATGCATTAATTGGGTCATTGTTCTGTCAATTGCATCGAGCTTGGTTTGGATAAGTTCTGTTGGGCCTCCTTGTTGATGTACCGAGTTGAGGCGTTCGATAATGTTATGTTGCTGGACTTGCTGTTCGAGTATGTGATTGTAGGTTTCAGCGCATCTTGGTATTCTAGTATTCAATCGTCTTGCGGTGGGTCGCTTAATGGGTTGTGGGTTGTTGCCGACCATGGACGCTGACGTGACATCCATGATGAAAGCTCTATGGTCACCTACTCCATAACCTATTGGCATTGCGCAGATGTTGGATACGACAATGTCTGGGGTCGTCCAAATGGCGTCTATTGGGCGGGAGCCCCTGAAGTAGGTAGCTGTAAGGTGTGTTCCCGTGGACAATAGCATGGCTTCTTGGAAATCTAGATGGGGGTTGCTTGTCAATGCTCTGGCTAATTTGCCCTTGTTAACGTGGTCATTTGCGTCTAAGCACACTATGAGGCGCCTTCCTGCTAGCCTCCATGTCGTGAGCAGCTTAACTAGGTCCTCCTTGAACTTTCTCCTCGGGCAAGTGGTGTCTTGTTTCGCCATCGTGAAGTATGCTCTTTGCAATTGATACGATGACTGACCATATGCCTTGGAAGATTTGCAAGGGTTGTACCCCACCACCACCGTCGTTAGGTGATCTTCCTTGCCCAAGAAGGTCATAAAGGACCATCGCGCTAGCCCAGAAGTGTCCATGCCGGATAAATCTGGGCGTAACATGCTGGCTAAGTCTCCATAGGCGACTATGCCCGTGCCACCCTCCATGCGCTTTCCCATTGTTTTCGCAATAGGATGCTTAAAATTTCCTCCAATTGTTCGTGACAGGACTTCCCCTCCATCAAACAGTTGCCCTAGAGAGGTCCGTTTGTTGTCTTTGTGTAAGCCATTTATTTTATGCTCATTAAAACCGAAGAGGTCAACCCCCAACTCGTCGATATGCCCCATCAACTTTGTGAGTTTGTTGTTCCCTGCTATCCGTGCTTGGAGGCCATTCACGTTCTCATACATAAGCCTAAAAATACCGTCTCCTTTCTTCCCCGGGCTTATCCCTATCGGTTTAAGGAGATGTTGGTTTTCTGCCACAAAAGAAGCCATATCAATCTGGTCTTGATCATCAGTGTGAGTGAGCTTCGTCTCGGGGTCAGGGTGGTTCTGCCTGGCTTCCTCGATGAGGTGGCTGTTGCGTTGTTGTTGAGTGAGGGAGCGGGTGGAGAAGATTTGTGACCGTCGGGCCAGTGAGTTCATGGTAGCGTTGTGTGTGAGAAGATTGAGTTGTCCATTGTGTTGTATAATCCTTCGTGTGCCCACTTCTTGTAGAAGAGCAATGGTCCTACGGGATCGTGATAAGTGACGAAAAGTGCCTGCGCGGCGTTGCGACCTCCTGCCGTTGGAGGATTTCTACTGACTACTTGCGGCAATTTCCTCCCACCCTCCGTAGTCGGGAGGGTGGGGTGCTGTCAGACTATCCGGCCGTTCCGGGTGAGACGTCAACCGGATCGGCAACACTAGCCGTGGAAGCTTCCGAGGCTGAGCTCCCGGTGCTATAATCCATATCCTGGTTTTCTTTGTCCACCCGTACTCCAACACTTATGGGCGTGTCTCCCGACCGTATGCGGTCACGGCCCTTGTCTGAAACTACACTGCCTCCTGAGCCTGTAGTGGACTTCTCTGGATCCTTCGTTGTCTTGGAGATCCTGACCCTTTTTGACGATTCCTGGGAAGGGTCGGCACTGAAAGCGTCGTTTGCTTCGTGCATAGTTTTCACCGACTGCGCGCAGTCTAAATCGAACAGGGCTTGTTGAGAGGCAAAGGGGCGTTTGCCTTGACCTTTGGTGTTCTCATACTGGAGAACGACATCTCGCCACCACCCTTGTTCTTCTAGCTCGCCAGAGGCGTTGGTTTCTTCCAGTTCTGCTTTGGTTTGTAGAGTTTGAGTCTCCGAGTCCCATTCACAGTGGCTGGCCTCGTGAATTAACTGCAGGTCCACGAATACCCGGAGGAAGTCTTGTATGAAAGACTCATCTACCTTTTGATCTCCCAGGTGTCCGAGCGTGAAGGCGGCTATCTGTTTTGCCAATCCTGAGATTAGTTTTTTGCCCTCCGGTGTATTAGGGTACACTAGCGATGCAGAACCCAACGGGACCTGTTGGTGTACCTCCGCAATGAGACTGGAGGAGTCTTGGAACTTGAAGAACGTGGTAAGACATTCGCGTCCTGTAAAGGCACGAATCACTGTTCCATCAGGTTTCTTGGCTTCGATGGTGTTGTTTAAATCTAAGAACCCAAAGACGTCGATGCTTGTCATACTCGCGTTGTAGTTCGTGGTTTTGACTGCAAATTTCGCTGCCCGTTTGATATCACCCGGAGAGGATTGCCAGTCGACTCCCTCCGTTGGGTGTGCGTGCGATCCCCACCAACGGTTGTAAATACCGTGTTTTTTTGAGTAGGACACTAAGTGTGTGATGAGTTCTTCGTGCTTTTTATCCACTTCTAGATGCAGGACTTTGCGGCAGGTTTGGATATCTGAGGGAAGGCGTGACATGTTAGTCGGTTCTGAGTGCTTGGGGATCCGGGGTACATTCTTGCGGAGACTGCACAATGGGAGGGGGCAGTATCCCCAGCGGATAGGCAGGTCCCTATTTAAGAAGTAGTCCTCTTTATGCATCATCGATTGGGCTTCTTTGAAGATATCTCTTTGCTCATCTATAAGCGTCTGCCGGTGTGTGAGGGCGTAAACAAAGTAGATGGTGAAGGGCGTGCTAGTTTCTATAGCTTGAAGTTCTTTGACCCGAAGATAATTTCTGAATCTCGCCCATTCATAAGAGATCTGGTTGATCAAGACTGCGGGGTCTTTATCACATGATATGGAAATAACGCCGTATGCTTGGGCGGAAGGACGACGAGAGCTTGCTGAAGTGGGCGTGTCCTGGGGTTCGGAGACTCCGCCTCTCGATTGGAAGGCCCTTGGGTTCAGACCCTTGATATAATTGCTTAAGGCTGTCATATTACAGGGTACGGGTCTTCCAGATGTTCCGCCCAGAGGTAGTTCATCAGATGAGTCCTCTGTCAGATTGACAACCGCATACTTGTCGGCGATTTTTAAATTGACAAGGAGCTGCTGCATAGCGTATGCCATTTTCTTTCCGTTGTCCCCTTCAAACTGGTTGAAGTCTTCTTTATTGAAATCAATGGAGAGTTCGATCAAGACCTTGGGGTGTTTGTGGGAGTGGGGAGGTTCTGGTGCCGCACTGGGAGCGGGACCGCTGTACTTGCTCGGCTTGAGGACTGACGTGGGTGTTGCTGACGATGAGGAGCGCTTTTTGGACCGCCTCTTCTGCGAGCTCGTCGACTCGGTGGAAGGCTCCTTCTCTTTTTGAGGTGAGTTGGAGGGTTTTGATCGCTTTGTTGCCGGGGAGTTTGACGGAGACTTATCGTTGGTGATCGAAGGGTCAGCATTGTCGCCGAGTAACCTAGGGTTATTGATCTCTGAGATGATTTGGTTGATGTCGGTAGACTCGTCTTGTGAGAGTGGGGGTTGCGCATCCTGAGAGTCCGGAAGCGTTAATGGCGCAGTCAGAACTAGGGTCATGTTGGCGTCTCTGTCTTTATCAGTCGAAGAGATTTTCGTGAGGTCGATCGGTGGTTCGGAACGTTGGGTAGTGTTTGAAGCTTGCTTGGCTTTCGTTGTGCGGGGTTTGTGTGTTGGTTGGGCTCGAGTGGAAGGTGCCATGGTGGTTATTCGTGTGCGGGTGTGTGTGTAATGGGGTGCTGCGCTTTGAGAGTTGATGTTTGGTTTTGGCGGGGGGCGTTCAGTGTAGTTTTTGTGCTTAGGTTGGTGTTTACAATGTAGCGTGAAGGTGTGGGTGTGGCGATGTACCTTTGTCGTTATTCCGAGTTTGCTGCATCGACGCATTCCGGTTGTCTGTGTGTGAATAGGTGTTTGTACACCGGCGTGATACCGAGGCTTGTATGGGGTGACGTAGGTGGGTGTTAGTAAGGAGGTAAGTGTGAGGTTTGGCTTTTTTCTTTTTGTATGGTCGACACCATGGTGAAATTTATCCGGCACGATCTCAGCTGTTCCGCGGGCAAGCTCCGTGAAACACGGGGGAACATCCACTAGTGGTGTACTGATTACCGCGAGAACAAGTGCGATGACGTGACGGGAGGTAAAGACCATGTTCGAGGTAGGTTAGAGTCCGGCGGAAATCCGTGTGAGAGTTGATTCCTGTGTGGCATTGTACTGGTGTTAACGTAAGTATGTAGGGTATACCATTTTGTCTTGACTGATCTAATCGAAAAGTCACCACTTTGTTTTCTATCATCTATCTGAGATCAAGCAGTGTTAAAAATTATGAATTCAAAGGTTGACGTCACTGTGGTGCAAAGCTGCGCAGTACGTTTTCTTTATTCATCACCATCACATCCGTTAATGACCACACTCAATGGGGGTTCGCAAACGGATTTTGGGTCGATTCCCAGCATGTTTTGGCGAATTTACCCAGAAATTTAGTGATATTCTGGTTCATGTAGGCCCGGTGGTATGTGACACCATATCATTAAGTTTGAACACTTAGGAATTAGTATGTAAGTTGGGCTCCAAAAGAATTACATGAATGACAGCTAAAACTATCATACTTGCGTGCCATTTTTCAATTTGTGTTCATCTATTGTACTGAGTTGTATTATATTATATTCATAGGTTGTCATTGATGCCAAATTCAGTCTCATTTTGCATGGGGTTGGCTAATGCTTGTAGCCAAAATGATTCTTCTGCACCACATATCCCGTAGTTCCTTGTTGATGTTTACTTGAAGTCCATTGTCTCATCTTCATGGATGAAGAGACAACCAAGCAACAATTACTCTGACAGGTTTTGACATTAATTCATTGCATTATCTTGTTAGTTTCTTTTGTCCTGTGTTTGAGGAATACTCTTTGTCTTTTGACAATCATAGTTTCATCAGAAAAGATCTCAATCTCAAGAAAGGATGTGCCACACTTCTTGTGATCATTATGTTACTGGGGTACTCTCTTTTTCTCAGCTGTCCTGATTACAATGGCATTCTAAATGCTCATGGTTGCTGTTGTGATAACACTGTTTCTGATTTGGAAATATTTAGAACAGACTTGAGAAGATATATGAGAAGATTGGTTTTAAGATTGTCATTGTTTCATCATTTTCCAGTTCAACATTAGCATTCTAATAAAGGCTTCATTTGATGACCTTACATCAGCCGCAAGGTTGAAAACATGGAAACATACAATGAATAAGTTGCACATCTTGCCATAGGACGAGCAGCTTCCAGTGTGCTATAATCTACTGAGACAGGTATGAAAACTGTGCAAATACCCTTAAGACAAAATGATACATTGGTTTATGAAGACTACAGAGAGTTGCATTGTCATAGAAACATTAACTCTTCAACATGCTCATCAACCTTCAATCAAAACTGGCTCATTTGAATCAAATCACTTTTGTTTTCATCCTTTCACATCAGCATAATGGGAAAGATACTTTTGGTCCAAGATAGCTATATATTTTTCATCTAGTACCAATCCATAAGACATGCAATTGTTACTCATTGTAAACATATTTTTAATCTTAATGCTACGTATCATCTTGTTCATGCTCCTTCCTCTTCAAATCATGAATGAGATAATACATCTTTGACTCCTCATTTCTTCCTGTCTTTCTATGCATTGTGACTACTATATGCTACCAAGATTTGGCTTCCACGTATCAGCAGAATCAGAATCATTATAGTCATAAATTATTGTTGAAGCTGCTCATTTTGTTCTGTATGAGCCTGTTCCTGCTGCATCTGAGCTTCAATGAGCCGCATGTGCAATTGACTATTTTCTTTATGCTCCTACATCATGCCATGATGCTCCTCACATCACTCTTCATCGTCTGTATGTTGTTCTTACTGTTCATGATGTTGTTGATTTCTAATTTTCAACTTGATTTCATTTGATTCGATTGAAAGTGGGTTTCCCACCATCACCATATTGTCCTCTTTTCTGTATCAGTAAGAGTAAGAGGTATCTAGTGAGGTCTCTCACACTTGACTTCTGACTTTCCATATGTAACCTGATGGGCATCTCTCAAACTCATACACCAAAAATGTTTTAGGTATCCTTTTGACTACAAGTAGAATGCAAAACGGACAAAAGAAAAAATACTGCTTGACATGAGACAGGTAACACCTACTTAATGATTGAAAGTTTTGACACATCTGCTGCACCACAAAATGTTTCTGCAACTGCAACTTGATCACCATATGCTTTGTGTATACTTTGAAATTAAGGTCTTCCTCATTATCATCAACATGATATGAAAAAATATTATTTATCTAATCCTTTTGCTGACTATTTGGATGGCCCCACACTATGTAATCTTATTTTTGAAGTGAATATTCATATTTTTGAATACAGATCCTATGTCTATTATACTTAGAGTATTGGTTGTTCGTAATAATTTTGATAAATATTCAAGGTTCACAATGCTGTAGGCTGCATAGAGGACATCGAATGTCTTTCTCATTAAGTACATAGGTACTTATGGTCATTCATGAAAATTTCTTATTGATTTCTTGAAAATTTCATCATTTCTTGAGAGCCTTCATCACTTTTGCTTTGCAACAGTCCAAATAGGTTAACACACACAAATATAGCTGCAGCATTAGTTGTGGGAAAAGAACAGAGGTATATGCAATTGTTTCAGCTGCTCAAGTCAAACTCATATCATGATATGTTCTTTGTGAGTTGTTGTGTGTGTCAGGGGGATGAGGTTTCATAAGTAGTGACAACATATAACTGGATACCAAAAACACTAGTGAGGCTGTCATTAAGTCACTAGGTTCTAGATAGGGGATGAACAGGTGCCTAGGTACTCCTGGAGCTATCAGCTGTCAGCAAGACAGTACCAGGGTTGGGTCTTCTATAGCTTATGCAACATCAATGCTTTCAGATGTGTAAAGATGGTGGCCTACACTGTGCAGAGGAGGTGTATTTCTACATGTTGACAGGAATGTAGGTACCAGGGTAGCAAACAACTTGGGCTCTGTTGTAATAATAATACTGTCATGTCACGAGGGTACCTAGAAAAGGACCCAGTCTGACCAGCTTTGGTATCCAGGTAAAGCTAAGCAATTCACAACAAATAGATTTTACATGGAGTATTGACATCTGAGGCCTTGCCTACTGCAAATAGGGGCAAATTTCATGTTTATGTAATATCTGCTTATTATCTATTACAAAGGACATAGAGACAACATCCGAGCCTAATCAATTGTCAAATTAGATGCTGCAGTGATCTTCACAGACATACCAAACCACAGAGATTGAGCACGCCATTTGCTAAAACATTTCGGATTTTTTTGCCTAAGTAGATGGTGAAGTACCGTTTTTTGTTGTTGAAAAGAAAATCACAAAAATCACGGCTTTCACTGAGAATTGCTCAATTTGTTAGTTTAGCTCTTTTGAGTTATCTGAATATACATACCTTTTATCAATTCAAATAGTAAAAATCCGTTTGTTTTGAATGGTTTTGCATTCATAATAATACAATGTGATTGCCAATAAAAGAAAAAGATGTCAAAATAATGATCATGTGGATCTGCTTCCAATGATCGTCAGTAATATGTTGTAGCACTCACCTGCCATTTGCAACATCATGTAGTCGGCCCTTTTGATTGACCACACCTGATATTGATATTGAGTACATTTGAATACAAATTCAAAAGACATGACTCTTCTTATACATTGAATGCATTTAAATGTGAATCCCACAGGCCTTAACCCCCTTTAATCCATTTCATGCATTTGAAAGTGAACCCAATGTGAGTGACCACTTTGTATTTTAATATGAATCCTAATTTGAGGCTAACCACTTCCTAGATGTTGTATACATTTTAATGTAAGTACCATTGGCACACCTGCCACTAAACTGAAAGTTCAAGCAATCTAAATCTAATTGGTCCTTAAATTGTAACTGAGAGAACAAGATAGAGTTGGCTCCTTGGCAAGAACATACCAGAAAATTTTTTGATTGGAATTGCTCACCTCAAAACTTGATATGGATCTTCCTCAAAGGTCCAACATGTAGGAGTACTTGATAAGTTGAATGAGTAAAGAAATCAGGACAAGCATATTACCACACACTCCCCTGCATGTCTGCCTGTTCAAAACAGATCATTGGTAGATGTGTTGCAAGCTACCCCGCCCGAAACCAATTAAACAAATGCCTTTGTTAATGCAATACATTGATAAGTGATCATTTGGAAAATACAGCATTAGATGTCTTGTCCATTTTGCTCATCAGCATGTTCCGCCGTTCTACTTGGATGCCTGGTATGCTTCAGATGGATCCAAGCCATCTTTTTGGTAAAATTCCCATTCTCTCTACCCCTCCTGCTGCAACTTACTGGAATTGACCTCTATTTTTACCACCGGGGGGCAATTGTGGGGACCGGGTACTGTCAAGTGACGTTTCATTTAAACCTTTCACGATTAAATTTTTTCCGAGTGACGTGGGTTGCAAACCAAGTATCACCGCATTGTATCACCAAGCACTTGGTGGTACCACCAAGTGACACCATGTACTTGGTGATAACTACCAAGTGCTCTGTGACTGATACCAAGTACTTGGTAGTTATTACTAAGTACGAGGTGAGCCACACTAAGTACTTGGTGTTAACCACTGTTTACTTTTGAGTGTCAATAGTACTTGCACGCAGTAAGGGAATAATTACTAGAGTTTCGTGTGTTAACGACGAACTTAGTAAATTATGAGTTCTAAGTGTATAGTAATATTGTGTCAGTCCTAAGGCTCATTGGACTGTTGTCGCAGTGTCCTAAGTTTCACTGGACACGGAGAGAGGGCTCATGTCCCCCTCACTAGGCTGCTGCTGCTGGCATGTGGTCGGTTCCACGTGGAACACGTGCTAAGGTAGGTAGAGGATACTTACGTATCCTGGTGTGTCCTAACTTATCAGCACACCCTCGCCGAACACTTGGTTTAGCAGCGCGTGAAAGCAATCAAGGGGAAGTGGGCATATGGACATAGAGTGGGCAAAGTGTCAAGTGGTGCCCCCCGGGATGTGCCTTGCTTGGATAGTCTGCAAGATTTTCTAATCCCGGATGGTACTGAAAATCAAACAGTTTGTTGATGTGATTCTCAAGTAGCCAAAAATATTGCATCTCCATGCTACAAGACTTCTGCCATTTCACGGTGTTGTTGACAATTCCGATCGTCGTGGAATTGTCACAATGGATGGGTGTGGGGGGTTGTGGATGCCCCAACTCGTGTAGGGTGAGTCTCATTATTTGGCTTCTTTTGCGTTGAGGAAGAGGGCACCGAGTTCGGCTTCGGCTGCAAAGGCTGCGACAAACTTTAATATGGTGCAGAGCACGGCAATTGCTCTGTTGAGTTGTATGGGTTGATTGTTTTTGGGTATCGAGCCTAGAAAGAAGATACCGGCTGCTCTGCTTTTGGCCACTTTGACGGACAGGTAGCTGGCGTTGGAGTGCACGTTGAGGATCATGTCCGACGTGTAGTAGCGAATGCGTGCGTTTGGATGAGTTGCCATGTAGTCAAGGAAGTGGTTGCATTGCTGTAGTGTGTTTTCCGTTGCACGTGTTTGCTGTGTTGCTAGTTCGCTTAGGGCGTGCGAGATGGTGGGATCTGTGGCTCGGGAGTAATAGAGGAAGGAGCCGACAATTTGTTGAATATGTTTGATCTGTTGTGAGTTTAAGGGGGAATCATCAGGCGGGAGCGTGGGTTGGATGGTGCTGCCATATTTTATGGGATATGGTTCCCAAGGAGTGTTGACTGGTTTTTTGGGTCGGGGGTGGTTGTACTTGGTCAGTTGTTTGTTGACATATCCTGGCATGGAGATGTCCAGGTGTTTGTTGTTGTAGTCCCAATGAAGTGTGATGCCGCAGTATAGACTGCCGGTCAGGTCCACTTTTACATCGTAGTGTTTCCTGATTGACTGGAGGAGGTGGTCGAGGTGTTCTTGTCCGATGTACTTTATACCGAAATCGTCGACGACTAAAGTGAATTGAATTGGCCTGCTTATGTGTTTGAAAAGTCCTGGCGTGTGTGGAAGTTCAAAATATCCATCTGTTGCAAGTCATTGTTTGAGGAGCTTGTTTGCAAGAATTCCTGCTTGTGGAAGGCCATAACATCCTCTTCTGATTTCCATGTAGATATGTCCATTGTAAATTTTGTCCCAGAGTTTGTATGCATCCATGAATGCTGCCGGAATGAGGGCGGCTTTTATTTGCATGTACTCGTATCTGTCCATTGGGGTTTGCAGATACATGTTTTCAATGTCTGCGCATGCAAATCGTGCTTCTGGTGTGCTTATTGTTGAGTTCCATAATATTTTTGCCATTGTGAGGTCGGCTGTGCGCGTGGTGAGCTCTCCCGGATAATTGATTAGGTTGCCGCCGACCATTATGCAGACACGGTTGGGGTTGTCTTCTTGTGGGCGGTAGTCAACAACAATGCACGCGTAAGTTACCGTTCTGTCTCTTTGGATTTGTTTGATTTCGTCGTGTGTCATGAAGAAGATGGTGTTGGTCCCGCTGCTGCCGTCCCAACCTTGTGCGGGTCGGCCCAGTTCTCTGCACATGGCCTGTGTCCAGACGTCCTGTAGTGTGGGATCGTTGGCCAATGTTTCGTATTTTGTGATTGTTTCCTTTGTAATGGGGTTGACAACGCCGTTGCATACATGTTCGAGCTGTGTGTCAACCGTGTAGACAGGTTTGTGTTTTGTTAATTTTGTCGGTGTGAACATGTTGTGGCAGTTGTGTTGGAGGTGCCTACCGACTACATGATATAAGGCGGTGTTTGTAATGTTGCATGGCGTGCTGGTAGAGTGAGTAAACAGTTTGTGTTGGGTTTTGTGAATTGCATTTGCATCATCTTGTGTGATGTAATTTCATTGTGGTGGAGGATGTTTAGGATCTGTGGTGGTGTCGTGACGTTCACAGGTGTCATGTGTTGTTTCTTCGATGGGTGTGTTGTATCTTGTGCGGCGGGAGTGCACGTGGCGTTGTATGCGTAACCTGTTGGGGTCGGTGGGGTCTGCTGATGTCGACGGTGTGGTGTCTGCGTGTGACACCCTTGGAGGTGTTGTCGAACGGGGCACCCTCGGAACTGGTTGAGGGTGCGGTGAGACAGTTTGTTCGTGTATGCTTGTGCTACTTTGAAAAATGTCTGCCAGTTGACGGAGTGCTGTTGTGTATTGTGGAGTGAGTGCGAGTGGCCCTGTTGACATGTGTTTGATGGCACTGATTAGGTCTTGTGCGGCCAAGTGTATGGTGTCGCCAGGTTCGATGGCTGGTACTTTTGTGTGTGTTGGGAAAAATTTTGCAGAACCGGAGATGCTTTCGTCGAAGGAATGAAAAACCTGTAGTTGCAATAGTGCTTCTTTGCTGGTCCGACGTACCATGCATCCAGTGCATGGTTTTGCCATGTTTTTCGTGTGGAGGGGTCCAAAAGGATGAGTGCTCTGGTTCCAACGGGGGCCAGTGGCGTCTTGTCAAAATTAAATTGCCCGTCCAGCATGGCGTATGCTGAGAGTTTTGGGTTGACGCGTGAGACCCGGAGCAGATTGAGTGTGTCTTGGCCTTGCTCGATAAATTGGCACCAGAGTTGGATGGGGCAATTGGGGTCTAGGGTGCCCATGCCGGACACCCAGTGCTCTTTCCATGTTTGTATTGCGCGTTTGGCCGCGTTAACCCGTTGGTCATCTGGGTTGACTAATTGGATGTCTGCCTTTGTTGATTTGATGTATTTTTCTACAGCTTTGCTGCATTGGTTGTCGGTGACGTTTAGTTTTGGTTGAAAGCCTCACTCGGTGAGGTACTCGTAGACATCTTGGAAGGCTGCGGTGAGTGATTTGTCGGTTTGGTCTTTTAAGGCTGAGACCAGAATGGCGTTTCTGCAATATTCGTATGCAACGAAGTGGTACTTGTTGCTGTGATAGGATGTGACTGGAAAAGTGCCCGTTTGATCTGTGTATATTGTTCCGTCGTTTTGTTCTGCTATGGTTGCGCCGACGAACAGTTCGAATTCGACGTCGGCATTTATGTGTGGGCGGAAGTCGTGTTTGATAACTTGGTTGTCGGTTTGCCGCGTGTGGGTAGTTGATCGGGTGTGCTTTTTAATGCGTTGCAGGTGTCCTTTTGCCGTTGCTGTTGATTCGGGCAAGTATTTGCGGACCTGTGCTGATGTGATCGGTGGGAAACCGATGAGTTGGTGGTTGTCGATTGCCTTGCAGAATGTATTAGCCGTTGGTGAGAACAAACATTGATGAATGTATTGAATCGTTTCAGCGAGGGTTGTGGTGTGGTAGACGCTACTGCCAAGGTGCTGTGTTGGTGTGATGTCATTGTAAATTGTGAACGGGGTGTTGTGGATTGGTTGTCTGAGCAGGATGTACCATAAACCGTTGTGTTTGTTTTTACGTCCGGTCATGATGATGGTGTCATTGTGAATGATGTTGCACTCATCGTTTGAGAAAATGGCTTTACAGCCTGCATCGCACATTTTTGCAACTGAAATGAGTGAGTGATTTTTCGCACCTGGGAGGATGTAACCTCGTTTCGCTGTTTTCGGCAAGGGTATATTGAGTTCGCATGTGTGTGACGACCGTAAGGTGGATTGGTCTGGTAGCGTCACTTGGATTGGGTGGTGTAAGGACGTCTTGGCCTTGACATTTGCTGTTGGGGTGAAATAGTTGTCGGAGGCCCCGGAGTTGACAATGGCATAGTCGTCGTTGGAGTTGGATGTTTTGTTTCGCTGGGATGTATGCGGAGGTTTGGTGGAGAGGAGTACGGCAGTGTGACAGATAGTGTGGGTGGGGATTGGAAGTATGGTAAGTTGTTGGTAACTCTGCAGGTTATTGTTATTCACTACGTTCCTAACTTCCGCCCCTCCCCGTCACATCTGCGTTTTGTGTTTGTTTTTCTGCAGCCATTGCATGGATTCTCCCGGGTGGCATGGTATACATGTCCTTGTTTGGGGTATAGACAGGTACCGCTATGATGGTCATCCGCGACGTCATATCCGCAACTCCAACAGTAATTCCAGTTTTTGTGATATTTGACTGGGTTTGTGTGGGTGGGTTTGTGATAGAAACCCTGTTGTGTTGGTTGGGTGTGGTGCGGGGGATATGGTGGGGCCGGCCACGGTGTGGGGTGCGTGGGAATGGTGCGGTACTGGGCGTTGTGACGACCACAATGTTGTCCTCCACGGCAGCGGCTGCCGCCATGGCGTCCATAGCCGCGATTACCGTAGGGTCGTTGAGGCGGTGGTTGGGGTACGTATGCCTGTCCGTGCATGTATACCTGTCCTTGTATGGGTTGATAGGTTGGTTGGGGGCCAGGGTTGTGTGGTTGGCCTGTGGTGGCTTGTTGGTACGGGGCGTATGTTGGGGCCGGTTGGGCTGGTTGGGCGACGTGTACGGCATTTGCGAGGCCTTCCATTTTGCATGTGAGGTCCGCGATCTGTGTCTGGATGCTGTTTGCCATTTGCGCATTCGTGGCGGAGAGTGTGCTGAAGGTGGCGGCATTGTGGCTGTTGGTTTCGACGAAGTGTTGGAGGCTAGTGAAGTATGCTAGTTCTGTCTCTTGGCTGTCGTTGTCCGTTGTCACGTTGCCACCGTAACCAATTTGTGCTGCTATGTTGCTAGTTTCGTGCCACAGGTCATATTCTGCCTGCCAATACTCCTCGAAATCTGTCCAGGTGCGATCTTGGTCTGGGCGACGCTTCCAGCCTTGATATTGGGTGGCAAAGAGGCCTGTATTAAGGATAGCCTTCTCGCCAAGGGTGACGAGTTCTTTATCTGTGTTTTGTTGGCCAACGAAGTATGCAAACACGGTGCCATCGCGAATTTGTTTAATAAGGAAGGATATATCGTCGGTGGCGTCCGAAGCGCTTCTCATTCGTTCGTCATTTCGAGTGATGTCGTGGGGCGAGGGCCGGCCAAATTTGGTGTTGAGACGGAGATAGAAGGCTTGGAATGTGCGGTTAGGTGTGCCGACAAACATGTTGGAAAGTTGGGCACGGAATTTTGGATCAAGCTTCGACTTGGTGATTGCAATGAGTGCCTTGTCTGTATTGACCATCTGTTCATATAGTTCCTTATTTTTCTGCCATTGAATTGAAATGACAGCATTTTCCTGTTGTGTTCCATTGGCATTATAGGGTGGAACAAGCGGTGGTTGTATGGGTGCTACGATGTTTTTGCCTGTGAGTGAAGCATAGAGGGCTTGCGGGAATACCAACCAGGACATTCCATAATTGGAGTAGTCGCAATCTATGTTGCGACAGCCATTGGCGAGTTGATTGACTAGTTTCACAAGTTTGTGGCAGTCGGGGCGGCCTTCGAGATTGTCAATGCCTTCGGTTTCGATGATGTCCACAAGGGATGCGACGTCGGGTGCTTTATAGATGGAAGAAGCCATGTTGAGTGTCAGCACGATGGTGACGGCAGTATTATTCGCTGTGCAAAGGGTAACGAAAGATGGTTACGGTTGTAGATGATGAGGTTACTAAGTTCTGTCAATATTACTTGCACGCAGTAAGGGAATAATTACTAGAGTTTCGTGTGTTAACGACGAACTTAGTAAATTATGAGTTCTAAGTGTACAGTAATATTGTGTGAGTCCTAAGGCTCATTGGACTGTTGTCGCAGTGTCCTAAGTTTCACTGGACATGGAGAGAGGGCTCATGTCCCCCTCACTAGGCTGCTGCTGCTGGCATGTGGTCGGTTCCACGTGGAACACGTGCTAAGGTAGGTAGAGGATACTTACGTATCCTGGTGTGTCCTACCTTATCAGCACCTAGTACCACCAAGTAACACTCTGTAGGTACAATACAATAGTATGTACAATACTTTAAAATCGTCGAATAAAAAAGGGTGTTGCGACACATCACATCAATTGTGTACTTTCAAGTACGGAAACCAGGGCTACTTTACAACAAAAGGAGTGTACTGTTACATGCATTGGAGGGGACAGAGTACTGATTGAATTGTGTCAAAAAATAACCTAGTTTTGAAGAACACATTTTACTTTACAACAGAGAGACTCTTCGTTTGCCGTTGTAATATTATCATTGTAGTGGGATTCTCCTATTGCTTAATGACAGTACTCGCAAAAAACAGGATATAAACACAACCTGAAGCATAGAAGATTTATGAATACTTTCTTGTCATGCTCAATTGTTTCTCTGACAAAAACACAGATTTTGTCTGGTTCATTCTGATGGTAATGTTGGTTGTCCTGTCAAGAAGCCTTTTGAGTTAAGACACTCTGAGGATCATCCCCGTCATGATCGTGGGCATGATGAAGATTTTCGTCAAAGCGAGCGTTGAGGCTGTCAGGAGTAAATGGATTCTCAGTGTGACATGTCAAGTACCACCAAGTGACACAGTTGGCAAACATGATTGCTACCAGGTGACACTGAAGGATGTCACAATTAGTTCAAGCAAACCGTAGAAAGATTTGCTTGCTGTAGTACAATATCTGAGGAACTTCAAGTATGCCCCAATATTGGGAATTCTGGAAGGCTGCCACCTCTTGCCATTTGAATGTCACCATTATAAAAACCAGACATGCAAAAATGAGTAGCCCAGTAGTATTTGATGTGGTGTGACTCACAGAGTACCTGATATTTACAACCACATACTTGGCGATAACCACCGAGTACTTGGTGGTAACCTCCGAGTACTTGGTGATAACCATGGAGAATGGTGTTTGCAACTTCCCGGGATTCCTGATTTTGGGTCAAACTCAGAGTCACTTGGATATTCTACCACATCAATTGGAGATATCTAGATGTTCCTCAGATTAATTGTGACATCACTTGGGATCACTTGGTGTTAGTTGCATTTGCCTTTGCCACTATCTTCACTCGGTGGTTCTTGGTGTGTCACACCCAGTACTTGGTGTGACACACAAAGTACTAGGTGTGACACACCAAGTACTCAGTGATATAACCAAGTACTTGTGACAAACCGACAACTTGGTGTCACTTGGTGATATTTGGAATCACTAAGTGATACCTAGTATCAATAAGTAATACTTGGTGATCAAGTACTGGGGTGGCTTACTTGGAAGTGTGTGTTGACATTTGGTACAAAACATGCCAACTTCAGTATGTTGTTCTATAGTACTTCGGAATGGCACAAACTACTTGCAAGTACTTGTCGTTATTAGCAAAGTATAGCTACTAACTGGAAATGAATTTTTCACTGCAGAAAAAAGGTAGATTTTGGGGCTGAGTAATGCTTACTGTTGGTTAAATTTTACCTTGCATGATTAAAATTCCTCCAACTGACATTGTTTTGATTCCAAGCCATTCATGTCACCAAGTTCTTGGTGGTACCAAGGAGTGGCACTTAATATGTGGTATGACTCACCAAGTACTCAGTGGCTAGGACTGAGTACTTGGCGGTAAACATCACCTAGTTAGTAAGTCATACCAAGCACTTGGTGATAACCACCAAGTACTACCAGATTCCTGTTGATGCACTCAGTGAGACAACAATCTGTCATTCAATACCCTCTATATACTTCAGAAAGCTCCAGCATCTATGTGAAAAACAAAGTAAATACTTGTTGCCCTACTGTAGAGCAGAATTGTTCATCGAATCAACAAGTAACACCGAGTGTTACCTATTGACACTTACTAACACCTTGTGGTGCCTAGTACGAGTACTTGGTGTGTCATACCCAGTACTTGGTCTTGACCACCAAGTGCTCAGTGTGACACACCAAGTACTTGGTTGTTAACACGAAGTGCTAGGCCTCACAAACACAGTTGCTACCAAGTGACAATGAGTGATGTTACTATTCCTCTGAGCAGTCATAACTACCAAGTATTTGCAAGTCCAACCAAGTACTCCGTGTCACTTGGTGGTACAACCAAGTACTTGGAAATAGGAAATGGTGATACTCCACATCAAAATCAAGCACGAATTCAAAGTATATTGAAATCAAAATTGGAAAGTGAACTGGGTAGCCGAGTATATAATTTGATACATACAACTAATTATTATAAACTTTACTACAAGGCGTACTATAATTATTCTCGATACCACCTAGTATATCTACTGTTGTACTTAAGGACACTGAGTATCACCTAGCGCGGCACAAGGTGTCACCAAGTGATACTAGGTATCACCTATTGATACCAAGTATAACCTAGAGTGATACCAAGTACTTTGTTTGTCGCACAGAGTACTTTGTTATATCCACCGAGTACTTGGTGTGTCACACCAAGTACTCGGTGTGCTTACCAAGTACTTAGTGTTGACCACCAAGTAACACCGAGTGACTGAATTGGCAAACACGGCAATCGCCAAGTGATACCAAGTGATGTCACTATTAATCCAAGAAAAACATAGAAATCTCTAAGTGATGTGGTAAAATCTCCCAGCGACGCCACGTCCGACCAAAAATCGAGAAATCCGGGAAGTTGCAGGACTGAAAAATAATCATCTAACATTTGAGCTCAACGGCCATGTTCCAAGTTCCAACTAGAACTGGAATCCCATCACATGTTGCACATTTGCGCAAGATTACAACCATCAAAGGCTGCTGCAATGATGACAAGGCTGCAGATATAGAGTTCAAGTCCGAGTTGATGGATTCCATTTCACAGGCAATTGATGATAAAGTAGAGGATAAATGCTTCAATTCTTGACTCACAGATCCTTGCATTTAAAGAAAGGCTATTAGATCACCTTGACCAAATGGGATCTGTTACTTTAGCTGAAAATAGGGTTGATGCAAATGGTATCAATGAATGTTCTGCACCAATTGTCATGAAGGCAATTTTTGTTGGGGAAAGTATTGGTGTGTTGCCAAAAACATCCAGTTTCCTCACTAGACCAACAGGTTGAATGGTCGGAGGACATGGCTCCGAGGAACAGTGGTGGTAAGTGACATCACCTACAAAATTAAACCCTTTCAATCTTTGCAGGAAACCGATTTTGTTGAGAAGGTGGCCAAATGGGAGTTCACTACCAAGTTGAAGCCTATTTTTGAAATGATTTAACAGTATCCTTGATTCAATTTCCCAGTACTTGTTGATGTTGCTTTGTCAAATCTTCTTTTTCAGCTGCAACTGAATATTTGAAGCCAAGGGTGGGACATGTTTCAAGGAGGACCAAGGATGAGAGAATGCTATCAGGTTATGCCATTGGGACTTGGAGCAAGTAAGTGCATGGGAGTGAGATCAAAAAGCATGGCACAATGCGGGACAACTTGAAGCTTCCACAAGCAATGTTGATGAATCAGGCAGATAAGAGAAGGTGGGTCTTCACTATTGGTGGGGATGCTCAATGAGAGGGTAGGATTTGAGTAAATAAGGCAGTATGGGTTACACTTTGGCATGATTTGGAAAGAGAGGCAGTTGCAGATGCTTTTAGGGGTACATATGGTTGAGGGTAGTGTTTTTTGTGAGTTAAGGTTTTAAACCACTGCATGATGGAAGTGTAACCCTCCTCACAGAGGTTAAGGTTAGGTTGACCACTGGCTCACATAATTTTTTTGATGTTTTTCACTAATGTTTTTTACTAGTAAACTAGCATCAACTTCAATTTCTACTGAAAATGTCTTCATAGAATCATGCCGCTTCAATTTTTAGAGGTACCATCTTAAGAATTTTGTATTATAACTATAGTATGACCTACCAACACATACTCTTAATTCTTCATCTTTTGATTTTTCATTTGAATTGTATGACCTCTAAGTTCAATCCTAGATTACTTAATATTTGCTTTGTTTTCTTTGTTGTTCATACAAACCTTTTATGATATTGTCATTTGTACATCATGATGACTTGAATCAACACTTGACCACTGTAACATGCTAGGACAGAGACAAAGGCAAAATTCTACACAAAAAGTAGCAGTGGAGATTTAGCTCAAAGGACTTGTCATGACAAGCTCCTTGGGGGGATCTTCAAGGAGTTGAATATTTGATGTGATAGTGCTACCATGGGGCACCATGCAATTTTCTCTTTGCCAGTTTTTTAAATTATCAAGATTTTTTTAAAATCTTAGTTGTATGGGAAACCAAGCCAACTTTTCTCCTTCTCCTCCTTCTCCTCCTTCTCCTCCTTCTCCTCCTTCTCCTCCTTCTCCTCCTTCTCCTCCTTCTCCTCCTTCTCCTCCTTCTCCTCCTTCTCCTCCTTCTCCTCCTTCTCCTCCTTCTCCTCCTTCTCCTCCTTCTCCTCGTTCTCCTCGTTCTCCTCGTTCTCCTCGTTCTCCTCGTTCTCCTCGTTCTCCTCGTTCTCCTCGTTCTCCTCGTTCTCCTCCTTCTCCTCCTTCTCCTCGTTCTCCTCGTTCTCCTCCTTCTCCTCCTTCTCCTCCTTCTCCTCGTTCTCCTCCTTCTCCTCCTTCTCCTCCTTCTCCTCCTTCTCCTCCCTCTCCTCCTTCTCCTCCTTCTCCTCCTTCTCCTCCTTCTCCTCCTTCTCCTCCTTCTCCTCCTTCTCCTCCTTCTCCTCCTTCTCCTCCTTCTCCTCCTTCTCCCTCCTTCTCCTCCTTCTCCTCCTTCTCCTCCTTCTCCTCCTTCTCCTCCTTCTCCTCCTTCTCCTCCTTCTCCTCCTTCTCCTCCTTCTCCTCCTTCTCCTCCTTCTCCTCCTTCTCCTCCTTCTCCTCCTTCTCCTCCTTCTCCTCCTTCTCCTCCTTCTCCTCCTTCTCCTCCTTCTCCTCCTTCTCCTCCTTCTCCTCCTCCTCCTTCTCCTCCTTCTCCTCCTTCTCCTCCTTCTCCTCCTTTACACTTTTTCACCTTTGACCACATCAGGTACTTCCAGATTATGTATCAGAGTAATTGCCTCTAAATAATTAGTTTTGCTTACCTTTAAAATTATATGTTACTTCCAAAATGGGCACATCCTTTTCTGAGGTGCATGTACCCACCAACGAAGCTTAGACAAGCCACATTATTTTTAAACCTAATACTTCCTCTGTTTCAATGATGTTTCTTCTGTCTAGTTAGCTGCAAAAAATCTTGCAGCGGCTGCTAATAATGTGTGTATTTGACTGTGAGGAAATCACAAAGTTTTTTGTTTAGAATGGATGATATGGTAATTTTCATTAGTTCAAACAATAGTTTTGCCTTGGCCACGAGCAATGGCTAACAATTGTCACTTCATTACATTATTACGCATAATAAAAATTACGGCAGTCATACTTTTGTAAAAATACTCCTACTCCTAGGTTCATACGTGTTCATTTGTGGCAACTCCCTTGTTTGAAGTGTCAGATCTTTAGTTGAGGATGTAGTTGAGGTTCGTGAACACTGTTTGTAATGTAATATATGGTCAGCCACCAAAAACAAAACCACAATAATAGCAACCACACCATCATTTTTATCAATCATTACCCAATGCACTGTAATAGTCTGCAATAATACAAATAAGTACCAAGGCAAGCTGACATTGACTGTCAACACCAGGCCACTTGAAATGTCATAAGCAGGCTAGCAGAGTCAATGAGTATGCCTGAAACTGAAACTGCTGATCCAGACCTCCCCCCTTGTCATTTTGATCCTTCAACATCTCTGCATGTTGCATTTGCTGATGTTTCTGGAGGAGGGAGAGACAGCACATATAAATATTAAATTCCAAAATATACTACATAACTTACTTCATCAAAATTGACTGAATTCAGTCTTATAGAATGGTGCCCTAGACCAGGCCAATTATCTATGTGTCCTTCATTTTAGACAACATAAATAAAACATTATGTTGTTTTAACCCTCTTACAAACTTTTGGCCAATAGTGGGTTAACATGTAGACAATCAGTAAGGGTATATTCTAAACAAGCTGACAACTGTGCAGAAGTCACGTTTTTCATTTTTGCCCAAATATCACCATATATCGACAATTGTCTTCTCAATAACGTTATGTTCTCAACATTTGTCTTCTAGATAAGGACCTGCTTCCATACTCTCAAGATTGTAGGTTGAGTCCGGCAAGTACCTGTGAAGAATGTCTTCCTCTGTGCGGCGGACAAAGGTGATTTCTTCCAGGTCATCATCTTCCGGTGGCAATCCAGTGGCATCTTCCTGGACTGAATTTTTGTCATCATAGCCATTGAACTGGAGAAGTGGATTCGTGCATGCAGGAGTACCAATTTGATTGTTCATTGGTGCCATCCTCATGTCAGCAATACGCTGACAATGTCGAATCTCCCGCTGAACAACAGCAGTATGTGTACGCCCCGTCTTCCCAGCAGCAGCTGCAGAAGCAACAGCATGCGTTGGTTGCAAACAATTCCTAATTCTAGGGATTGGTTCAATGTTAGGAATGCCTTTCATGCCGTCGGAATACACCCTATCAAATGTGAAACGATCCATCTTCAGAGCCGGTCTAATGAAGTTGCCCCAGCTCCTGCGCGCTAAGCCTAGGGAGCTGCGGGTATGTTCTGTCCGTTGTACGTAGTACCCGCAGCTCCGGCGACATAAAGAAAAAGGTTGCCGCAGCGATGGGGCTCTGCGCAAAGTTTGGATTCGCGAGCAGACAACCTTCGCTGCACATACCCCCCGCCTTTTTTGATGCGATCACGCCTTCCTCCATAATAACTTAACAAGATAATACTGTATATGTGCATTAAAATTAAATTTCATGGGAATATACATACATGCATTAAAAATTAAATTTGCTGAGATTATTGCGCTTTGTTGGGATGATACCATTAGGGGTGTTGCCATGTTGTTGTTTGGTTGAGAATTTTTCTTGTAGCTGAGGTAGCAAATGTTGATGGAGCTCATGGAACTGGTCAATGTTCATACGATAAGCTCTCTCCTGATAGCTCCCAAATTCCTCGAACAAATTGGCAACTTCTCTCCTTGTACGAGCAATATTCTTTGATCCAAAGAAACGGCCACGCAGTGATGTAATCTCATCAACAGATAAAATGGCAAGCAGGCATGCCTCTGACATCAGCAGCGCCCTGTGCATCTTCGCCCTTCTCTCACGAATACGCCTGGTAACTTTCGGGCGAAACATATGACCTAAATTAATGCAAGATGGTGGAGAAATGGGGTTGCGATGATAAATACCTATTTGAATGGTGGTGATGGAAGCAGTGTTGTGATGGAACGGGACGAGATGTTGTAGCTGGAGGACTGTTAGAGGGGCATTTGTGCGTAAATTTACGACGAACAAGTAGGTAGCACGTACCTGCAGCTCCCTTGGCTTAGCGCGGTGGGGTGTCTGTTATACTTTACATCACTTTGGGGTTTGCGACGAACACAGTACGTAGCAGGTACCTGCAGCTCCCTAGGCTTAGCACGCAGGGGCTGCGGCAAGTTCATTATACCGGCCCTCATGCGCTCTTATCCAAGGCAATCGGGAGGGCTGTATAATCCCACGTGATCCCATATTCCTGATGGCCACGCCACAGAACAGACGTGATGACCCCATTCATGTAGAGATCACTTGGGATCTCTGGATGTTGTCCCAGAGATTGCATGAACAAGACCTTCAAGGCACAAACACCTTCGCCTTTGTACTTGATCTTTTGTCCAAAGAATTGTTCGCATCCGGCATCGCCAGCGCCACACGTGAGAGAATCATTGACAATGATCGCTTCAACAGCAGGCGTACAGTTGCTGCAGGCAGATGCATCATCTTTTTGGAGGGACAGATCTGGATTTATATCCACTTCCACATTATCCTTGGGAGGTGGTAGAGGTGGTGGGGACAGAAAAGGAGCCAAGTCATCTTGATTAAGAGGCCATATGGGTGGACTGTCATCGTTGCAATCTGCGGAAGCCACGGCAGCGGAAATGGGCGGCTGTGACATTGTGGAGAGTGACAAATGGGTCTGTATCTACTAGGAGAAAATACATTATGGAGTGATATGAGTGACAACAGGGGCCAATTTTTCACAAGGAATCGATTTAGACCATCAGCTTGACTGTTGGGGCGGTCCTAGGGGGTGACTTGAAAGGATTCTGTTAACATGTTGACAATTGTCCACATGTTTTGTTAACACATGTGGATGATTGTCCGCTTGATACGAAAGAGGGTTAAGTGTTGTGGAGGCCTAGGAAGTGACACATCCCTTTTCTCAATGGACGCCCCACAGAATTTTTTTTGTCCGCCAGAAGAGATCCAAAATCTCAACCCCCCACACACACACACCATGGCCGCCGAAGCCGGTTTTCGAACCAACCGGAGTTTTGACGATCGGATTTTTTCGCTGGATAGTGCCGGACTCACCCAACGCAACAATACCCTACTCGGGTCCAGATCACCACCAGAGGCTCTACGAAAAATTTTAGACTAAGTCGGCGATTTTGGACTTGGACGACCACCCACACTTCCCTTCACGTTGTCGTCCCCAATAATCAATTGTCACCACTCAAAAAATGCCACGTCGCCCTATTATTCTTTCCTTCAACTGCGCGATGTGTTTTTATGATCAAGAAGCATGAGATCAAATATTTCAGGCCAAGGGCATAGCAGCAGGCAACGACACCTGCAAGACAGGCAACTTGCTAAAAATATCTTCTTTTTAGCAGAAAAAGCTTGGCAAGAGTCATCACTTCAGTCACAATGAACGTATTTGGGTCGTCAGTTGTTGTCAGTTGTTGTCAGTTGTTGTCAGTTGTCGTCAGTTGTCGTCAGTTGGGTCGTCCGAGTCGTCAGGTACTTCTTTAACGGACGACAATTGGTCGTCACATGGTCATAACTTACGACTTTGGTGGTCATAACATGGTCGTAACTGACGACTTTGGAGGTAGTAACACAGTCGTCAGTTACGACTCTGGAGGTAGTAACATGGTCGTAACTTACCACTCTGCAGGTAGCAACATGGTCGTAAGTTACTACGTTTGTGGTTGTAACATGGTCGTAAGTGACGACTCCGGAGGTAGTAACTTGTCATAAGTGACGACTCTATAGGTACGAATTTAATTGTAATACTGTCGCATTACATCGCCCCCCTTCCAAAAACATACCAGATTCTACATAACAAAAAATTGCGACACAATACTTCCGCACCATGACAATTTCCGCCGCCCCTACCGCAACACCTCGATCATGGCGAATACCATCGCAACACTGGGTTTGCCACCATCGCTCTCACCGCAACACCACTGGCGACCCTCCTCCCGCTTGGTTCGGTCAGATCTGTTATATTTTTGGAGAAATTGCACCATTTTTACAGTGCAAATTTTGTTACAGGTGGGCCATCACTGACAGAAGCTGGGCAGATCAGAATTTAGTGAAGGTATGTTGAGTTTTATAGTCATTATTCCCTGCTTTGTTCCTCTACATCATAGCCTCATTGATGCCTTCATTGTGGTTTGTTTCTGTGTTGTCCTAGGTGGTTTGTTCATTGGCCTTTGATGGTGACATTTCGCATGCCAAATTAGGCACCACAGAAATAAAAGCTGAGTGCTCCTCCTCCTCCATTTCAACCATTTCTTCAAGCTTCTTTCTCAACTCTTGCCTCTCCTCCTGCAAAATTTTAGTAACGACATTTTTTACTTGTCTCTTTATGGTCTGTTCATGCCTCCCAACTGTTGTGTCCGCTAAAGTAATTGGCTGTGAGGTGAGTTTCGCCAAATTTATTTCATCTGTTGCACTCCATTTGCTGCATTTTGGTGCATCCTTCTGACTATCTAATATTTCCCTCCACTTTGCAGCCGTTGCATCCTTTTTCATCCCACTCAGACCCTTGACTTGATAATAAGTCAACAAGACTCGTAACTCAGCAGTATTGTAAGTTTGAAGTGCTTTTGTTTGCACTAAAATCTCTCTCGCTTTCCTCTCAACATCCAGCATCTTTCCTGCAGACTCCTTCCTCTTTTGCATTTCCTTTATTTCTGTTTCAACAACCTTCTTTTGAGCAGCCAAAAAAATATCATCATCAGTCAAATGGCCACCTCCTGTCGCATGAAAAAGATTTCCGTGAGTTGTTGCTTTTTGAATTTTTTCTATTCTCTCCATTGAGTGTCTGACCTAAGCCGGAAGTAATCGAAAAGTAGTTGTAGATAAGGAAGTAAAAAAAGGATGTTCCAGTTGTTTGGAGTTTTAATTTATGAGCTATAAAACTGATTGAAAATGAGGACTGCCTCATGGTGGTCCTCTCTAGTTTATCATGCATTTTGCATGTAATTCGAGGATGTTAGATTTTGATGCATCCTATTGGATTCATGCATGCCAAACTGGGTGTACATGCACCTGGTTTGGGCTGTACATGCATTCTTGCATGCCAACCTGAATCCAGTGGATTCTGGATTAGGCTGTAGATGTAATCCTGCCAATGGGTCCCCCAGGACTCAGTGGTCTTTAGTAATAAGCCCTGCAGGACTTAATAGTCTTGTTAATGAGTCCTGCTTCTATTTGGTGGGATCCTTACCCTTATTTAGTAGAAATCCTATTTGTCTTTGTACCCATGGGACCTGTTCTTGGGCCCAGGAAGGGTCAGGAGTACCAGTAGGTATCCTTGGCTCATGTCACTCGCCCCCACGAATGGAGCGATAAGGTGTCAATGCTCACGAAAAAGAAAACCTCTTGAGGAAAAAGAAAAAACCGCGAGGAGGAAAAAAAGATGGTGTAGCAATGACGAAGCGTAAGTCTTGATAGGAGAAGGGGGTAAGGTACAAGTCGTGTTTAGTTTATTCAAAATATGGTGTAACTCTCCTAATGTTAAGTCGCTCGGACTTAATTCCGCATTGAACCCTTATTGTGCCATTCGTATGAACTGACGTGATAGTCCAAGGATCACTTTCATACCGGCTCTCTGTTTTGCGGAGGATACCGTCTTTTCGCAGCAGTACTTTGTCACCGGGCTGGTAGTCCCAGTCTATGCGAGAGGCATTCTCCCGTCTTGTGTTACGGTCAGTTTGCCGTTGTCTATATTCCCCTATTTTAGACCAGTCAGCAATGTAGGGGACGTCAAACAACATGTCCCTTCCAAAGATAGCTGCACCTGGCGAAGTTTTTAGTACTGTGTGATAGGTAGAGCGAACGGCCCATGCGGCATTTGTGAGAAAGTCAGCAATGTCACTCTCGCTAATGGTGTTGGCCATATCCAATTCAGCTGTGCGGGGCATTGCCATGATTGTTTGATGCACCCGCTCGAGTATTGCGTTCGCTTGAGGGTTTTTGACACTGGTTGGCTTACGCTTCAGACCATATGATTCACAGAGGGTCTCGAAGTGAAGTTTAAATTCACTTCCATTGTCGTAGATAATATATTGACTACGTGGGTAACGGCTAAACCAGGTCCTATTGACTAAATTACCTACTGTTGCTGACGTCTTGTCAAAGTAGGGTTGTTGTTCTTGGACATGTGTGTCTTTGCCCTTGTGCCCCTTTGTACCCATGGGAATATCAAGCTTCGGGAGCTGTGATACCGGCAACTCTACAATTTCGAACCAGCTTGTTGCAGGATCGATCATTGTGACGCACATGAAGTCAATTTGTGTCTTGTCCTTGCCCTTGAGGGTGTACGGTCCTATAAGGTCCACACATAGAGCCTCCCAGGGGTTGGTGATGGCAAGTTTTGTTGGCAGTTTCCGTATTTTATCTGCCTGCGTTTGTTCACCTGGCAACTGTGACACTTTTTGACGTGTGATTGGACTGTCGTTCTTAGACCTTTCCAATACATCGACAGACGAAGAGTTTCTTCAAGGCGTTTAGCCCCGGGGTGCTGTAGGTAGTGGTGAAACCAAGCTACCGCACGGTGTTGGAGGCTTGTTGGAATAACCATTTTGCCATCCTTGCAGAGTACTTTAATATTCTCAACTAATTGAGTTGAGTAGCCTTTGTTTAGTAGGCTTTCATCTTCTTGTTGTGCCTCCGCTATCTCTCTGGTTGTGAGGGGATAGATGGAGTCCTCTTCGTTGCGATTAGCAAACACCTGGTTCATGGATTCCTGGGTGGATGCTAGGGATGCTTCTGGCTGTGAGGTGTTGTGGTAGCACCAACACTGGGCGAAAGTCATCCAGGTTGACCTGTCATCTGTGACGGGTCCATAGTCCAGTCGTGAGATGGCGTCCGCAACGGTGTTGTGGATGCCTTTGATATACACGATGGTGGGGCCATACTCTTCTAAGAGTAATCTCCAGCGGTACACTCGATCAGAGGTCAGACCTAGAGCATCCTGCATTAGATTTTTGTGGTCAGTGTAGACCGTAATTTGTTGTCCCCAAAGCATGCCTTTGAACTCTTTTAGTGTTTCTACTATGGCCAGTAGTTCTTGTTCGGTCACGCTATACTTTTGCTGCGCCTGACTCAGTTTTCTACTGAAGAACGCCAGCGGCCTGTTGTTTTGAGTAATCACAGCGCCCAATTGAAATTTTGAACTATCTGTGTAAATCTCAAATCCCTGGGAATAGTCAGGGTAGGCCAAGGTAACATCGCGAGCGATAGTTGCCTTTACAGTGTCGAATGCTTGCTGATGGATGTCATCCCAATGCCACGGCTTTTTCTTGGTTTTGTTAGCCCTTGTGACTTTGGTGTGTCCACATTCACCAACTAAGTTGGTTAATGGTGCAAGTATTTCACTGCGTCTCGCCCAAATGTCTCTGTAGTACTGGACCATGCCTAGAAACCTACGGAGCTGTTTAACATTTTGAGGCGGTGTTAATGCGAGGATTGCCTGTACCTTTTTGGTTGTGGTTTTATACCATCTCTGGATAGCACATATCCTAGGTATTCTGTCTCCATGGCACAGAAAGGCGACTTGCGCGCATTGACGGTCAAGCCTGCGTCTCGCAACCTAATGAAGACCCTTCTAAGTTTAGTAAGGTGATCTTCTAGGTTTCCCTTGCTGATGCATAGTAAATCATCAAGATAAGTTCGCACAAACTCAAGGGTTGCCATTAGCTCAGACATCTTAGCCTGGAAGATGTCGGGAGAACATGCAACACCCATTGGTAACCGCAGGTAAGAGTACTTACCCCACGGAAAGATAATGGTGCATATTTTGGACGCATCTGGATCCAATCTAATGGTATAATAGCCCATATTTAGGTCAAGGGCTGTGGCATATGTAAAGCCTTCGAGTTCTTGTAGAACAGTGCTGATTTTGGGAATGGGAAACGGTTTTCTCACTATACGTTTATTTACTTCCCTAAAATCGCTAACAACCCGTACGGTGTTGTCCTTTTTGGGTATGATGAATGTGGGTGATGCCCATTCAGAATCATCTTGCCATTTGAGTACCCCTAAGTCACATAGTTGTTGTACCTCTCTTTTTGTTATTTCTATGTGCTTCTTGGGTATGGGAAAAGGCCTGCCATGGTATGGCTGTGCTCCTTCCTTTAACTGGAGGGAGACCGGCTTACAATCCCAGTCACCTAGTTTCCCGCTAAATAACTCCTCAAACTCTTGTAGGAGCTCCAGTAACTTTGCTTGTTCTGGGCCACTTAGGTGTGTGCAGTTGTCTCTGACAATTGCCCTGAGATCCGCTTTTTCATATTTAGCGTCTAGTATTTTTATGAGGCTTTTGTTGCCTCTAGAGTGCTCTGTGGTTCCTTGGATGTCTCTTGGTAGATGCTATTATTCATAGTCCAAGCTTTTTCCACAGTAGCTCTTGTCTTTAGTTTGTTGATGTCTCTCATTGGCAGTGAGATGTCATCTACTGTGATTTCCTTTGTCCGAAAGTCTAGGACAATTCCTAACTCTTTCAAGGTATTACTACCAAGAATGAGGTCAAACCCTGGCTTGGTCATGTCATCTTCCTTGTATTCCACAACATCGGGTTGTAGAAGGTACTCCTTGGAATGGGAGTATTCAAAGAATTTGACTCTGATCCTACCTCTTCCAGTTGTCTGGAAGCTCCCATTTGACGTATGCCAAGACTTTGGCACCTGCCTAGTCAGGTAGGGAAAGGGCTTGTCTTTTCCTTTAGGAAGGAAAATAAGGTCTCCATCAGACCCAGAGTCCAATAGGACTTTTATCTTGTTACTGGGGCGACTCCGCAGAGGTTGTTTGTAGGCTCTGCCGGATTGACTTTCAGTCGCTGGTTCCATTATGGCAACTAATGCTGTGACACCGAGGCGATCCTTGGTGTTTGTTGTAATCACTTCCTGTTTGTGATTGATATTGTAACTTACACTGGGCATGTTCACATCAGCCTCAGTATGTTGTGTTTTATTACTGACAACTTTTTTGTCGTAAGATTTTTTAAGTTGGATGATGTCGTTGACTTCATTTTATTTCGAATTTTTAATTCGGGATTTTTTGTTTTGGAGCAAGATTTTTTTGATATCTTGGTCTTGGTGACAGTTAATTTAATTGATTTTGGATTTTGACTTTTATTAGCCAGGATAGCTTTACTCGGACTGGGGGTAGTGTAACTGTCAATTGCAGTATTTAATTTACGTTTCTTACATCTACGTAATTCCCCAGTGCTATCCGACCCGCACCTTCACGAACTGTCGTCGGAGTCGCTGTCACTTTCCGAGTCATTAGCGCGACGTTTCTTGCGCTTACTAGACTTCTTGCAGAGAGATTTCTTCAACTCCGCCCGGACTATCTGGGCGAAGTTTGCGCCCTCTGGTTTCCTTTCTTTTGAACCGGGCTTACCTGCGCCCCCATTCCTTTTGATAGGAGTACCGTCCTTGTTATAGCGACGGCAGTCACGCGTATTGTGACTTTTGTGCGGCCCCCCATGTTTCTTACATAGCACACAGTGCTTTTCGGTCCAGCCCACTTTCTTGGGCTTCTTGGGGATGCGGGAGTCCATTGACTCCATCTTCCGCTTCGTATCAGCCCCTTTTGCCTTGGTCGTATTGGCGGGCTTGTTATCGAGTTCCGCATTGTTCTCGATATTCTCTAGGACCAATAATAGGGCCCTAGTACTGACCGGAGTGGTATTCTCTGTGAGGTCATACTGGGTTTGCCACTTGGCTGGACACATGCGCAACAGGTGAGTCGCAAGGTCAGCGTCATCAAGAGGCAATACCTTCTTGGTGGCCTGGTTAGCCTTTGGGCTGTAGAACAGGCAGGGCAATGTCTCGAGGTAGCTGTTGAGCTGTTCAACTCGGACAAAAAACTGACGAATCGAAACCCTGTTGGGCTTTTTTAGCGTATTCGTGATATAATACTTGAGGGCCTCGCCCGCGTCATGACGGAACACCTGCAGTAGGTGAAATGTGACGCACTCGTGAAACGAGTTCCAAGTCTTCGTGGGAGTCTCCGTGTGCGGTACTCCCTTGATGTCTTCCCAAGGAGCTTTAGTCACTTGGGCCTTGATAATCTTCTCCCAGGGCTGACGTGCCTCGTCGGAGAGGAGGTTTCCATAAAGCTCGAAGGGCTTCGCTCCAGCCGTTGCGACGGCGAGCTTCGCATCTTCTAGAGCTTTCAAGACCTTGTCATACGTGGCCTTGGCTTCTACTAGGGCAGGTGAAGCAGCCTCGGCGGTTGTACCCGGCGCATCTTGTTTATTGCCCTTCTTCTTTTTTTAGCATTTCGTACCGTCACGTAATCCTGCTTGGCTAGTTCAGCCTCGATCTTGGCTGTTTCAACAGCCTTCTCAGCTGCCGCGAAGTCCGTGTCAAGCCCCATCTGCTTGCACGCGTGAATCGCGGAGCGTACATGCAGTAGAAACTGCTCGGGAGTCCCGGACGCCCATACTGCCACCTTTAACTCATCTCCCGTGTTGGGGAGAGTCAGCTTGAAATAGGTGGTCTTTTTGTCCTTCGCGAGGGCATCCTGCACGGGATCCTGGTCAGGAATGTAACGTATGGGGGAGTTCTTCCCTCCAACGCCACGTTCGCACTCTACCCACTTAAGCCCTTCGGGAATTGCTTTCACGGAGGACATGGCTCGTAGTTTTTCACCTAGGCTAGTGCCTAAGAAGAGCTTCTTGTAGGAACTCCTTGGTGGACTAAGAAAAAAATCGTTCGCACGGTGACGTGCAATGAACGTAGTACTCTGCGTGGTAGACCTTGCTTTTGTTCGACCGCCTGTGGGTCGTTGGGATGAGCCTTTGTGTGGTTGAGATGCAAGCAACTTACCGAGTTCGGCTATCGTACGATAGTGACCTAAGCCGGAAGTAATCGAAAAGTAGTTGTAGATAAGGAAGTAAAAAAAGGATGTTCCAGTTGTTTGGAGTTTTAATTTATGAGCTATAAAACTGATTGAAAATGAGGACTGCCTCATGGTAGTCCTCTCTAGTTTATCATGCATTTTGCATGTAATTCGAGGATGTTAGATTTTGATGCATCCTATTGGGATCATGCATGCCAAACTGGGTGTACATGCACCTGGTTTGGGCTGTACATGCATTCTTGCATGCCAACCTGAATCCAGTGGATTCTGGATTAGGCTGTAGATGTAATCCTGCCAATGGGTCCCCCAGGACTCAGTGGTCTTTAGTAATAAGCCCTGCAGGACTTAATAGTCTTGTTAATGAGTCCTGCTTCTATTTGGTGGGATCCTTACCCTTATTTAGTAGAAATCCTATTTGTCTTTGTACCCATGGGACCTGTTCTTGGGCCCAGAAAGGGTCAGGAGTACCAGTAGGTATCCTTGGCTCATGTCAGTGTCGCACCATCACTGACTTTCTGTTAACCTTTTTAATTGAATTTTTGAAAACTTCGCCATTATATCCAATACGCGACAAAAAATGAGTGGAGACATTGTTTGATTCTTGGATATGAAGCATGGCTGTGTTTGTTGCATTGTCGTCGTCACCCATCTCTCTCCTGACTTGGGAGTTGTTTTTTAAGCAAGCTCGGGTCAATGGAGCGGCACCACACTTTGCCCACACCGCACAATTTCGTTCTTTGGAGAAGCCCATGTCGAACGCGCTGCATGGCACAACAACACCAGAGACAGGATCGGTCCCTCCAAACACGGCAAGTCCAATCATCCACGGCAACAGACTAGTTGTAAAGTATCCAATTAACCTAGAATCCGTTAATATCTTCAAATTCTTTTGAAATTGAGTCTTGAATGGACCATAGCTTTGATCTGTCTCTTGAGTGACTGCAGTAGTATTAGGTAGTCCTAGGTAAATAATAAACCCAAGAGTCCTCACCTCTGCCAAAAATCCTAACTCCATTCTTCATGGACCTCTATCGACCTTCATGATAACTCTCTTACCTGGAACATCTTCAGCATCCGGGAACAATGGCACGATAGAATTTAAAAAATAAGACCTGAACTCTCTCTCATCCATTCCACCTTTCAAATTCATAGCTACAGTCACTGGCCACTCTTTCTCACAATCAGTTCCAAATTTACCTTTAACTTAGGAAAGAAAGTGCTCCTCCTAATATCACACGTCGAGTGTCTTCGGATTGTGCCGTAGTTTAAAACTGCAGTGTGGTGGAATTGGTTCTCCTGCAGCGGTGCTACCTGTGATCATTGTAGTGGCTGCACTAGTTTTAAGTGTGGCTCTACCAAGATTGGGTAGATTGGGAGAGTAAAACGTGACTGCTGGCCTGCCACCTCTGTTGCTCTTGCTCCCATCCAAAACAGGACATATTTCATTGATATTGATAATTTTTTCAAGTTGTTCCGTAGGTATCACTGTCTTTCCTTCTGAATCAACTTCAGCGAATCCTAACTCCAACAAATCCCGCTCCCAATTATCAAACCAAGACTATATATTAAAATAGGTTGTCCAGTAATCACGTCGTTCCTCCACACTGTTGCTTCTACCACTTGTAAGTTCCAATGCTGTAGATTTCAACAAGCGATTCAACAAATGCTTGCAATCCAAAATAATGACAGATCTCGTACATTTCTTCAATAGTTCTATGAGTTTATTGTTTGTTATCTCAGTGCCCAGACCATTAAGTTGTTTTATTTGAATGTAGCTC
Source organism: Cyclotella cryptica (assembly GCA_013187285.1). NCBI lineage: Eukaryota > Bacillariophyta > Thalassiosirophyceae > Thalassiosirales > Thalassiosiraceae > Cyclotella > Cyclotella cryptica. The sequence continues at coordinate 23,364 of JABMIG010000245.1, read as the reverse complement.
TCGAAATCATTGCATAGGTTGTCGTGTACCAATCAAGGTACAATTCCCTCTGGTCCTTTCTTTTTTGGACTCACACCAATGCGATTTTTAGCCATGCTCTAGGCCCCTCAACTCAGACTTGTTCCTAGTCATCTTGGATGTAAAATGGCACTAATGTGTTGCAATTATTTGCCCGGCCGATGAAGATGTCGGGGATGTAACATCGTTGGGTCAAGAAATTGTTGCATATTTTTTGCAGTCCTCAATCTTTGCGTTCATTTTGAGGAGGGAAGATGATGTCATACACCCCATGTATCATATAATATATCAAAATGATCCTCGTGAGTCAAGGAATTGAAGTATTTAACGTCAAATTTGCCTCCGGACCCTGTGAAAAAAGGTATGATCGGTCCAAGAAAAAATGTGGGAATTATTCGTTTTTGTTACAAAAAGGGTGCATCAGTACTTCAGTTAAACTGGTAGTAACTTGGTCGGTGTCATGATTTGTCCCTAAAAAGAGGAAACCGAAGGAAACCCACACAAGGCAAAAACCAAACACAGAACAATACACAACATCACTGGCCCCATCGCCCCACCCCGCCTCATCATCGTCTCTCTAGAGAATCATGGCACAACAAATATTATATTGTCGAATAAAACACCCCTCTTCCTCCTTGCCCTATGCCACCGCCTCGTTGGCGTACCTTTCCTTTGACAGTCGTCACAACGACGATCCTGATCATGATGGCGGTGGCGACCTTGGGGATCCTCATGTCGATCAGCGACAATGTCACGGTTCAAGTGAAGAATGGCCGAGAGTCTCATGACAGTCCAGACATTGACAATGACATACATGACGATGACAAGAAGGATGCTGCCATGGAGCAAGACAATGAAACTCCCATCCCTGCACCTACTGACGTAGCATCATCATCACCGCACAAGACATCCCCTGAAATGGAAATGGAATTCACACAAGACACACTGGATGAATCGTTGCAACGACCGTTACAATCCACACAACAACAACAACTAAAGCAGGAGGACATTCGCCAAGAGGCAATGAAAAACGCCTCTCAAATCCTTCAATCCATGCCAGCCATTCAATTGGTGTACAAATGTGGTAAGCACCCTGCTGAATATGTCGTGGATACTCAAGAAATAATGACAACGGATGCCTCTGATACAGTGGAGGAACCAATGGACATTAATGTCACTGATGTAACAACAATACAAACAGAGCAATCCATTCCCATTTCAACACATGATAATGATGGTGATGAAGGCACTGGCTTGACAACACAAACAAAAATCAAGTATCCCAAAACACCACCCATCAAACTCCGTATGATGATATCATGGAAGCACCCACCAATACGACCGACTACCACACACTCTCAAGCTATTGGAAAAAGAGATAGAACATCAAATCGTGAAACCAGCAATGGAAAAGTACATGTTCCCTTGTTTCAACTGTCGTTACTGCAAGTGTCCACAATAACCTTATCCAACCTACAAAGAGAGAATCCGATGGGATTGAGATGATGGGGTGTCCGCATAGAGAAGAAACCAACGTTTTTCCCTCCCAAGGATAGAGGGGTAATTTTTGATGGGGATTGTTGTTTGTTGCTCGATTGTTTAGTTTATCCAATGTTGCTGTTGGCACTGGAATGTTGAGTATTGTAGTTGGATGAAGATGAGGAGGTATCCTTGCCAAAGGTTTCCCATCTCGCATTTGTATTGCTATTCAAATAAAATACAAAAACAACCAAGACATGTGAAAACTGTTGTAGTTCAAGTATGGAATTTTTGGAAATGAGATGTTCGTGAAAGATGATGATCCTGCAAGAGTGGGGTGCCAGCATTCCCTGGAATCATGAGGTCTCAAGCTAGACTGCAAAATCATAGTAGAAAGTACCATAGTCACCAAAATTTAGCAATTACCAGATCCAGTTAGACCCAAGTGACTACATAGTGACTGTTTTCTAGCATGTCTGACCATGGTCCACTTTCAGTTCATAAGTCGTATCGTACCATTGAAAATTGTATTACAGACCGTCAACAATCATTGGACATGGCCCACATCACCATTACCAACTGGTGGGGCTTCTGCCACACATCACTGCAAACGAAAAACACCGGTAACCTCCCGGTATACTCGCAAACGTCAGAGTGTACGGGGAGGTTACCGGAATTTCAAGAGTGTACGGGTGGGTTACCGGATTTTTTAGACATTACTTAAGCCGTATTTTTGTTTATCACGCTAAGTTTTTACACAAAATTACCGCCAGAGTGTACGGGTGGCATACCGGTAGTTCATGACTGAAACTTCCTCAATCACGAGTCCGTACATCAAAGATACTGTGTTGGGCCTAGTCCAGCAAGTTCTACTAGATGAGGGATTTCTATGAAGCATCCACCAAAAAATCGTTGTGACGGAACAACATGGGTCCACTGTCTCGTGACAAGTGTAAACAGAACTCACATTCATTCAATCGAACCCTCTCTTCTAACACAACACTATTCAATTTCAGCCTGACACAGCTTTTCAATACTAACAGAACCAGTTGGCATCAGGTGTTCTCCCAAAGGTATAGTATCATCAGAAGACAACATGGCTCAAACGAAGCAAACTGCTCGCCAGTCTACTGGTGGTAAAGCCCCCCGAAAGCAGCTAGCGACAAAGGCAGCCCGCAAGAGTGCACCTGCTGCAGGAGGTTGCAAGAAGCCCCATCGCTATCGTCCAGGAACTGTGGCACTCCGTGAGATCGAAAGTACCAGAAAAGCACGGATCTTCTGATTCGCAAATTACCATTCCAGCGCTTTTGAGGGAAGTTACGCAGGATTTCCGCGGTGATATGCGTTATACAGCCACTGCATTGGCAGCATCACAGGAGGCCTCTGAAGCATACCTTATTGGACTCATGGAAGACACAAATTTGTGTGCCATCCATGCCAGGAGGGTTACCATCATGCCAAAAGATATGCAACTCTCCCGGCGAATCGAAGGGAATATGAGAGGTTTAAGTGAACAAGGTTGGGTGTGAAAGTACTTTGACATAACACAACAAAGCGTCATACTAAGGGGACTATGGGACGGGGACCATACAAAAACGTGCAGGAGAAAGGAGTATAGGCACTGTATAAATAATAAAGAACAACGACAAACTATAGTGTGCATAATTAATTGTTCTTCAATTAGTTGGCATAATAATGTTCGCGATTCCTCCACCAAGAACCAGCAAAGCCCCATGATCATTAATACTATAGCACTATTCAAGGTTGATACATCATCATAAGTGGACAAGACCTGTAGTGTGTCGATCACACTTACTTAAAAAGATGGCATGGGATTTCAGAATCTGAGACATGAACGCCGTGGAGGTTCCAACAAGCCCATCCTCACGAGTCACTCAAACACCCACACGCAAATTCCCCATCTCCAAAAGCATTAGTGGCGCATCAGTTCAGAGTCCCCTCTTATTCGCAATGCAAGTTGCATGTCTTTCGGCATGATGGTGACCCTCCTGGCATGGATCACACAAGTTTGCATCCTCAAACAGTCCCGGCTGAATGCTTCCACAGATTCTTGAATAGCCAACAAAGGCGTTGCCTGAAAACGTTCGCGGTGAAATGTGGATAGGAACCTGGCCTATTTAAATCCTGCAGAACTTCCCTTGCCGCTGGAATGGCACCTTGCGGATAAGAAGATCTGTGCTTTTTGTAGCGGCGGACTTGCGAGTGCAACAGTGCCAGGGCGATACGATGAGGCTTTTTAACCCCCGATGAAGGGCCATTTTGAGCAGCCTTGGTGGCAAGCTGGTATCGGGAGCTTTTCCGCCAGTAGACTGGCGAGCAGTTTGTTTGGTCCGAGCCATTAGTGAAATAATAATGCCACGCTTAGCACGGTCTTATTCTTTGTGTCATGCAGAGATTGTGTGCGATACAATGAGATTTATGGTGACATGTATGATTAAAATCAATTGAATAAATGTAGTTCCCTCAACCCCTAATGTGTCATTATCCTAGCATGATTCCACAATTTTCACGATGTTTGTTATCTGACACGGACATCACCGTAGAAACCATACTAAGTTCTACAGGATGGACTTTGACGCATCATGCCCATTTTTGGGTTGAACTGCATTGCAATTGCAGCTGCCTTCGTTCCATTCTTAGGACTTGTCGAGCTGGACTTAAGCCCCTGAGATAGTCCCAAAGGGTTGTGCAATGTTGGCCGGGACTCACAGGGTGTATATTGAGGCCGCACAAGCTGCCAAAGATATCTGACATTAAATGCATCAAAGTGAATTCTATCTTGTACCTATCTTGGTTCCAGCAATCCTACCCTGTTCTACCCCACCAGGTAAAATTGGTCATTACCCGTTGCCAGCAAGAAATGCAACGTTTGATTTTAGCAATAAATGTTGCCAGATGGGTAGTCAGATGTTGTCAAGAAAATTTTGAGGGTCATCACTGTCCTCACCATGTCCTCATCTATGGTGTGGTAAAAAAATTGTTTATAAATTCCCATCGAGTGTGGTAAAAATTGTTTATAAATTCCCATCGAATCATAATATCCTCCCACCTAATTTTCTTGACATTTGTGTTTTTGGCTTAGTTAGTTGTCCCTTCCAAATATTAGACCAACAAGAATCTATTTTACTCCTTTGCAGCAATATGCCCATCTATATTTAACTCTACAAAACCCGTTCTGATATTTGAGACAAGCAATTTGTCCCATAAATCCACCAAACACAACACAATACACACATCATGCCAACACACCACCTTGCGTTTGTGTGGGTTGGGATAGTTTTGGTGTGAACAGCGAAAACAATTCAGTACCAATGCCCTACCTAGATTGTAAATAGCAAAGATTCCTTTCGTTTTTATCATGGAGGCAACAGTAACTTCATTCCTAGCATATAAGATCCTCAAAATTGGTATCTCTTGACAATATGGGGTCCTGTAAGCCTATTTTTTATGGTAGTAGTTGCCTGTTTTTGTCAGGGTCATTGTATTATGGTTGTGTTGTCAAGCATCATCAGCAGTAGTCACATCAGTCTTTGCACAAGAATTGCTATGTCATCATGTGGGGTAGCTAGTGTTTATTATCCTTTTTGTCACCTTGATGTCCTTTTGTCACTTTGTCTCAACCTGTTATGCTCAAGGTCTTCAATGTCATTACATGGGTTGTCGGTGACATGGTGCATGGTAGTCACAAGGTAGTCGTAAGTCGTAACAGATGTCCTCAAAGTGTCTTCACCACTTGTCACCAGGGTTGTCAAAGTATCGTCACCATTGGTAGTCAGGGTCATCAAAATGTTACCACCATAGGTGATCATGGTCATCAAAGGTTGTGAAAGGCCGTCACATACGTAAAAAATTTGCCTCAGTCCTCACTTGTCATCAGTCTGGCTTGTCAAAAACCTCCACATGGCAATGTTGCCAGTCTTGAGATAATGTCACTCAATTATTAGGTTTGTCATTGGGTCATCTGTTGGGTTGTTAAAAGGTCATCAAGAGTCATCAAAGGTCATTAAGTGTCATTACTTGGGTTATCAAAAGGTTCAAAAGGTCTTAGGGCGTCATTACTTGGGTCGTCAAGAGGTCATCATAATGTTGTCACTTACAGGTCATTATTTTTCATTGTTGTCCAGTGGTTGTGCTTGTTGTTAGAATACAGTTCTCAATTTGATCATTTGTGTGTCACAACTCACTGACAAGCACTAAAACATGCAATGCAGCCCATGGTATTACTCTATTTTTACCATAGCTTGTCAATGTCTTCACAGAGGTCATCTGTGTCATCATGTCATATTATCAAATTGTCAAATGTTGTCACTTTGGTCATCACAAAAGGTTTTCAGGTGTTATCACTTAAGTCATCAAAGATCTTCACCAAGAGTCATCATTATTGTTGAAGTGTTGTTAGGGTTGTCACAAGTGGCGTGGTTAGGTCATCACAAGGGTTGTCATCAAAAAGTTGTCACTTGTTGTTAGTTCATCTCACAAAAACTTCCACATGACATAGTTCCCTGTCTTGCAGACAGATTTGGTGACGTCAAGGAAAGTCCACGAGCAAAAGGCAAACTTCAGAATGCCCAGAATTCTTGATGAAAGTTTGGGTATAAATAGTCTGCAAGACATTAGTAACAATCTCTGATGTGTCCTCTTATACTCATGGGCACCTCAGACTTTTCTATCAATAGTTTCAAAATAATAGCCTGATTTTGTTCATGAGACTCCTTCTGAGCATGCATTCTCATGTTCTCTCCAGCTTAAACAAACTTGTCACTAGAATGACAACTCAATTCAAGAGGATAATCATATCATCATGATCACCATTGATGAAGATAAGAGTTGCCTTAAACTGATGAGAGTTGAAGGGTTGGGACCAGACACCACCTGTCTTTTCTTTGTATCTGGATACCAGTCTTTCAGCATTGTTTCGTTGCCCTTCATCCAGCCTTGCTGAAACCCAACACTAATACCAATGTCAACCCCAGAGCTCACATCTATATCAATTCACACTTTTTCCAGACTTTACTCCCACTCTCCCAATTATAAATAGCACGCTAGAGGATAATGACATCCTTCAGTACAGCATAATTTGACCTAGGATATCATGATTGTTTATGTTAAGGGACCATATGTCATATAGGTATGCTGCACTTTCAGTAGTCAGTGTTTTTGTCCTCAGGACATAATTCTTATTTCTATGATTCTTTTCTCAATGCAGTCTGTTTGTCTTTATACCAAAACTATGTTAGAGCAATAGATCATAATCACGTGTCAAGTGCATTTACCTCGATTGATATTGCACAATGGTCTCTTATGCTCTACTCAAGTGAATTGTTTTACAGATATTCCACACACATGTACAAATACATATACAAAGAGAATGTAACTACCAAGACCATGAGAAGAACATACGTTTGAATATTTCACCAGAAACACCTGCAAACAAAACTATGAACTAGTTGTGGACATGGGACTGTTTGTCAGGAAAATATGAAGACTGAAGAAAAATATCATTACATACGTACATGTGTTATTTGCTCATGTTTACCATTCCCATATGTGAGTTGGACAAGTGGTCTAATTTTGCAGAGTTTCATTAAGGATCTCTTCTTAGAATGTGTTAATTGAAGGAAGCATGGTCCTAGTTAGCTGAATGGCACTCTGACTAATTCCATGTTTCTACAAATATTTTTATATCATTAGGAATGATTAACTCATTCAGAAGTATGGACTGTTAGAATACGATCATTATTCTGTTTTGTTGAAAGCATGTCAACGCAAAGCTAAGTCACAATTCAATACTACCCTCTTTCTTTAAAACTGCCAATATTTGATGCTTCTAAACAAGAGATCATGCAAGTTTGAGTAAATCATGATACTTTCTACAGAATGTATTAGTGCACTAAGCATATATACTTTTGGTAACGAGAGATGGCTATGATGGTTTCCAGACTACCTGATAAACAGTTGAGTTCCCAATTAAAATATTAATCGACCAAGAAGAGAGCATTACAGCAACATATTGTTTTTAGTGTTGCATTTTCCAGAAGTTTTGAAAGATGACCATTTTAAATAGTGATATTTTTCTTGGCAAATTTTTTTTGGATGATGTGTTATTTTATAGCAGATTAGTTAGCAGCCATGGGGATATATGGAAATGCAATTGGTCGGCTTTCTTGTGTTTCAAGTTCTAAGCAAGAGGCAGATAGCTTATGATGATAGTTCTTGCTTGTGTCAGTTGATTCTGTCATTGTGTTAGACAGGAGTGTGCTTGATCAGAAGTAACCGCATTTTGATAGATCATCATAGACTTTCTGAAGGTTCCAATAGAACCAAAGTCCTTTGTGAAACTTTTTGACCCACCATCAGCAATAATAATTAGATTGCCATACTTTGGTATGCCACACTGGAACCTGGAAATATTTTAAGTCAACTTGTAGGTCAACCTATCAATCAAATGTTTCAAACAAAGTGGTATTGCATCTACTTTGATACAATAATTCAGCAACTTTCTCCAAAAGATACATCAACATTCAACATTCCCAGACAATCATCAAGTGGAAACATTCCCCGGACAAGTAGTACAAAAATGATAAATTTTATCCAACTTAAACATTCAGACTACCAATCCAAAAGTTCCTAACTGAACATGACAAGTTGTGTGCTACAGAGTTCTGATGAAGAGAAAGATGTTCATGGATATGAAGAAGATTGATCAAAATCAAACAAAGAAGAAGGAGAACGTCCACACTTGGTGCATCCCAAAATAAAACCCAATATCATGTGTTGACATGAAGTATGAATCTACTTTTTGATGGTTTTGGATGCAGCACACAAATGGGACCATGGCAATGGTGCCATTAAATTATGATTGTCATCTTTGATACAGTTATAATTAATGTTATGTGTACAGAGTGCTCAATTTGTAATCAATCGACCCACATCAAACATAATTATGAGGGACTCCTGAAAAATCATGATGAGATGATGAGACGAAACAAAAGTCATAGCTGAGGCACAATGCATCGCTCATGCTAAAGGTCTGGATTGTCCTTTGCTCTCTAATCAACAAACATTATGCATGTTAGTGAGCATTTCATTGATTCAAGTAATGCAACAGAAATGCATAGCATGAAAAAATCCTTTGTGGAGATATGAAAAGTCATTTGGATGTGTTCGCTAGATATCTTTACTTTTGATTTGTTTGACAATACAGTTTTCATTTGACATCTCCTGACCTGGCAATCTCCACACGAAATCTGTCAAGTTGCCATGCCTACTTCTCCAGTAACTTTTGCCATAACTAACGAGTAACTCTTCATGTTGCTTCACCCCATCAAACCCCTGATCTTTTGAGTTCTTCTTCAACTTGACATAAACTCCCTGTCTCAGCTCACCTTGTTTATCCCGTCGAAAAGTGAACTCAACGTTTGGATGTTTACCGGTATTTCGAAAATCATTGAGAAATCTTGCTTCATTGCCATACGAATTGGCATCGCATGCCAGCTCACTCTTTTCTCCAAAGTCACTTATGTAGTCAGATTGTTTGTCCTGATCTTCTCCCAAGGTAATGTGACCTACATAATCCAATAACCATGTTCCTGGAGGCGCCCCGTCTGGAAGTGCACAATAAAGTCCATACTCTCCACACGCGGGATGGTTTGGATCGGATATCTTTTTGAAATAAACTTTCCGTGAAAAGCAAGAAGCACGAATACGAACACCGTTGGATGGGGAGTATTTGTTCTTAAGTTCTTGGGGAACTGAGGAGTCCCAACGGTAGTTGTTTGAGAACTCAACAGAGGAAGGCCAGTCTGCATTTTCGATTTCATTTTTGTGTCCATTTTCATTGGTTCTACTGTAATCGTCATCGCTCTCACCGAGTTTATCCATTTGCTTTGCGTCGGGTACTCCATTCTTTTGTATTACTCTCTCAAGTCGTCGAATCAGAGCTCGGCGCTCTCTTTCCCGAAGATTCGGCAATAATTGCAGTACCTGGTCCATATCAGTTATGGAACAAACCTGCTTTAGTACTGACGGTACCGACTTCTTTCTCGTCTCGAGCCACTGAACAACATGGGGCGCAATATCTACTTGACGGCTGCCCTTAGTGTGATCGGATGGAGTGCTTGTAGCTTTCACACCATTTTTACTGGCAGCTACAACAGGGAGAAAATCCTTCGTAGGCTCGGATTCGTCTGATTTCGACCGTTGTCTTTTCTTGCGAATCAAATTGGTGCCGCTATTCCTATCCCCACCATGTCGTAGTGGTTTATTGGTGATGGCTTTTGGATTACTTTTGTTCTTCGCCATCAGCGCTTGAGGTTGTGGATTGCACGATGCAGCAGCCGGACCAGATAGTTATGTTTGAAGAGCCTTACAAAGATCAAGGCTGGGAGATGGTGGCCGTCTTAGTGGCTGATATGGTGTGAAGACTGAGGTTGGTTAGGTTGGTCGAGGTTGGTCGTTTGTTGTTTCTCGTAGGGTGCCTTTTTGGCTGTTGGGGTTACCTCTCTACCGTATAACCCGGATTATAAGTGCCCCCGGTGTATAAGTGCTCACGGGGCTAATTCCATGTACATTTGCTATTTCTGCAGGTTGCACCGGAGCTAACTTGAAGAAGAATACATAGAACGTTTCTCCGTCTCACGAGCAACACGCCCATATCTGTAGCTCCCAGTAACTCCGGCTGGTTGCCGAGTTACGTCCGAAACCCGAAAAACTCACATGCTTCACGATTACAACAAAAAACACAACACATCTCGGCCCGACTAATCGCATCGTTCTTGTTGGTTTGTCACCTCTGGCGGGAAACCGTACCGTACCGTACAATAAAGTAAAAATAATAAGGTGTTGCGGATACCCGCCGTGTTAAAAGCGCTAACTTGCGCCGGATTATAAGTTCCGCCGAAATGTATCTTTTGTACATTTGTGTGCACCTTAGATCCGGGTTATACGGTAGAGTGGTTGGTGGTGTTGGTGGCTGTTAATGGCTGTTTATGAAGCGTCCGCCGTCTGACCCTCTGGACAAGCTCTGGACCCTCTCCGGGCCCGATGATCGCGAGTCGAGGAATAATGGGTTCCGTTACTGTACGTTTATGTACATTCTTTCATTCAGTTGATATCGACAGCACTATTAGATAATTTCAAAGGAAGTTTTTCTATTTTCTATGACGAAAATAGGGTTGAAAGGTAATTACGAAGGAGAATCTCCGTCATCTGTATTATTATGACCATCAAGAGTCCATCAAGTCAGATAACATATAATACACAGGTATTATCATGGCCAAAACAGAAGAAGCAGCAGAAATAGGAGGACGTCGTAATTTCCAGATTGTATATCACATTTAATTCGATCTTTCTCGAATCACACACGAAACAATTCCTGATCAAATGTGCATTGACTGTGATTGACAGCACACACAGTTGCCTCGCGACGGTATGCACTCACGCCAAGCAATACAATCTATGATGTGTTACCATCCTCCATATGCGCCACCAAAATTAGCCCAAGGTCCAGGCTGGATTCTGTTTTTGCCCTTCTCATCCCACCCAGCAGTTCCCTTGATCCCATACCCACCACACCCACTAATCGTCACATCTTCAACGACGAAATGATGCCTCGAAAAAATGCCCCGAAATTGTGCATTCCTTATGCAAGTTCGCTTGAGATTCACTCCATCCCCACCTATACATAGTCCATCGCCTCCACCAATAATTTCGCAATCCAAGAACAGGATCTTGCCACTGGAATCACTGGTGGATACTGCATCATTTCTACTCCCAAGCGGGCAAGAAAATCGAACATTGAAAATGTTTACTGCTTTGTAATGGTTGTTTTTGAGTGTACAAGGATTGGTGACTTCAAAATCTGCCATTACAAGAGAATGCTTGCTGTACGGGGCAAGGTCACTCCCGCCAACCACTAGTTCATCACAAGAAACTTTTGTTATTTCTCTCCCCCCACCCGAAATCACGAGGGGCTTGTCGATTGTAAGAATTTCATTGCCCTCGTACAATCCCTCCGACAGCACAATGACATCACCCGGCCCAGCCTCGTGAATTGCAGATTGAATCGCTCGTACAGTCAACTCCGTCACCGAATGCCGCGGCGTATCCGCCGAGACACATTGATGTTTGTGCACCTCCCAATGCGACTTTTGACAGTCTCTTCCACAATAATAGGTTGTGTGACATCGCGCACAAGATTGCAGCGGGGTGGTTCGGTTTCGATCTTTGTGGGGACAAAGCCGTCCTGAGCAGGTATGACTTTGAGGACGAGTGGAGGTGTTGTCTGCATCAGCGGGAGTGGGAGAGTCACCCTCGTTGGAAGTCGTCTCACTCATGTGGATTATGCTGTTTATCTTGGGTAGCGAATGCCGTAAGAGACCCGAGAGATGTGGAGCGGGAAGGAGCGTGTGATTTGCGTGGGATGGCGAGCTGATGGCGACTGGTCTGCTGTGATCCTGCTTTGATCTGTTGCAGCTAATTCTGAAACACCCGTTGTCCTAGAACAACGGGCCCGTGGAAGTAAAACACCCACGTGTTCTAGTTCCACGGTGCATAGTGCGCAGCTAAAACTGAAACAGCCGTCATTCTAGAACAACGGTACTCCTTCAACCCCGTGGAACTAGAACACCCGTTGACACATACTCATGTAACCCTACAAAACGACCGCCAACAAGGCCGTGTACTGTTTACCGAGCCACTATCATTGTTTACGAATATTTTTTGGGAAGTATCATACCTGTAAAAGATACTAGAATTATATAGAGGTCACAAATTAATTTACATGAAAATCAAAGGTATGGCACTACCTATCACATTGTAGAAACCAGATGGTCGAGTTGCGGGAAAGTCTTCTCTATGTCCAAAAGATAGTGGTGTGTTCTTTATGTCCAAAAGTTAGTGCAAACCCGTCCTGTTGTTCTAAAACAACGAGGTTTCATGTCTGTTGTTCTAGAACAACGGGTGTTCTAGAATTAGCTGCAACAGATCTACTGTGATACCATATGTTAGGCCAAAAGCCTGTCACAAATCAATTGCCAAGCATTTGTAAAGTCGTCTTTGCAAATCCTTGTCAGTAAAAACTTTGACAAGGATTTGCAAAATGGCACTTTGCAATTCCTTGTCAACTGTGGTTTAGCTCGGGATTTCTGCAAAGACATCCATTTTGGCATCAATTGGGAAGCCCAACACGAACGATTGGCATCCAACGCCCAGTTGCTATGTCAGAATGATGCCAACTTGAAGTGGCGACCCCATTCCTTTTTCACCCTTCCTAAGCAAACTCAATTGCTAAGGAATTGTAATCGTGTACCTACAGTTCCGCGATTACAATTGCTAAGGATTTGTAATCGAGTACTTGCAGTTCCGCGATTACAATTCCTTAGCAATTGCAATCGCGGAACTGTAGGTACGTAGGAATTGTAACTCAGCCATCAACACCAAATCCAGAACACCAACACGTTTTCACCTGTTACGACCGGAATTACTACCTGTCAATATACTGACAGTTAGATACGCTTTTGGCCATATTTTTGTCACGCACTGCCAAACTGTCAAAAATCACACTATTTAAACCTAATTAGGCGGTGGTCACAGAATTGTTCTATCGCACTCTAGGCATTTTGCAAATCCTTGTCAAAGTTTTTACTGACAAGGATTCGCAAAGACGACTTTACAAATGCTTGGCAATTGATTTGTGACAGGCTTTTGGCCCAACACATAGGCTTACCATAGGGCTGTGATTGGCTGTAATGCTGGCATAGCAGAGAAAGTACCGTTTATTGTATAAATCATTTTTGAAATCTACTAATTTACTTTATATACTTATAATCTTCTTCTTATAAGATGCCTTACAGGTAAATCCTTTCACGTCCAGCAGGGTCGTCAAGAGGTTGTCAAGGCCGGCCCTGTCAAAGGCCTGTGAAAAGATGTGAAAGCATTCCTTTTCTTATTTTGTCAACGGGATCGTTGGAGGTCGTTGGAGGTCGTCGGACGACCGGGCGACATTCCGTCTACAGTCTCAACAAGTTGTCATCATCAATAACAGGCAATGAATGACTAATAATCATCTTCAATCCTCTGCATGTCATCCCATTGTCATCATAGATCATCACGTGCCGGTGATTACGCCCGTCCACATAGCCCGCCTCCATCATGGACTTCTGTACATGATCCCCCGCCGCTCCACCGCTAGAACAACATGATTCATTTGTTTGTCACTGCAATTATCCTGACAGAGAACCATGCATCCAAGTCCCGTCAAATCGAAAGGATTATCTCCATTGGTAGCCAACAGATCTATTCGCCTTTCTGCTTCTTCATCCCCTCCAGAGAATGACGCTCCAGATTCTGACGCATTCAATGCTGGGAACATTTTAGTGCATCCAGTGCTGGATGGGAGCAATGCCAAGTTCTGTGGAAGGCAACAGGCTCCGTCGGTCAATGAGGAAAAACAGCTGCATACCAATTTGGTGGAAAATGCATCTCCTCAGCGGTCGTGGAATGCTTCTGACTCGGATTTCGTTAATTCATCGAGGACGCCGAAACAAAGACAGAACTCTTTCCAAGAAACCGGACAAGTCATGGATTACAATGACGATGCAATGGACTCCAAAACTAGGGCATTGTCTGATTCATTCGAATCACGCGACAAAGAATGCACGACATTATCCAATGCCAACACTGACGATACACAAAATACCAACCAAGACACAACAATTCACAACCAAGACGACGACGACGGCACCACCGACGACGACAGCTCCACCATCGACGAAACCTCCGCCGTCATCCCCACCCTTGACACCTACCAACCTCCCGAACCATCCTACACCAAAGCCAACGCCCTACCATTCTACACTCTCTGCAAACGCCTCGAGGCCGTATGGAAACAACGACGCCTCTCGGGACGAAGGGCCGTGTCCAAAACGGAAAAATTACAATATCTCTTGCCGGACTCCCTCCTCCGCTATTTGGAGGGGGGGAGTCCCTACCCCTCTTGAGGCTGCTGTGTCCCGATCATGATTCGAGTCGTCCCCATACCGGATTGAAGGAGGCGACGATTGCCAAGGTTTGGGGTGATGCCATGGGATTGATGGCGAATAGTAAGACGTATAAGAAGTTGACGCATTATAGAGATCCGGAGTATAATGGGTCGATAGCGGGGGATTTGAGTGTGGTGATTCATCAGTTGGCTGAGGAGAGGTATGGGAGTGGGTCTGGGGGAGGGAAGGGATCCAATTTGACTGTGGGAGAGATTAATGATTGGTTGGATGTGTTGGTGGATATTGTGAAGGATAGGTATGATATGGCCACCTCGGATCGGGAAGGGAATAGCGTCTGGAAGAATAGTTTGGAGAGGGCGATTGCTGGGGATGGTCAGGTGGGGAAAAAGATGAAGAAGCATGATAAATATGTCAAGTTGTTGGAGAAATTGATTAGTAAGAATTTGAGCGTGAGTACACAGTATTGATGAATCCTTTACTTGAAAGCGATCAAATCTATGAGCCAGTTGTTCACACGTTTCTTCCTGTTTTTCGATACTCATCATATCTGCCAGTCAGTTGAGCACAAGTGGATAGTTCGAATTCTGCTCCAGAAAGTAGAAATGGGAATTAACTTCAATTCCATCTTGGACTATTACAATCCTCATGCCAAAACGCTGTACAGTGCATTTAATAACATGAAAGAGTTGTGCAAGCGATTGAGCGATCCGAAGTATATTGCTCTTTTGAAAATGACACATGAACAGAACGCCAGAGAGATTGTGGACCAGAATCGGTGTGTGCAGACGAACAGAATCATTGTGCAGTGCTCTCGGTGCAACGACATAATTAAACTTGCATTTCCTTCTCAATCTTTACCAGGGAAATATGGAGACCCCAGTCTCAAATCCCACCGGAAATTCAAAAGACGGTATCACCCATGCTATCCTTCCGGACATCCTTCGATTCCTTTTAAAGGATATTGCTCACAGGCATCGCGAACTGGATAAGGTATTACCGGCAAGCTCACGGGCAAAGTCCAGCTTGGCGTTGAATCATCCTGCCTTTGCATGTGAAATAAAAATGGATGGAGAAAGAATGTTGGTTCATATAAAACGAGGTATAGTTACAATGCATGTAGGTTTCGGTGTGCTTCTATTTGTCGTAGTCTAGTTGATGTGACCTAATTCGTTTTGTGTCCTTGTCATCAGACGAGGCGTAATGTGTGGTACAGGTGAAACATTGGCCAGTTGTTGGTCTTACGTCATTTCAAGCATTGAATGCATTTCTTTGCCGCTATCTTGCTCACAATATCTGCTCACTGTCTTCTGAATCGCAGTCCGCTGTATAGCCCAGCAATCGGTCCAGCACTCCGTGCAGCTATCTCGAGATACGATGTCGATGTCATATTAGATGGAGAGATTGTAGCTTGGGACGCCTACGAAAATAAAGCCGTTCCCTTTGGGACGAATCGTGCCGTTGCAGAGTTGCGTCGCAACCAACGGGAAATGGATGGAACGTTGGATGCAAGGGATTGCAACCTTCATAGAGATGCTAGAGATGCCAACGTGATGTCGCTATCAAAAGATAAGTTGTTTAAGCACTTGGGCTCGGTGGAGACGAAACAAATCCGAGAGAAGTTCTCCAGAGCAATATTGGCTCAAGTATGTCATTTTTGATATTCTGTATGTTGGTAAGATATTATTATCTTTGCGGTTTCTTTCCGAGACAAAACAATGCTGACTAGTATCGATCCATGGCCTTTCAGATGGCCCTGGAGCAATGGAATTGATTTCAAAATCAGGCGATTTATTCCCACAAAACGAGGCTATCAGCACCGGCAGCATTGTAAACTTTGACTTGATGCGTCGTAAAAGCATTCTCTACAATTTGATAGTTCCCCAGGAGCACGAAGTTGAGCTAATCCCAAGTGTAATTGTCCGCTCGGACGGCTCGAGTATGGATGCGAAGGACTACTTTTCTGATAGCAAAACGGAATATGGGAAATCATCGTGTGCCATGGATTCCATTCTTCTTGCAATGTGCGATGAAGCAAAACTACCGTGTTTGATCCTCAAAGACTTTCCGGGAGGAGTCACGAAGAAATAGAAATTCAGCGTGCTTTAGCTATGGAACAATGTTATCGGCAAATCGTAGAGAACTCGGGCCAAGAAGGCCTCCTCTTGAAGGATTTATCCTCTCCGTATTATTTAGGCGCGGCGTCGCGTAGCCTTCGATATTGGTTCAAGCTCAAACCTGATTATGATGCATCCGGCCAAGCATCAGATGTCGACGTTTTAGTATTAGGTGGCAAGTATGCATCGGGATTTCGTAAGGCGGGATATTTGAGCTCTCTTCTCGTTGGCATCATTGACGACAGAATGGGAGTCCAAGAAGAGAATGTCAAGTATCTTACCTTGTGTAAAGTGACCTTTACCCGTGATATTGAAAAAGTCATGAGAACAACTGGCTTCCAAAAAGGTAAGTAGAGATACTTTTCTTTTGTTCGTGTTTGATGCACTTGCATTGCTCAACTTTGAGTTGGTGTCTTCGGTTAACATGGTCTCATTTTTCGCGACATTTGGCTCTGTTCAACATGAACGTGTGTTTTACAGCGGATGGCGATAGACCGCTGCAACTCGGAAAATGGTTCGAAGCTAATGACACTAGTTTGCCAGATTCTATATCGGAGTGGTCGTTTCAGCGAAGTCCTAGAGGAGACAGAGATGGATGGAAGCCTAACAAGAAGGATCGCCCTGATTTATGGATTAATCCAGAAGACTCTTTCGTCCTGACTCTCAATTCAGCAGAAATTATTGCATCTGATAGTATGTCTGCTGGTCTCTGCCTGCGATTTCCTCGGATTACAAGTATTAGAGCCGAAGGTTTTGACAAGGGGCCCAAACCCCACGACGAAGTCCAAACGTTCACTGAATTAAGCACATTGTTTATAGAGAAGGAAGACCAAGATGTAGAGCCAATGGAGTTTGGATCCCAGGCACATGTCCAGTCTTCGCGATTTCTCACTGCAAAGCAGTTTGAAAAGAGTGGAAGCAAAAGAAGTCTACGAAGACTAGAAAGCAAACTTCAGAAGTGAAATCTTTTCTATTCCCTCCGTAGACAAAGTGTTGAGTCATGCGCTGGATGGACTTACATTCACCGTTCTCCCTGGAACTTTTCATCTCGAGAGTGATTCTTTCGCCGCGGCTGAGGCAAAAGAGAATGGCTGGATAAAAGAAGCTAGGACTGTGACATCTAGGGAGGATGTCATTCGATTTATAAAATCTCATGGCGGGAAATGTGAACTTTCCAGTCACGTAGGAAGCGATTTCATTCTTGGGGGTAGTATTCAGGATCCCAAGGTGGCAATTTATAGTGACCTTATAACTGCGACGAATGAACTTGACATCGCGAGCACGACGACGAAGAGAGATGCACAAGTAAGAAGGCAAATAATATGACTTTGATCCGTTTGATTGATATCTGGGCTCAACTATGTTCCTCTTCCACCTATCGTTGCATCAGGCTCGTCGTTTCTTTGAAATGGGTGGTGAGATATGGAAAGTTTCGCTGATATACATGAGATGTTTCGCGATGAGTCTTACATCACAGATTTGTTCTCCGACAGGCGTAACGAAATGGACCTTCCCTTTCTCCATCGTCTCAAAATTTTGAAATGTACAGCAGGCCATGATAAGGAGTCAATAAAACAGAAAATGCCAGTAATGGCTAGACCCCGACGCTCTGACTACTTGCTCATGACTAAATCTGCAGCAACTGCTCTCAATGACACAGAAGACGAGCATGGCTTGCGAATAGATGAGGTGTCGAATATGATTGATTTCAAACGAGCTCTCGAAGTTGTTGGTCGAAACAACTCTGCTAAGAGGCAGCGGGTTTCTCCTTTAAATACAAAAGCAACTTCTACCTGGCAATCTACTGCAATTTCAAGTATCGAGGAATGCGACCGTTGGGTGTTTCGTTGCAAATTACAGAAGTTGTGGCCGTATAAGAAAGATTCCACCTCTCGATGCAGGCTATCAGTTGTGTACCCTGATGTTTTCATTGATGTTGGCCTCGAAGAAGAAGAAGATGCAGGAAATGACGAGAATAATTCGAATGGCTCACGATGGGACAATAGCGTAGCTCGAGGGAAACGCCAAGGAAGTGTGTTAGCAGTATTACCTCTTCTTCAAGTCATGGGTGCTGAGGTCGCAACGCATTTGCACAGTGGAGTTACCCATATTTTATGCGAGATGAAGAGTAAAAGTGTCTTGAAATGGTCATCGACTCTTCCTCGATCAGTGTTTGCCAACATAAAAGCCGGGTCTCTTTTACATCAGAGGCTATTGTCGCTGGAAGAATCAGCTGCCTTGAGTGGCAAGGAATGGACAGATGTCATGCTGGTTTCTCCTGAGTGGGTCGAGAAAAGTGGAGTGAGGGTTAACGTTCTGCGACTGCCTCAAATTCATTAGTCTCACACTTGATTCCGTTCATGATTCGAATTAGTTGAATCAAGAGGCAGGGTTTGGTCTTGCATAAACATTATGTTCAACTAATTTTTTTCGTATTGCATTCGCCCGAAGGTATACTGATTCCGAAAACTCCTTCTGTGTCGAAATAATTAGAACTACACTATGATTAGCAGTTGATTCCTAAAATAAACGTAAAACTACTACTGCCGACTCTCCTATTAAACGGTCTGAAATCTCTGTGTTCCATTGATACTACCGTTCGGTATTCTGTTCCCTCGCACAAATGCATTTCCCTCCTCTCTCAACCCATCCTCCACGTCAAACGACGACTTCTCCCCATGCTTTCCTCCAACATGAATCCCAAGTCCCTAACCCCCGTCAGCCAATAGTCGCCGCACCGGGACTGCTTGTATTGCCGCGGACCATCAAAGATGTCACTAAAATCAACGGTTAAACTTTCATCGAAATCAAACTTTTTCACTATTCGATAATAGGTGCTCTTCATCTGTATCAGGGTCAAAACCGCTATAATGCAGCATACAAAACTTGCCTCCCAATGCAAATGGAGCCATACACACAACACCACACTCCCAACCGTTAAGACTAAACCATAGCCGAAATTTCGAAATACCATTGCACGTTCGTGATATAATCCATCGGTTGCGGTCATCATGGATCCGTCGGGGCCACGGAGGGCGAGTGATGCACCCAAAACTGACAGTATGGTGGTTTGTGCAACCACGAGAATGTTGGAGCAAAATGCAGACGTTATGCAGACGTAGTATGCAAATTTCAATACCCGGGGTATGAGAACAAATGACTTGGTTCGGAATCGGGATTGTGGTGTTGTTGGGTTCACGATTTTTGGTCATTGTGGCATTTCATATTTTTGTTCGGAATAATGATAATTGAGAAGACATTGTATACCAGCAAATCACTGAAAGAATTGAGAAAGTATGCCGTGACAGAGCAACGTGCGCAGTGTAACATCTTGCAGACTCACCCACTCGCTGTTCGGAGGAGGTTGGAATTCTATAAACATGGTAACATCAAGCCCTGCCAGTACTGCCGCTTGTGTTCCCACCGTCACTAAATGATTAACAGTGCACAAAAAATCCCATGACGTTAGACGCAGAAGAGGGAAGTCGTGACGTTCGACCCGGTCTTGGAGGAGGGGACGCAATGGGAACTTACTGAAATTGTTATGATGCAAATTGAACTCCTTCTCTTTTAACGCCGTGGCCTGTTGCTTCAGCGTGCTCTGCAACTGTAATTTGTCCGCGGCGAGCATTGCTGTTATTTTGTTGTTCTGTTGGGTATAGACAAGATGACGTTATTAGTTTGTTTGTGGATTGATCGTAGACACTTGAGTCAGATGTTCCGTTGACAGTTGATGTCATAGGACAACAAGGATGGGGCCAATGACTAAAAGTCTGACAAGATATTGGCTAAGGGGACGATAGAAGGCTGATTGAGCGAGGGAGGTGAGGAGGAGAAAGGGCGGCGTTGATAAGCGTTGATAGAAGAAGCGACCAAGTTAGAAGTGAATATCAAGATTTTTCAAAATCTTCGTTGTATTGGAAATAGAGACCTTTTTCTCCTTCTTCTTCTTCTTCTTCTTCTTCTTCTTCTTCTTCTTAATATTCTTCTCCTCCAGTGAGACAGTTTTTTTCAAAATCTTAGCTGTATTGGAAACTGAGACCTTTTCTCCTTCTCCTTCTCTTCTTCTTCTCCTTCTTCTTCTCCTTCTCATTCAGTGAGACAGTTTTTGACTTTTTGCCAAAACAGGTACTTCCACAATTATCAGAAGCAGACTTACCTTACATGTACATAATTTAATTTTTTGGGCTGGATAGTCATGAAGTTTTGGTAAAATTATATCTTATTTCAAAAATGGGAGCGATTGCGAGCGCGGCGCGTATCTTATTTCAAAAATGGGCAATTATGCGGTGCGGCGCATGCGAAGCGCTAGGGCGCCACGCACCCATTTGCAACTACTACTGTTTCCAATGGAGTGAGTACTTCTGCCTTTTTGTGCACGCCAAGTAAAAAATCAGAATTTTTCATATAAATATTCCTACAGTATCTGATGTGCTCGGTAAGATCGTGCGTAACACCCCATCCACCATCAAACCCAAAGCCCGTCAACTCCCATCAAACACCAAGATGGTCCATTGTATGGTCCCACGTGCATGGGACATTTGTTCCCCCAGTGAGTGATTTAAATCGTAAGTGCATCCGCGCCCTGTTAGACAAAATGTTTACCATGGGGTGTGTTCCTTCTCGAAACTCGATGGTTGCACGTTTTTTTTGTATGAGAAATTGATTTCACGGCTATCGCATGACACGCCCCCATTTGATTGTTGTTCTCGCTGTATTGTACCCTTGCTGCTCCCTTGCTGTACTACACACCCACCCACATGATGTCGACGACTAGGGCGACGACCCAATTTGACAACAAACTCCATTAATCATCCTCGGTCGCCCATCATCAACTATCACCACCTTGATGATCACGACATCAACCACCACAACAACAATGCAGTGTGTCCAAAGGAAGATGACCAGCCTCGTTCTGCTAGGGGCATGCTCTTTTGGGCTGCTGTAGAGGAGGGGGTTCGGTCGTGGGTGAGCAGTTGGCGGCTTCAACAGTGATGACATGTCGGGCATGGCATTGTCACTCGTCACCGTCAACAACATTATACAACAACCAACCAGGCCATGTTTAGCATTGAGAGAAAGACAACCCGCTCAGTTGTTTCTAAGGGCATGTGTCTGCATTGTTTGGGTTGATGTAGAGGAGGGGGTTCTGTCAATGGTGTGAGCTGGGGGCGGCCCACCAGTGACAGCATGTCGGACATGGAATCGCCACTCGCCGCCATCAACAATGTTATACAACAACCAACCACTTGGAACAGGCCACAACTGGGACCCGGAAGACAGAAGAAGAAAGAGAAAAGGTGGGGCAAATGAGAGACCCTCCACTTGGTTGGCTCTATCAGAGGGTCAAGGCGAGTGGTGAGGATGACGTGAACCTTGGGGGCTTTAGACGGTAGACGGTGATGCTGTCGTAGCAGATATGGCATCGTCACTGTCAAGAAAATAACACAACAACCAACCAATATTAATGGGGCACAAAAGGACGAAGAAAAGAGGTGGAGGGAGCAAGATCCTCCACTCAGACGGCCCTAGCAGAGGGTTCCTTGATGGTGTGGGCTGTGGGCGGATTCGCCAGTGACGCCACGCCGGACACGACACCAACAACTTTACACATCAATAAACCAATTTTAGCTGGGCAAAACAGCAAAACCGGGGCACAATGCAGTGGGTTCCATTGATGGCGTGGGCTGTGGGTGGCTTCGAAGGTGACACGATTGTCTACTCATCAATAGAATTAATTATCCCCCAAAGTACCATTGGACATTCTTTTTTCCTATAGGGATCAAGAAAGGGGGGTCATATCAAATTGTGCTTCCAAATCCAGACCCCCTCTTATGTTATGCATGAACTATTGTGCACATCACGTGCCTAAACCTTTGATTTAAGAGGAACGTGTCTGTAGTACTCCTTTAAGTATTTAGCACAGTAGTTACTTAACGATTAACAAGGGTTTCTCCCAATTGCAGAATCAGTCATCTTCCATTCTCTCAGCACCACCACATGAGTAAAAATCATACACTAGACAAACATTTCTTAATCAAAGTGTATAGGACATACTCCAAATAGAACAAGCTCCCTTAGCAATTTTTGGCACTCCAATTTTTGTTTGGAGAGGAAAAGACGGAAGAATATGAATCTTTGATGTGAAAAGTATATTGTTGCATTCATCTTCGATGGAAGAAGGCGTCAAGATTGTAAAGCAAGAAGCAAGCAAGAGAAATTTAGCCTCCCCTTGTTTGGAATATATGCTGCAAGTAATCAATTCAAACAAGAATGTGGCCACCAAACAAACTCACGCAATCCCTGGCCCAACAATCCCACTGAAAAGCACAGTTACCCAAGCAACCCTCCTACTCATTTCTCCACTAGCCACGGGCAAAAATGGATTGTTCAAAACATGAATGTCCCTATCAAAAATCTGATTGATTCCCACAATCCCACAATGAAAGAATTCCCCAACAATAACATGACCATACCGATGACAGCACGGGCAGCATCACTGCCCATTAAGCGTTTTCAATGACACCGGGTGTATTGACTAGAGCACGAATGGTTCCAGCGATGGAGGCTAGGATTGTTCCACTAATGGTGTGAGGGTGGAAAAATTTGTAGAGGGCGCAGTTTGGCTTTTATGAAGCCTGATTGGACTTCGTTGAGGGATCGGTTGATGGTGTTGGGGTCGAAGTCGCCCTATAGTGCTGGAAGAGAAGTTGTTGATTTGGTGGATGAAT
>JABMIG010000230.1:0-251086 GCA_013187285.1 Cyclotella cryptica | reverse complement strand
TTGATAACGATGGACAAATTAATTGATAGAGAATCTACCATACATTGCCCGCCTACGGATTGAAGGCCCCCGTTGACAGCCCGTTGACCTGAGGTTACGGGGCCCCAAGGTAAATGTAATGACCCTCCTGTGTCCTGAAAGCTGGGCCCCTACTACCCGTAACGTAGCAACCTGTCACAACCACACAACACACACAACATCGCTTTCAGAGTCTACGAGAAGTATCCTCATCATTTTACAAGCGACTTCAATGAGATTTGAGAGGAGGCCGACGACGACGTTTTGCATTTGATCCAGCGAAGTCGTGTGTCAACACGCCTATTGACCGCAGCCAAAAAATACGAGCAATAGGTTGTCTGGACTCTTTGTCATCTTCCTTCCCGTTTGCGAGCATATTGATTGTTGAACCACCAGTCCCTAGTATTACATGCCCAGCAGAGCACTAACACTGTAAATCAAAAATGTCCAGCAACAAATCCGGCAGCTCTGACAACGCCAACAACCCCCAATCGGGCCAAGGTCGACCCCTCCCGAAGAAAGAAGCCGACCTTTTCAAAAATGTGGTGAAATTCTACGAGTCGAAGCAATATAAGAAGGGACTCAAGAATGCCGAAACCATTCTAAAGAGATTCCCCAATCACGGGGAGACACTTTGTATGAAGGGGCTTATCATCAATTCATTGGGTGGGGGGGATCGTCAGAAGGTGAGCTGGCAGATGAACGACGGAACGCGATTAGGAAATAGTCATCTATCCTTATTACCATCATATCTTAGGCACCTTCTCACCTCTATTGGTTGAAAACAACGAATATCAACTTTTCTACAGGATGAAGCCGCACTGGATAGAAGGCAAGAGGCCATCGATCTGGTCAAGAGGGGTCTTATGATGGATATGAGGTCAGTTGCTAGGCGCCTGTTTTTCAATATTTTGATCAACCAGTTTTGATGCTTATCCTTTTGTGTTAATTCAATTTGTTTCCCCGCTTATCACTTACAAACACCAATGAACAACCGTCCTCCACTTCGCGCCCCTCCTCACAATCAGATCACACGTCTGCTGGCATGTCTACGGTCTCCTCTACCGCTCCACCCGTGACTACCCCGAAGCCATCAAGGCTTACAAACAGGCTCTTCGCATCGACCCAGAAAATCTCCAAATATTAAGAGATTTATCCCTACTCCAAATTCAAATGAGGGATCTAATGGGATTTCGTGAAACTAGGCTCAAGATATTGACGTTACGGCCGAATAGCAAGGTGCATTGGCTTAGCTATGCATTGGGGGTGCATGTTTGTGGGGATCCGGAGGGGGCGATCGGGGTACTTGATTCGTATGTTGGAACGTTGGAGGAGGGAAGCACTGAGTTCTGCAGAGGGTTTGAGAGTTCAGAGTTAGCATTGTATAAAAATCGGGTACTATCGGAGATTAGAGAGGTTGGGAATGAATTGGTGGGGGTCAAGAAGGCGTTGGAGCATCTGGAAGAGATTCGGGATGTCGTTGTAGATCGAACGGGTTGGCTTCAGGCGAAGTTGTCATACCAACTTCAGTTGGGAATGTTTTGCGAGGCGAGGGATACTTGTTTTCTTTTGTTTCAACGAGGATGCACCGAAGACCATCGAGTACACGGTGCCTACATGTGTGCTCTTGTCAATTGTGACAGAGATACTTGTGTCCAGGTGCAGAAATTGAGAGGCACGGGGACGCTTGCTACATTACGTCCGCTGACTGATACGGAAAGAAAGATTCTAATTGATGCGTACGAAGACAGTGCCAAAGATTGTGACGGTTCACACATTCAAAATGGAGCTCCTTACGATGTCCATGACGGAGAAGGGGCGACGAAGAAAAACCTTGCAGCGCGCTTTCCACGATCTGCCGCTATCAAGAGAATCTATCTCACCTTGCTTTCCCCATCGAGCGAGCAGTTTCGAACAAGCATAGATAAGTACTGCCAACGACAGCTTATTAAAGGCGTGCCTTCATTAGGGTCAGATTTAAGTGCGATGTATTTGGTTGAGAAGAGCAATGGCAACGTTGGATACGATAGAATTCATTATGTGCTTGCGACAGATCCAGCGGACGTCAAATTACATCCAGTCTATCAGCAGTTGGTCCAACTTACTGATTCTTATATCCACTCGCTTTCTTCCCAAAACACTTTTCCCAACGATTCCACCGAACATCCTCCGTCCACCCTCCTCTGGGCATGGTACCTGCGTTCTATCCTTCACGAACAAGCTGCTGAATACGCGAATGGTATCACTCTCATCAATAAATGCATTGAACACACCCCTACTGGAGTGGACTTCTACGAACTCAAGGCTCGTCTCCTTGAGGCTGGTGGCGACATTCAACAGGCTGCGGATGTCGTCGATGCTGGACGTGATTTAGACCATCAAGATAGATACATCAATAACCAAACAACGAAGACATTGTTGCGCGCGGGAAGAGAAGAGGATGCTAAGAAGAGGATTGCGATGTTTGCGATTCATGAGGGCGATCCAGAACAAAACTTGTACGACATGCAATGCACGTGGTTTGAATTAGAGTTAGCTGATTCGTGTCGAAGGAAGGGGCAGTTGGGAAGGAGCCTTCGCAAATATAGTGAGTTGCATTTTCATCTGCCATTTTGTTGAGCCCCTCTGTCCATGTATTGAGGAAATGTTATAACTGACCTCTTTTCTTGATTATTTCACTTACATTCATTAGTGAGTGTAGTTAAGCACTACGAGGATTATCACGAGGACCAATTTGATTTCCATGCCTACTGCATTCGCAAGGTCACTCTCCGAACGTACTGCGAGCTCCTGAAATTCGAAGATGAAATCTGGGGGCTGCCCTTCTACGGGCATGCAGCCGAAGAGATCGTAAAAATATATCTCCATATCCTAGACACACCGATCCAATCAAATGATGACGACGAGCCTGATTACTCAAAGATGACTTCTGCGGAAAGGAAGAAAGCCAAAAATATCGCTCGCAAAAAGAAGAAGTCACAAGAAAAGAGTGATATCAATGGATGTAAGAAATCAGAGGACTCATCAAAACCTACGGACGACAATAGAAAGAAAGGGAAGCGACACCCTGTGAACGAAGATCCGAATGGTCTAGAGTTAATCGCGCTTGATCCGACTACGGAGGCGAAAAAGTTCGCAGCTATACTTGTGAGGCATGCTCCGAAAAATATCTCATCGTGGGCTCTCCAGTATGATGTATCTATCCGTAGAGGCAAAATGTTGATGGCTTTGCAAGTGAGTAGTCATGCTTTTAGGTCTCTTTAGCTAAACTGATGAGTGTTCATGACAAACTTTCTTTCTTAACATTTTAATTTGCAGGCTTTATGCAAAATTAAACACATCGATGGTAACAGCCACCAACTATTCGCTCGTACTGTTGACTTTTCGCTCAAATTGGCTTCCACTGCTACGAAAGGTCACCCAACATCTGAAATGGTTATCTCCACAGAATTTTCCAAATTGTTGAACAATCAATCACTTGAAGGATACATTCAATCTGCATTTAAGACAGTCAAGGCAGTTCCTATGTCCAGCCTTCCATTGAGAGTGGAAGTCGCCAAAGCAATGGTTTCCGCTCATATCGGAACTTCAGATGACGCCCTGTCATTGATTTTAGATTCCGAGTTGGTAGGGCGAGGTGTGACTGTCAACTCCTGTCGTGAGGCATTACAGTTCATAGAATCCGTTGGACCTGATAGTGCTGGACTCAAAGAACAATGGAAGATGCTTGTGACTGCTAAGTTTCCATTTGTTAAAGATTTGTAGGAGGGATATATTGATTATGTTGATGTCGTTGTGTCTCTTCATTGTTTCGGTGTGGACTTATAACAGCAAATATTGTTTTGATGAGCATGAATGAAGAGGAGCTGATTCATATATGAATAAAAGCTATTTCATCTGATCAACCCATTATCAATATCATAGATGACATCACATTTTTCATCTAGCCTTCATAGAAAGGATCTGTGATTTCGTTGAATCTCAAAAAATCTGTGGTGAGTGCTAACTTAGCAGTCTCGGTGGATTTTTTCATTTTCATAGATGTTCTATGACAAATCACAATCCAATTCCTGGCCACACTTACACCCCTGTGTTAAGGCCGTTTAATGCTACTCATACGAATCGACCCCCGTATGATACGTTTTGGGGTATATAGAAATATGTACAATATTAATAACCCCTCAAGAGCGATACCTTCTAGCGCCGCCACCCCCCAAGGGCCCCCAACCAATACAAACTCTACCATATAACCCTCATTATAAGAGCTAACGCATTATAAGAACATCTCGCCGATTCTAAGGACATTTGCGTTTTAACCTGTTAAAACACAAACTATTCCTCTAATTATTTCTCCGTTAGATTCCCCAAGTCCACAGCAATACACACATATGTGTTGCTCCTCGTAACTCTGTCTGGACGCAAAGTTGCGGGGAATCATGTGAAAACACACATGGCACATCAGTCACATCACTGGTGGGCTCACTGTTTCTACGGTTGGGAGTTTGGACTGTTCCAAGAATGGTCGGTGGGCATATCGGCGCCCTATCTCTACTGTATCGTAGTAGGAGGTAAAAAATAAAATAAAATAACAGATACTTTTCACACCTCCCGTGTTAAAATGACAAACATGCCTCGCATTTTAGGAACATTTAAGGTATCATTTGGACATTTGCCCGTTCTTATAATGAGGGTTATACGGTAGTATGGAGTCTTAACTAATTATTGCTTGTGACACTACCGTAAAATGCGCATTCTAAGGCCGTCACATTCTAAGGCCTAGACTCCGACCGCAATAAAAATGTGTTTTTCACGCACTTAACTTGTTTTTCAGAGCCAACAACTATTACAAAGTGATAGCCTCAGACAACTACATCACAACAATATGTATTGCTCTGCATAACTCCTTCCGGTTCGCAAGTTATGTCATTCAACATGCAAAACTCACCACAACGAACTGCGCTAATACTCTCATCATAAAAATGATGTCTCTACCATACAATTCCAGGTACTTCGGTGACTAGAAGTGGATACTAATTTTTTTACATGTTAACATCACTAGCTTTGGTCTTCTTCACAAATGTATCTTTTGACATTTGCCGACCTTAGAATGCGCATTTTACGGTAGTTTGGTTGGACATGGCCATAGGGGTCCATTTGAACGAAAATTGCTGTTGCTATTAGAGAACCCTCAATTTTGTTTATGGTGCACATAACATGTGTGCCACACAAGTAATGGAACACCTGTTGTACCAAATGAAATTACTTGCAAAACACTGGTAAAATACAATGCATATATGTGTGCCATAACTATAACATGAAAGATTTTTGTCCACATAGAAACCCTCACCAACTTTGGTTTAGGTCACAAAATGGTAACAAACTTCATAATTATGTGACAACGTCTTATGGAATCTCACAACTTGAACTGGCAATTTTTATCACCAAAGTCAAAAGTTGCATGTCTTGCAGATGACAGATGAGACTGATTCTAGTGAACAGCCGTAATTGAGTGTTTGCATTTGCACTGGATCAATATGTTATGTTTTTGTCACTACTTACTTTGAAGATATAACAACATTGTGTCTATCACTGACATGAGCCAAGGATACCTACTGGTACTCCTGACCCATCCAGGCCCCACTTTCTGGCCATGGGTACAGCACTAATACTTTTCCCACTAAAGGAGGAAGTATGCCAAATCACAACTCATTGCGGCTGCTTGTAATATAAAAATATGTACAATATTAATGACCCCTCTAGAGCGATACCTTCTAGCGCCTCCACCCCCCAAGGCCCCCCAACCAATACAAACTCTAGTATGGAGTCTTAACTAATTATTGTTTGTGACACTATCGTAAAATGCGCATTCTAAGACCCACACATTCTAAGGCCTAGACTCCGACTGCAATAAAAAATGTCTTTTTCAGGCACTTAACTTTTTTTCAGAGCCAACAACCATTACAAAGTGATAGCCTTAGTCAACTACGTCACACAACAGTATGTATTGCTCCGCGTAACTCCTTCCGGTTCGCGAGATATGTCATTTAACATGCAAAACGCACCACAACGAACTGCGCTAACACTCTCATCATAAAAATGATGCCTCTACCATACAATTCCAGGTACTTCGGTAACTAGAAGTGGATACTATTTTTTTTTACGTGTTAACGTCACTAGCTTTGGTCTTCTTCACAAATGTATCTTTTGACATTTGCTGACCTTAGAATGCGCATTTTACGGTAGTTTGGTTGGACATGGCCATAGGACAACAATTGCTGTTGCTATTAGAGAACCCTCAATTTTGTTTATGGTGCACATAACATATGTGCCACACAAGTAATGGAACACCTGTTGTACCAAATGAAATTACTTGCAAAACACTGGTAAAATACAATGCATATATGTGTACTGTAACTATAACACGAAAGATTTTTTCGAAATAGAAACCTGCTCCAACTTTGGTTTAGGTCACAAAATGGTAACAAACTTCATAATTATGTGACAACATCTTATGGCATCTCACAACTTGAACTGGCAATTTTTATCAACGAAGTCAAAAGTTGCATGTCTTGCAGATGAGACTGATTCTAGTGAACAGCCGTAATTGAGGGTTTGCATTTTCACTGGATCAATATGTTATGTTTTTAGCACTGCTTACTTTGAAGATATAACAACATTGTGTCTATCACTGACATGAGCCAAGGATGCCTACTGGTACCCCTGACCCATCCAGGCCCCACTTTCTGGCCATGGGTACAGCACTAATACTTTTCCCACTAAAGGAGGAAGTATGCCAAATCACAACTCATTGCTTTCTCAGAAAGAATATATTTGAGGTACATACTTGTCAGATATGCACCATAGAAACAATGATTCAAGTACAGCAGTTGAAGGGATTCAACTGCTCAACTGAAGAGCCTAAAGTGATAGCTTCTCAACTGGAAAATTTGCAGCATGAGAGCTTCTCTGTAAATATTGGACACACCAGCCTCCAGTATAATGCATGTTAATTACATGATAAATTTGAGAGGGCCACCGTTGGGCTGTCCTCATTTGTTGAACATTTTAATAGCTCATAAAAATAATTTCCAATCAGCTGGAACACCATTTTTTCTACTTCACTTATCTACAACTAATTTTGATTACTTCCGGCTTAGGTCACTATCGTACGATACTCCAGCCAAACTCATAAAGTTCAACGCACCACCACACAAGAGGCTCTCCCGACGACCCCCAGGCGGTCGACAAAACAAATTTCTACCACACAGGGTACGACGTTCATCGCGCACCACCGTGCAAGCGATTTCTTCCTTAGCCCTCCAAGGAGTTCCTACAAGAAACATTTTTAGGCACTAGTCTAGGAGAGAAGCTACACACCATGTCCTCCGTGAAGGCATTTCCCGGAGGGCTCAAGTGGATTGAGTGTGAACGTGGCGTCATAGGAAAGAATTCCCACGTGCGCTACATTCCCGAGCAGGATCCTGTGCAGGATGCCCTCAAGAAGAGCAAAAAGACCACCTGATTTAAGTTGACTCTGCCCAACATGGGGAATGAGTTAAAGGTGGCAGTATGGGCGTTGGGGACTCCCGAGCAGTTTCTACTGGATGTATGCTCCACGATTCACACGTGCAAGCAATGGAACTTGACACGAGCTTCGCCGATGCGGAGAGAGCTGTTGAAACAGCTAAGCTCATTGCAAAGGGGGAGTACACACAACTGCGCAACTCCAAGAAGAAAAAGAAAGGCAGTAAAGGAGACGGCCCAGGTACCACTCCTGAGGCTACATTGCCTGCCCTAGCTGAAGCTAAGGCCATGGATGACAAGGCCACGAAGGCTCTAGAAGGCGCAAAGCTCGCCATCACCATGGCAGGAGCGAAGCCCTTTGAGCAGTACGCATCCGTACAGCCCTGGGGGCAAATTATCAAGGCCCAAGTGACTCGCGCTCCTTGGGAAGACATCAAAGGGGTCACCCATATGGAGACTCCCACCAAAACTTGGGACTCGTTTCACAAGTGAATCACATTTCACCTACTACAGGTAATTCGTCATGATGCAGGTGAGGCCCTCAAGTACTACATCACCAACACATTGAAGAAGCCCAACAGGGTCTCGATACGACAGTTTTTCGTCCGAGTGGAACCGCTCAACAGCTACCTTGAGACATTGTCCTGCCTGTATTACAGCCCGAAGGCTAATCAGGCTACCAAGAAGGTATTGCCCTTGGATGACGCCAATCTTGCAACTGACTTGTTGCGCATGTGTCGGGCCAAGTGGCAGACCCAGTATGACTTGACTGAGATCCTTCTCTTGTTCCTAGAGAACATCGAGAATAATGCAGAACTCGAAGCGAAGCCCTCCAGCACGATCAAAGCAAGAGGGTCCCGCATCCCCAAGAAGCCCAAGAAAGCAGTCTGGACCG
Organism: Cyclotella cryptica; assembly: GCA_013187285.1. Lineage (NCBI taxonomy): Eukaryota > Bacillariophyta > Thalassiosirophyceae > Thalassiosirales > Thalassiosiraceae > Cyclotella > Cyclotella cryptica. The sequence goes on along the minus strand of JABMIG010000230.1, from coordinate 242,649 downwards.
AGAAGCACTGTGTGCTTTGCAAAAAAGCATGAGGGCCACACAATAGTCACAACAAATGCAAGACAATTAAGAGAAAAGACCTCAAATATTTTAAAAAATCTTACGACAAAGATGTGAGTAATAAGACAAAGACCACTGAAGACAATAACCATACTTCAAGTGTAAACTACAGTCTCAATCAACCAAACAAAGTGGTTGCACTACACACCAAGGACCGCCTCGGTGTTACAGCACTAGTGGCCATAATGGAACCAGCGACTGAAAGTCAATCCTCCAGAGCATACAAACATCCTCTGAGGAGTCGACCCAGTAACAAAATCAAAGTCCTACTGGACTCAGGGTCTGATGGAGACCTCATTTTCCTACCAAAAGGAAAGGACAAACCTTTTCCCTACCTAACTAAACTAGGCAGGTGTCAAAGTCTTGGCATACGTCAAATGGGAGCTTCCAGACAACTGGACGGGGAAAGATCAGGGTTAAATTCTTTGAGTACTCCAATAGCAAGGAGTATTTTCTACAACCAGATGTTTTTGTAGAGTACAAAGAGCACAGCATGACCAAACCAGAGTTTTACCTCATTCTTGGTAGTAATACCTTGAAAGAGTTGGGAATTGTCCTAGACTTTTGGACAAAAGAAATCACACTAGATGACATCTCACTGCCAATGAGAGACATCAGCAAACTAAAAACAAGAGCAACAGTTGAACAGGCTTGGACTATGAGTAAAAGCATCTACCAAGACACATCCAAAGAACCCCAAAGTATGCTCGAGACAACAAAATGCCTCATTCGCATCCTAGATGCTAAATATGAAAAGGCAGATCTCAGGGCAATTGTCAAAGACAACTGCACACACCTAAGTATCCCAGAACAAACAAAGTTACTGGAGCTCCTACAAGAATTTGAGGAGCTATTTAACGGGAAACTAGGTGACTGGGATTGTAAGCCGGTCTCCCTCCAGCCTCCAGTTAAGGGAAGGGGCACAGCAATATCATGGCCAGCCATTTTCAATACCCAAGAAGCATGTAGAGACCACCAAGAGAGTACAAAGACTATGTGACTTAGGGGTACTTGAATGGCAAGAGGATTTTGAATGGGCTTCACCAACATTCATAATACCAAAGAAAGACAACACGGTACGGGTTGTCAGCATTTTAGGGAAGTAAATAAACATGTAGTGAGAAAACCGTTTCCTATTCCCAAAATTAGCACTGTTCTACAAGAATTAGAAGGATTTACATATGCCACAGCCCTTGATCTAAACATGGGCTATTACACCATTAGATTGGATCGAGTTGCATCCAAAATATGCACCATTATCTTTCCGTGGGGTAAGTTTTCTTACCTAATACGGCTACCAATGGGTGTTGCATGTTCTCCCGACATCTTCCAAGCTAAGATGTCTGAGCTAATGACAACCCTTGAGTTCGTCCGAACTTACCTTGATGACTTATTGTGCATCAGCAAGGGTAGCCTGGAAGACGACCTTAATAAATTAAGATGTGTCTTCGTCAGGTTGCAAGATGCATGCTTGACAGTTAATGCACGCAAGTCATCTTTCTGTGTCGTGGAGACAGAAGACCTAGGATATGTTTTATCTAGAGATGGTATAAAGCCACAACCAAAGAAGGTACAGGCCATCCTGGCCTTAACACCGCCACAAAATGTTAAACAACTCCGTAGATTTCTAGGCATGGTCCAGTACTACAGAGACATTTGGGCAAGATGCAGTGAAATACTTGCACCATTATAACCAACTTAGTTGGTGAGTGTGGACACACCAAAGTCACAAGGGCTAACAAAACTAAGAAAAAGCCATGGCATTGGGACAATATCCACCAGCAAGCATTCAACACTGTAAAGGCAACTATCGCTCATGATGTTACCTTGGCCTACCCTGACTACTCGCAGGGATTTGAGATATACACAGATAGCTCCAAATTTCAATCAGGTGCTGTTATTACTTGAAACAACAGGCCACTGGCCTTTTTCAGTAGAAAATTGAGTCCAACACAGCAAAAATATAGCATGACCGAACAAGAACTACTGGCCATAGTAGAAACATTGAAAGAGTTCAAAGGCATGCTTTGGGGACAACAAATTACTATCTACACTGACCGCAAAAATCTAATACAGGACGCTGCTCTTAGAAGGGTATGGCCCCACCATTGTGTACATCAAAGGCATTCACAATACAGTTTTGGACACCATCTCATGATTGGACTATGGACCCGTTGCAAATGACAGGTCATCATGGATGACTTTCGCTCAATGCTGGTGTTATCACAACACAGCACCACCGAGGAATCCATGAACCAGGTGTTTGCAAATCGAACCAAGAGGACTCCATCTAATCCACTCACAACCAGAGAGATTGCGGAGGCACAACAAGAAGATGAAAGCCTACAAAACAAAGGCTATTCAACCCACTTGGTCGAGAACATCAAAGAACTCTGTAAGGATGACAAGATGATCATACCCACAAGCCTCCAACACTGTGCAGTAGCTTGGTTTCACCACTACCTACAGCACCCCGGGACCAAGCCTTTCGAAGAAACTCTTTGTCTTGTCTCTTGATGTATTGGAAAGGTTTAAGAACAACAGTACAATCACATGTCAAAAAGTGTCACAGTTGCCAGGTAAACAAGCGAAAAAAAAAAAAATAGGAAACTGCCAACAAAACTTGCAATCACCAACCCATGGGAGGCATTATGTGTGGACCTCATAGGACCGTACACCCTCAAGGGCAAGAACAAGACACAAATTGACTTTATGTGCATTACAATGATCAACCCCGCAACTAGCTGGTTCAAAATTGTCAAGTTACTGGTATCACAGCCACATGAGCTTGCTATTCCCCATGGGTACAAAGGGGCAAGAAGTACAGACACACATATCCAAGCCAAACAACTCTACTTTTACAAGACGTCAGCAACAGTAGGCAATTTAATAAACAGGACCTGGTTTAGCCATTACCCACGTAGTCAATATATTATCTACGACAACGGAAGTGATTTCAAACTTCACTCTGAGACCCTCTGTGATTCATATGGTCTGAAGCGTAAGCCAACCAGTGTCTGGAACCCACAAGCGAATGCAATACTTGAGCAGGTGCATCAAACAATCATGGCAATCCTCCGCACAGCTGACTTCAAAACGGCAGATACAGTCAACAAGAGTGACATTGATGACTTTCTCACAAACGCCACATGGGCCGTTCACTATACCTATCACACAATACTAAAAACCTCACCAGGATCAGCTATCTTTGGACAGGACATGTTGTTTGATGTCCCCTTCATTGCTGACTGGTTGAAAATAGGGGGATACAGATAGAAACAAACTGATAATAACACACAATGGGAAAACAATGCCCAAGTAGACTGGGACTACCAGCCTGGTGACAAAGTACTGCTGCTTAAAGACGGTGTACTCCGCAAAACAGAAAGCCGGGATGAAAGTTATCCTTGGACCATCACGTCAGTTCATGCAAATGGCACCATAAGGGTTCAACACAGAACTAAATCTGAATGATGGAATATTAGGAGAGTTACACCTTACTTTAACTAAACTAACGGACACCATAAATCCCCACCCTCTACAACAACACTTACGCTTCGTCACATGCACACCATTTTTTTTCCTACCAGCACTCACGCTGGCGGTTTTCCTTTTCTGTGCACATTGACACCTTATCACTCTATTGTGGGGCCGAGTGACAGGAGCCAAGGATGCCTACTGGTACCCCTGACCCATCCAGGCCCCACTTTCTGGCCATGGGTACAGCACTGATACTTTTCCCACTAAAGGAGGAAGTATGCCAAATCACAACTCATTGCTTTCTCAGAAAGAATATATTTGAGGTACATTCTTGTCAGATATGTACCATAGAAACAATGATTCAAGTACAGCAGTTGAAGGGATTCAACTGCTCAACTGAAGAGCCTAAAATTGTGATAGCTTCTCAACTGGAAAACTTGCAGTGTGAGAGCTTCTCTGTAAATATTGGACACACCAGTCTCCAGTATAATGTGTGTTAATTACATGATAAATTTGAGAGGACCACCATTGGGCAGTCCTCATTTTTGATCATTTCAATAGCTCATAAAAATAATTTCCAATCAGCTGGAACTCCATTTTTTCTACTTCACTTATCTACAACTAATTTTGATTACTTCCGGCTTAGGCCAATCACTTCCAATTGGATTAGTTTTTTGTGGTTTGAAATCTTATTTTGAAGAATTGGTTTGTTTTGTGTTTTCCATGCATTTTGTGCTAAATTCTTGCAGCATTCCATGTTCCTTGTTTTGCATGCATCACTCCAAATCAATGTGAGGCAAAGGTCCTGCAACACATAAGTTATTATATTGGATAGGATTCTGACCAGCCCATCTTTCCATCTATACTATCACTTATCGTTATCATAAGTCAAATGCTCATACTTGCATCACTGAAGTGATGGATGACCTTCACTACTGTGATGGATGTGAGAGTCACCCATCACCTGAGTGGCTGATGTGAAGGGCAGCTGTGATTTGCATCATAAGGTGAATGTTATTGGCTGTCAGGGATTGACTGATAACTTTATTCGATTGTCCATTGTGCTCAATCATTTGATGTGTAGATATGAATGACTGTGACTTCTATTTCCATCACCAATGTGACTCTCATCGACCTCTTGCATCACTTTCTTAATGGCAACGCTCACTTTGATGACAAAAGTAATGATTCAGAGTCACTTTCATCACTTCAGTGACCAATCACAATTGCTTTAAATGAGGGATCTATCATATTCCATCATATTCTGTCATTATTTTGGAAGTGTGACTGAAACATAGCTTCCAATGTGTTGCTAGGTATACTTTTGTCACATTGAATTACAACTCTTCTGTTGATAATTTTTCTCATATTTTTGGATACCCTGAATGCTTTCATAGCTTACAAAATGATAGATTTTGTATGAATCTATCCTAATCATAAAAAAAATTGTCGTGGTGAGATTTTCTTTGAGGTCCTTGTGCAGCTTCTTGATGTTAAAGTTCCTTGTCAGTTTCCCTCGTGCATTGCCTGAAGTCTTGTCCAGAAGTATTGAGTAAGTTCCAAATAACTTGTTTATGTCTTGGTATTTTCGTAACCTTGTGCCATTGTCTTATTACTTGTTCTGGCATAAATGAATGAGATTTTGTCTAATGCTAGAATGCATACTTGTTCCTATTCCACTGTGCTTGCTCATCAATGACACTAATATTGCACAATTTGGAGATCTTCATAATGAGTTACTCTTTGAACAATGCTGATGCAGCAGACCATGTCTACAAGAGTAAAAGTTGTTACACACACAATGACTATACACAAGGAATGGATTTCATAAAAATCTCTGTCTCCAGCAGGACCTGTTGTTGTGGGGAAATTGGAATAAATGACAATCTTCTCACTTTAGTAGTGCATCAAATCTGAGAAGGAATGTACACTTCATTTTTATGCTTAAGATCTGTTTATCAGAAAAACAGGAGAGAAGGTTGTTTGGCATTTTGTTGCATTGTAAACTTTTCAATAATTGTTGTAGCACAAAGATTGACATCTTGCATGTCTGAACAATTGGATATCTCGCATACCAAAGCAATTCATGTGGTTCTTTGTGTCTGTTGACAGTGTTGATGAGAAGGCCAACTTAAGTATTTCATCACATATTGATCTCTCTTTCATGAAAGTACCTACAATGAAATCCTATCTACTGTATTAATCGATGTTTAGGTCTTTCACATTATAGTCCTGTCCGAGTCAAATTCTTGACATTTGTTCTTTTCTGCTTTGTGACCACCCTGTCAATGCTAAAACAAACAAAAAAATAGATTCTTGTCAACGTCTTCAACACACCCATATGTGTAGCTCCCCATAACTCGTTCTAGTTGTGGAGTTATGTCATATGGCAGCTAAACACACCACACATCATGGGCACATGCATGGCACATCACATCAACTACCTCATATGTGAAATGGGGGGGGGGGGATTTTAGCGCAAAAGGGCAAAAAAAGAAGTACACCCCTACCGAAGTAAAAAAGCAAAGATACCAAAAAAGTAACACGGACAATAAGCTAACTTGAGTGTATTATAAGTTACTATTTTAATGTATCTTTTGATATTTCATTTACCTAAACACCGATTTATATGTTATTGATGCTTGAAATGCATTGGCAAAAGATACAATTGTTTTGCATAGGTGGTTTGCATATTGTTGTTTGTTGGCAAAAAATCAGTTCTTCATTTATTTTATCAGTCTGTGTCTTCATCCAATAATAGCTCATGGACATCTACTGCTTGGTCTTCAACCCATATTGTTCAGTGTGAATGTAAAACTTTCCTTCCTTTGATTGCTGGAGCAAATGCAAGAACACTCCCAACAATTCCAAGAGCTTATAATTGTTAATGCTTTGAAACCTATTGGAGTCAACTAATACTGGATACGTCAAAGACCTGTTGGTATTCAGAGGAAGACTCCAAGCTAAGTGTTCAAGATTATTTTTCAGTGTTTCCTATCATGTTTACACACAGAGAAGATTGTTAGCCCATAGTATGTTTAGACTGCGGGATCACTGGAAAACATGTAAGTAAGTGATGTGCTATCTCTTTCACGTTGTAAAATATTTTGAAAGTTATCAAAATTTACGGCTACAAAATGTTATGTTTTTCATCATGACAAATAAAGCAGAGATGTTATCCCTGTGTCTCACTCGCAAAAAGACTGAATATGAATCCAAAATTCCAACAACAAGATGTACATGGATCTTAATGACAAAAGAGCAGGGATATGTATTCCCTAATTTCTTCATGCCAGAAAATGAATCCAGATTACTAACAGCAACATCTTCTGTTTTTGTCAAATCACAGAAAGCAGGGATACAATCCTTGATTTCTGTGTGAGAAACTTGGCAAAGTAATCCAACAAAATGTTACCTTCTTTGTCATGAAACAGAAAGTAGCAATGCCATATGCCATCCCTGACTTCTGAATGTTAAATTCAGAAAAAGAATAGTGAGCTCCAGAACAAAACAATAAAATTTCTAGCAAACTAAAATCGATCTGAAGATTGTGTTGATCCCAGAAGATGAGCAGATTGTAATTTACAAACCAGACCAGCAGATCATTTGAAGCCCATCATTTTAATGACAGTCACAGAAATGTACCTGTACATTCTAGAAAAGATAATTCCATGGTCTTGAGTTGCTCCTCCTGCCATTTTTCAAAGACTGTGATTTTCTTCTACTTAACTGCAATGTTATTTCCCTGCACTTCCATTTAATTATGTTACATTTCAGCTGGAGGTGAACCAATCACTTCGCTCGTGGTTCACCTCCATGTGGCATAGACTCCAACTTGATGGCTTACATCTTAAGTTTGTCAGAAAACTTGTGTTGATGATAAAAGTGATACTATTTGTAGTTATCTCTAAAGAAGAAAACACCAATAGAATGTGATATAATCATCTCTGAAGAAGAAAACAACAAAAGAATGTGATATAATCAACGTGATTTTTTGAAAGGACAAAGGAAATAGAATCAACTTACAACAACAACAATGGTATCTTCAATTCTGCAACATATTAGTGTAAGTGCACAGATAATCTCCAATTCTGCATATAATCTGCCAATGCACAAATTATTTGCTATCCAAAAGCCCCAATCCTAAAGATATCTTACAGATTCTTTTCTAGGAATACTACAATACAGGATGATCCACAATTGCACACATATAATATGCCATTGTAAAAATGATCTCCTGGTTGATTTCATTCTCTTTTCATCCTCTCATTATCTTCTAATTCTCTGTTAGGCAAAAGCCATGGAAGATGTGATTCCCAGCGAACTGTAAAAATAAAAAACTCAAATTGCAAAAGCTTGAAAAAAGACTTTTCCCTGGCTTTTGCTATGTGGCGATAATGCATTTCCTAGTAAATTGCCAATTTTTGGGGGGAATCTGCTGAAATCAAATGTATCAGCATCATTTTGTGTAGTCAGGAAAGTATACTTGGGTTCTTGCACATTCTGATTTCATATTGACATTCATTCATTATAATCCTTTAGGAAATATAAAAGCAAATTCATCATCAACATCCCATACAATTCTCAGGGAAATCAATTTGATCGTATACCATTAAAGCCATAACTATGCTCTGGGAATTGTAATGACCTAATAAATATACATATTTAGTGACTTTGTTTGTTATGGTGATGAAACTGTGACACATCAAAAAAATAATCTAAGCAGCCTCTTGAGTCCAAATATGAGTCTCTGCTGGAATTGGTATTGAAATATTGAAAGGCTGAATATGAGAAAATTGTATCCAATCTACCGTATATCACGGTTTTAAGACCCCCCCAAATGTACAAAAGATACTATTGACACGATTTTGATATGTTGCGATAGCTTTTGATAGGACAAACTGTTGCCTATCGTGTGACACACCAAAACCTTTAGAAGAAGGTAAGCTTTCTGAAATATCTTATCCGTTTAGTCGACAATCCCTTAGTTTTCGAAATATACGCAGTTCAAAAGTAGGGGGGGTCTTATAATCCGTGGGGACTTATAAACCGCGATATACGATAGGGCTATTCCCACTCTTTCAAAATAATTACAAGGGTTCCCTTAGAATTGCTTCTTAACTTTTTTGGCAAAATAGCAAAAGCCAACAAAACTCTTTTCTTGAGCTTTTTCATTTATTCTTTATTATTTTTCATTTTTAAAATTCCCTTGGAATCACATTTTCCCAGGCTTTTGGCTTAACATCTGCAAAAATCCTCTGTCACAGAAATCGAACTTGCAATTGATAACACTGTTTTTCCGATTGTTATCACATTTCCTTTTGCCTTTTCTCATCACATACAGCATCACCATCTGTTGCCGTACACACATCTCTGTGTCACAGCAGCACTGCATTAGCACCACTTAACTCCCCACAATGGTGCAGACTGACAAATATATGCAACATGCTTGAACTCAAAAGGGAATGAGAGTGTCATGGACAGGTGTGGTCCAAATTTCTATCTGCTAAAATCCCATTCTCTGCCTCCCAACAGACCCTGACATTTCCCTTCCAGCACTCCCGCCTAGTGACTGCTCATGGGACTGAGACAAATGACCCCACTCAGTCCAGCTGTCGTGCCAGCTGTAACCTCCTGGGCTATCTCCCTCAGCCCCTCCAGCAGCCTCTCACCGTGGCATGCAGCTACCTCATGTAACTAGTCCATAAATTAACTAATCACATTCGTCAGCTTAGTTCCATAGTCTTCTGGACTTCTAGCAGTGATTAGCTAATCATTTTACGCATTCCCACCCGCCCGGGCTTGTGTTAATGATGCCCACCCTCTTGTGATCGTCCCCGTCCCAGCGTACCCCTTCGATAGGACCACCGACTCACCATGGCTTCCGTCCAAAAACTTGAGTATTCCAATGTGCCGCGAACTCGGCACCCTTGCCCCCCTCATCGGACGGCCGAATGTCCATTCCATCCGTCATCTTGAGAACCAATGCATCTCGAAGATGATGGCCATCGCGGACCCAGCTGCCCCCAACATGGGCTACGCCGGGATCTTCATGAATTGCGGCGAATACGCCATGTCCGATCCCACCGCCTATATGGATCCACCGAACCCCGGCACCACCCCTAACTACAACGTCGTCGACAATGCCGGCCGCCTCCGTTTCCTCAACGACAACGGCCGCGCCATCATCAAGGCTCAACACACGGCCGATCTCATTATGTGGTCCAACCACGAGATTGTCCATCGCGTCATCAAGGAAGCCCTCAGTTGCGCTGTCCCCGAAGCATACAAACCTCGCTCGGCATTGGCCAGCGCGGCTTTGGGAATCGCTCCGTCCACGACATCTTCGCCGACCTCTACGATCGCTACGGGACCGTCACTCCTGCCGACATCAAAAACCTAACCCTCCTCCTCTACAAAGAATGGAACCCATCTACCCCGGTTGAAACCTTCCTTCTACACACTAAACATCGAGACCCAACAAGTCTTCGCCACCAAGGCTGGCCGTCCCTTCCACACCTACTTGCTCATCGAAGCAGCCCTCTCCGTCATCAAGGACACCCGCCAGTTCAAAGATGAACTCTGCGAATACATGCGGCTACACCCCGACCCCACCCTCGTCCAATGGCATCAATTCAAACGCTTTTGGATTGAAAAGTACGCCGAGTACGAGCGCGGCCATGCTACCATGCAAGACGCCGGGTACCATGGCGCCAGCAACATGGAGGATGACTCCAACAGTCTCCCGTCTCTCACCAAGGCTTTCGCCTTCCTCCAAAGTCACCACACCCAGCAAGATTTGGCCCTACAGGCATTACTCAACAAAGTCTCCTCCCTCCGCCAACTCATCAACAACACCCAGGCCTCCACCGTACACCTGGTCCCAACCAATATCCAGTTTCCACCTGCTCCAACCAACATGCCAACGTATCCACACCTACCACCCACACCCACATATCCCACCATCCCTCACCCACCACCACCTCGACAAATCCAACCTCCACCGCCAACCTTATCCACCCAACCTTACTTCACCACCCAACAATTGCAACCCTACAATTCACAGCCCTACACGAGCTGCAGCCGGAACTATCACAGCATTGGCAATAGGGGCCGCGGACGCAACAGCACCACAATGCAGGGACCACGCAATAACCCACCCCATCCAGTTAAGCGATACAACAACTGGTGGTATTGTTTCTCTTGTGGGTTTGACACTCCCCATGATGGCAACTCCTGTACACGCCAAGTTCCGGGACACCTTGCCCACCTCACTTGCGACCAAAAGATTACGGACATGCACCTCCCTGTGGACCAACAGCAGTATCCCAATGCCTCCCACGCTGGTCACTACAAACGGATCTTGCTTTCCCAAGCGGCTGCCAACGGATACCCACAATACCAACGAGACACCTGACTGGTCGGGACGGCAGATAATAGTTTTAACTACTTAAAATACAGTTATAATTATACGCCGACCCCCACCTCATACAATATACATTGTCCACCTAATGATGATGATGATGACACAACAATCATCACCAGGAATTGTTCCTCCTGCCCACAGCATCCTTCAGATGCCGCCACTGTCTCCACCACTTCCTCTACCTCTTCCCCCACCAACAACTACTGTTCCTCCACCTCTAACTCCATCAACATTACCCTCGGCACCAACGAAGCTATTGCTGACTCCGGTGCAACTGCACACTTCTTCCTTCCAAATGTCACCATCAGCAACAAACGCAAAGCAGAACACCCACTCAACATCACACTCCCAGATGGTGAAGTCATCCAATCCACCCATGTGGGTAATCTTAACCTTCCAGGCCTCGGCAACTCTGCAACCCTAGCCCATGTTGTCCCCGGCCTCACACATTCTTCTCTTCTATCCATCAAACAACTCTGCGACAATGGCTGCCACGTCATCTTCACCAAACAAGACTGCAAAGTCTACCGCAAGGCAGAGCTCATGCTTGTGGGCAAACACCACCCCGCCACCGGCCTCTGGGTTGTCTCCACCAACAATCGCCACATCTCCACAAAACCTCCGTCAGCCTTTGCCTCCCATGCCTCCCACAATGCATACCAAACCACTTCCAAGGCAAAGCTAATCTAGTTCCTCCACCAGTGTGCCTTCAGCCCACCATCATCATCATAGATTAAAGCCATCAACAACAACCAATTTGCCTCATGGCCAGGCCTCACCGCAGATGCTGTTCGACGGCACCTCCCCGACTCCACAGCCACAGCAAAGGGCCACATGAACAATACACCTGCTGGTGTTTGATCCACATGCACTGGACCTAACCACACCATCCACAAACCCCCACTTGTCAACCCTACACAAGACCACTCACTCAACGACACCGGTTGCTTCCCTCCGCACGAATCCAACAACATCAACCACGTATTCTGTTGGGCAGCCTGAGCTGACCAAATTGATGGCACCACCTACACTGACTTAACAGGACATTTTCCCACTATGTCCTTGGAAAACAACCAGTACGTCTTCGTTGCCTACGATTACACCACTAATGCCATCATTGTCCGGGCCATCACCGACCGCGAATCCACAACCATCGTCAAAGCGTTTGATGACATCTTTTCGTATCTCAAGACAAAAGGATTCAAACCTAAGTTTAATGTCCTCGACAATGAAGCTTCCCACGCCATCACAGAATACCTATGCCAACATGACATCAAATGGCAATTCGTTCCACCTAACGTACACTGTGTCAATGCCGCAGAGCGTGCCATCCAGACCTTCAAGAATCATTTTATCTCAGGGCTCTGCTCCACCGACCGTGACTTCCCATCCCAATTGTGGGACAAACTCCTCCAACAAGCACGAGACTCCCTCAACATGCTGCGTACATCCAGAATCGACCCAACGAAATCCGCCTACAAAATCTTGGAGGGTTCCCATGACTTCAACTGAAACCCCTTGGCACCACCCGGATGCCGGGCCGTACTCCACGAACCAGCAACCACTCGGACGTCATGGAGCCCCAGAGGAACAGACGCATGGTACATTGGCCCTGCCATGCACCACTACCGAAGCTACGAATTCTACGTACCGGAGACCTGCGCCTACTGCATCTCCGCATCAGCTCAATTCTTCCCCAGCTACTGTGACCTTCCCACAGAGTCACCACTCGAAGCTGCCACCTGCACCGCAGCTGAACTCATTATCAAACTCCGTCAGCACCGCAACGCTAGTGACCCCAGCCAACTATCCCGCCACCAACGTGCCATAAAAATTATCAATGACATCTACCAACTCACCCATCAGCGATCTCCGAGGGTGGAAGGCCCTGTAATGCCACCTCCGAGGGTGGAACCCCTCTAAGAGGACTACAGAGCCTCGGATGAGATGGACATGGGCATGGCAATTGTGAGACTACTAGTTGTTAGTCGAACTACTAGCTACGATCATGTACATCTCCTTGCTGATGTCAACTACTAACAGAACAAGGAGTGACACAGCAGAGAACGTGACAGCTGCCATCAGGGCAGCTGTTAGTAGGCCACCAAAAGGGTGGGCGTGCCAACAAGAGTGGGCCACCATCTGTCATGGAAGAGACCTGCCCGGGTCTCTTATATCACCCAAAAAACGTTGACGATAGTCACGCTCACATGACAGGATGGTGGACGGCGCGAGAGCGCTGCCCGGGAGATAGTCACAAATTGCTTGCTGAGTCATGACCCGCATGCCAGCAATAACCTTTTCATGCCGAAACGTCGAGATTTATATAAAAAAAGAAAAAAAAGGGGTTAGCGCGTCCAAAACCTTTTGTTATGGGAAGAGGCGCTCATGTGCATTAGAGCAACATTGTGAAACGGAGAGCAGGAGCTCTGCTGCACGCCCTTCCCGGAGGGCGAGATGAATACCACGGTCAGCATGAACAGAGTAAGTAGGCAGCTCCAAACGGGGTGGAAGGTTGCTATACATATCTTTCTGCTGTGCAAGTACTGACCAGCGGGCGGCATCCACACGATCACGAGATTTGCGCCCGCTGATAGAAGCAAAGTCAAAGGGGCCGTGAATATACACGGCCTCGTGTGTCAAGGTAACCCACTGACGGAGTGGGGATAAATTGTGCCTCAGGGCGAGCTGCTCGGAGGACTCCGATGGGCGAATCAGATGGGTCTCAGAGGTAGCTGAGGGGTCGACAAGGTCGCCCTTCAAATGGTATTGCAACCAGTAACGCTGGTTCGCCGCGTTATAGCGCACGTCGGACGGGTGGACCATGTAGAACTCGACAAGATACCGCCCGTCGGTGAGGCAGGTGGGGCGCAGGGCCATGGAGTCAGCCAAGTGGACCCGAACGAGGCGCCATTCACGTCGCCCTGAGTTAGGTAACTCATGGGAAATAAAGAAGAGCCTGTCGTCGCTCTTGACGAGCATGGCAGCGAGGGCAGACGGGGTCGGCAGTCTGGGCGGATGCACAACGGGCATCGTAGGAGGGGGACCGTGATACAAGGATGCATGAACGATATCGTCATCGGTCATGGTCGCAACCTGTTCGCGCTCGCCGGTCTCCCAAGGGAAGGGCGACATTTCATCATTGAGTTCGCTAAGCGATGGCCAATGAAACGTGCGGCACGCATGGGAGGCTGTTGCAAGATCCACAGACGGTGGCAGCTTAAAAGGTTGCAGCGGTTCAAAGCCCTCCAACCCAGCCTGCAAATAGGGCTTTAGGCCAATTGGTCGGTTAATCTGTCCGTATCGATTGTCGGGGCCGTCGACGGGCTCAAAGGGAACAAGCGGGAGTGGGAAGGGACTGAGATGGCTGGCGTGCCGCTTCAACCGTCGCTCCGCAGTGATGCAGTGCTGAAGTTCGTATGAGGCGCCGTCGAGTTTTGACACGATTCGCCACGGTCCGGTGTGAGCGAACTGAAGTTTTCCAACGATCCCACGACCTTTGTGAGATCGAGTCTGCCGTCGGGCAAACACAATATCGCCGACCTGCCATTGTCGGGGGTCAGGTCGGCTGGAGTTAACCAGCTCCTGGTGCCATTTACGGTGCTCGTCTAATAAAACTTTCGCCACGTCGTGGCAAGCAGCCATCAGCGTGGCTTGATTCTTTGCGTACGACTGTACTGCAGACGGTGTGGAGGTGAGCTCCAATTGCTTTGTCGCTGAAAAATCAATGGGAAAGGAAAATTCACGGCCCATGGCGACCAGGCTACGGGAGAGGTCAGTCCCAGCGACAGGGGCGGAATTCCATGCATACGTCAGGAGATCGATTGCCTCATCCGAAACGCGCACCGATTCGCGTTCGTTCGTGAGAACGCGGAGGCCGCGATTGAGGTATCGATTAAAGCGCTCAACGAGCATACCTTTGTGGTTGTCGCCGGACAACGTGTGGACGTTCATTTGCAAGAGGTCGCACGTTTCTCGGAACGTGCCGTAGAATTTGCTATCTTTATCGAGCACAAGCGCAGCGGGATACCGTGAGTAAGGATGATTTTCATCAAGGCCTTGGCGAAGGACGTGCTGTTGGCCTTCTGCACGGATTGGTTGCAGGCGTAACTTGTCATGCCATCCAAAGCAATGACGTGTACTTTGCGACCTTCAAAACTGGAAAGGTCGCCTGCTTGGTAACCGTCGACATGTAGCACACGGAAGGGGGCTGTGACGGGGAAGCTATAGATGAGTTCGCTCGAGGCGCGTATCACACCATTTGCGAGTGCACATCCTGGGCACTTTTTGCACATCATCTGGCAATACTTGTACATTCCTGGCCAGTAATACCGGAGACGCAACCGCGCGTAAGTCCGATAAGGATTAAAGTGGCCACCAATGGGGTTTGCGTGAAACGCAATAAACAGGATTTCGCGAAGACCCGTCGGTACCAAGCGGAGCTTGATGTACGACGAGCCAGTGTTGAGTTGCTCTTGCAAGATCAACATGTCTTGCTCAAGAACAATTCGGCCCTGCCGCAGGGCTGAGCGATACATGGGCTCCAATAGAGCTAAGTGCTCTTTGACCACCAACGCGGGGTTTGAGACCATTTCCTTGATCTTTGATGTTTGGGGGTCGGCAGCGCACGCTATGATCCATTGATCCCGACCGGTAGGCGAAGTTCCTACAGCGCCATTCAAAAATGCCTGGCAGCATGCGGCTGGGGCGGCGTGGCGCGAAGGGTCAAACAGCTCGATGTTTGCGTTACTAATCTGAACCAGACGCCAGAATCTGATCAAAAATCCATGCCGGCATGAGCCGGGATACCATCCTGAAGCAAGAATACGCTTGTCAGGCTGGGAGAGGGCATGTGTGATGTCGTCGGACAAGCAAAAACAACGAGCAAGTTCAAAAGGGGAGAATGGTCGGACAAAGACGTGACCGTCATGCACGAATTCGATTCCAAAAGAGTTCTGGAACAAATTTACATTTGGCTGAGGTTGAAATGGCGGGCAGAGCCCGTCCAAGGACAAGACCTGCGCTCCTACAGCAACGGAGGCATCGGCGCCATGCGGTGGAGAAGGTATTTCGTTTTAGCGGATCGGGCGGCTTCGTCGCCATCCCCGGGTTTAGGTTCGCTAACCCTGAGTCGTAGAGCGTCGTCAGAGTCAGCTACGGCGCCACCGACGGAACCTTTATTAAACAACTTATCGTCGCGGCCATAAGAGACCGCATACTGACGAGTGTTGAATTGGGGCCAGACGTAGGAGGCCAACGTTGGTGGTGGACTGGCGGGTGGTGTCGCAAACCGCAGTATAGTAGCATTTTCCTCCGTATTGGAGTGGATGAAACTCAAAACTTTCGAGTTGGATGCTACGGAGTCGCCGTAGTGCGGAAAGTACAAATCAATGGACGAGCCTAACCATCCGTCGCGCTTCATCCCGCTAGCGAACTGGTTGGCTGCCCGAGAGTCATGAGTAGGTGGTAGGAACGCTACCACAATAGCGAGAGAGCGGAGCTTGCGCAATTGGACAATTAGTGAGAGTTGTAACTGCCAGAAGTCACGTGTTAGCTTCGGCGTCGCAAGAGATTGAGGGTGAATGAGGTACCCATCAAGTTTAGTCGTGTCCCCGCTGGACCGAACATGGCTGAACATAGCAGCAACGCCGTTGAAAATGAGTCGACACGTTGTAAATTCCTGCAGTTGTGCGCGCCCTTGTGGCGTTGGGTCTGATGCGAGGACGACGTCGAAGGGAAGGGATCGTGACTGTATGGATGACATAAAGTGGCCGCAGTTGTATCCATGGATTGCCCAAGTGGACCTGGCGATCTGATATGCCGCGACTGGCAGATCGCTGTTGTAAAGGGAGACAGCGCGAGAGAGACAAGTCGGCTGCGAGTCCCGAGACCAGTAACCAAACTTAACTGGAATATTTTCGAGGCAATCGTGCCCATTACTATCATCGAATAATATCGTAGACAGCAAAGTCGTAGCAGCATAGTCGACTGACGTATCAGCCTCTGCGGCAGGAGGGTAGGCAGCGTCGTGCTGTTTGATTCGGGGTCCGCGATAGCCTGGCATATTCTCTGGTCGCATTGGCAAGTTATCGACGACCGGGTGAGACCGCCGGAGGGCTTGGAAGTGGCGGGCGTACGAGAGCAACAGTGGATCGAAGCATAGGTCCTTTCCAAGATAGGAAAAGTAATCTGCGTCGACGTTCCAACATCGGTTGCGGTGAATAACATCACAGTCGTCGCACATGATTCGCATTTGTACACGTTGGACCGCAGGATTAGGTCCGTCATAAGTCAGAATAAAGCGGATCCCATAACAGTCCGTAATCCAGGTGTACCGCTGTCCGAAACACATATGGCGGCACTTATTTCTCGCCCAATCCCCGGCAAAAGCCTCGCCAAGGTATGAGTGAAGTTTACCCTCGCGTCCGCGGGCCTTACGGGCGCCTAATGCGACGGGGTGCAACGTCAAGTGTTTGTTCTCGTCCTTGAGAAACTCACACTCGCCTCCAGCCATCTCACGCATCATAGCGTCGAGCGATGGCTGGTCAGATCCTGGTTGGCAAGCAGCGTAGCCGAAACCCAATGCACAGAAGTCTGTTCGAAGATAAAGTCGCTTTTTATAATCAAATCGGCGAAGGCACGGGTCCGAGAGGATGGCTTGCTTGATATCTTCCCATTCGTCAGCCGCCTCTTTGTCGAAGAGGGTGGTAACAGGGGCTGTGGATTCTTCCCGCGTAATCTGGCGTAGTCGTAGGACCCGCAGTTCAAATAGTGGGATAAAGGAAGAATAGAACACTGCAAATCCAAGGAAACTGGATACGTCACGAACGATCTTGGGCAGCGGCCAAGATTTAAGCAGGTCATGCTTCGACATTGCTGGGTGGTTTCCATCCACGGTGACATCGATCCCAACAAATTCAATGCGGGGTGGGAAGAAATGACATTTCTTGAGGCTCAACGATAGTCGCTGGGCCTTGCATACCGCAAACTGGCACTCCATATAGGCTAGGGCTTTCTCAAAGCTCACGGAATGGCTCCATATATCATCAACGATGATTTTCGTGTTGGTGTCCTCGTCAATTGTGATGCCACGACTGGTGGCGAGTTCCTTCCAAGTGGCGTCCATATCATGGATAAAGGCGATGAAGATAACGGGTCCATTGACGGGACCAAACGGCATAACATTATAATGCCATTTTATCGCTCCTGGACCAGCAAACGCTAGCTTTTCACGAGACGATTCCTCGACACGCAACTGATTGTAGCCAGAGGGCGCGTCTTTCAGCCAGAACCATTTGGCTTTCCCAAACGCCAACATGACCGCGGAGTCGCATCGCGGTATAGGATAGGCGATGACTCGCGTTACCTGATTTAGTGGAATAAAGTTTACACAGAAGCGCCAGACGAAGTCGTCGATATCTGTGATATGTTCCTGGTGGGGTTTCGGGGCTAACAAAGCCTTGAAGAGCCATTGACCACGATGAGTCTGGCTGATGTGCCCGAGCTTTTCGAGTGCGGCGATGCACTTATTCATAATAGGGGTCTCGCGAGGGCCATAGTTAATATTTTTGACACAGATGGGGCGTGCAGATCCGGTATCGATGACACATTCGTAGTCCTTGACGGGGACAAATAAACCGGTATCGTCGAATACTGCCCAATACTTCTTGATGAGTGCTACCAGCTTGTCCTGCTGGGTGGGTGTGAGGTGGTCGATTTTCAATTCTCGACGCAGCTTTTCGCCGTGCTTGGCCTCTTCGTACTGCACGTTAAACTGCTCGTCGATCTCGTCGATCCGTGGCGATGGGTGGAGGCGTTTCCGGATGACCTTGCCGCCCCCAGTACGATGGAGGAGGTAATCGAATTCGTCGGAGACATCCGGGAAGCCGCGATCGTCGAAGAACACATTGTCGCGCCTGCGTCCTTTCTTACCCTTTGGCGCCACACGGATAGGGTCGCCAGGCTTTATCTTGTCGACCTTCACGTTGTAAGACTCTGCCACAACCTCGCGGCCAGTCGGTGTCGGTGCATAAGCTGCTCTGTGACTGTAGGTTCTTGTCGTTGTGTGTACAAAGCTGAACGGACAGAGTGGACATTTAATTTTAAGATAGAGATACTACGTGGCAATGACAAGAAACACGAAAGGTGGCCAGACAGCGGCACTCACTCGCCCTCGGTTTCGTCCCCAGTCCCTAGTTCTGGGCCAACGTAGTTGTCCATGAAACGGGATGCATTAGGGAACGAAGGAGCGGTTCCTGCACCGACAACATAATCATCATTCAAGCCAGCAGTCGGCTGCATGCAATCAGTAGGGTCCACGGCCCTTTTCTTCACCGATAGTGTCGCTCCAGTGGAAGGGTCAATGGCATACACACCTGCCCAATGACTCTCCAATGCCTCCAAATCCTGGAGGAGGCTACCACATTCCTTTGTAACCGTCTCCGATAGACATGCGTCGGCCTTTGGAATTTCAAGTCGTGCACGTTTTGATTCGATAGGGAATGGCTCGCAGTCGAGGAGGCGGCATTCTACCACATTCTCAGCGGCGTCAATGACCATCCGCGTGGCTTTAATGAATGGTAGCCCGAGGATGAGGTTGACAGAGACGTCCGGCCCGCAGGCGATCGTTAGTTTCGTAGGAGTCCCGTCATTCATCTCGTAAGGTAGGTGGAAAGTGAACGCGGCGGAAGTTCGGTCGTCGTCTTCCGCCCTCGGCGTCGCTACGGACAATACCCGTCAGGGTGATTGGAGAGTAATCCTTTTGAGTGTGAACCTCCGCCACGCAGCTAGGAAACATCTTTGCTAACCGGGTAATGAAGAATAAATTACCGGTAGTAAGTGCTGCGGCCGTGTCCACGACACTCATGACCGTGGGGTTGTTGGCGGAATCCAATGATGGTCCAAATTGCAAAGGGATGTGAGGCAGGTTCGTATCAATACTTACAGGGAGGTTCGGGCGTCGAGAGGTGGTGGCGAGTACAGGAACCTCCTCAATAGTGTAGAGGAAGGTGTGTGCAGTCTTGATGGTAACGCTTCTCTTAGCCTTCTTGGGTGGGCTCTCGGGCTCATCACTGTCGGAGCCACCGTTCTTGTCGGAGAGGAACTGCATGACTTGCTTGGCCACCTTTTTCTTGTCGGCGTTGTCCAGTTTATCGAAGTCCATCTGCTGAGATGCTTTCTTCTTAGCAGCTCGAGCGGCATCGTAAGCGGCGTGACGGGCGGTACGCGCCTTCATGGCTGCCTCCATGACGCCTTTTTCGTTCTTGTTTGGACAGACGATAACACCGTTTTCGACGAACCGGTGATTCCCTTTGCAGCCATCGCATTGAAAATCC
The DNA here is from genome assembly GCA_013187285.1 of Cyclotella cryptica. Classification (NCBI taxonomy): domain Eukaryota; phylum Bacillariophyta; class Thalassiosirophyceae; order Thalassiosirales; family Thalassiosiraceae; genus Cyclotella; species Cyclotella cryptica. Next base: position 222,348 of record JABMIG010000230.1, on the reverse strand, counting down.
TTGGGCACGGGACCATAACCGCGCCCACGATTGCTCCTACCGCCGCGCCCTCCTCGCCCCCCTCTGCCGCCCCGTCCACCGCCACGATCCTGGTATGTGGAGAGGGTGCGTTCGGCCTGGCTGGGGAAGGCCTCGGTGACAAACGATTGCCCCGTCACGGAGCTGACTAGGCGTTCAACGGTCTTAACTTTGGCTTCGGCGATGACTGCCTTTTTGAAGATCTCGGCCAGCTTAGCACGCTGGTGTCGCCCAGAGCGGTCATGCGGTTCGGCGTGAGCGGGGTAGAGCTCATCAAACTGGGCTTTCGTATCACGATGGAGCCCGTGAATAAAGAGTGAGCAGACGTCAACGGGCATAGTCTTAACCTGAGCGAACGGACGAGCTGCCAAGCTGAACCGAGTATAGTACTCGCGTACAGTCTGAATCTTAACCGTGCCCTCCTTGTCAGTGCTCCACTGCTTGATGCTTTCGAGCACCACATGGGGCTTGCTTGTATAGTTGGGGCACAGGGCTGCGAAGATTTCCCTCTCGATAGTGGGGATGGATAGTTTCAGGACCTTGGTCATGAGCTCCTCCTTGACCGTCAAAGGGTCTATCGTGGCCGTAGTCACGTTGAAAGCTGCTGGGAGGAGGTCGATGGGGTCGGCGTAGGACACCTTGCCGAGGATCTCGGAGTGAACCTGCTCGATGGTAAGAGCAGACAAGTCGGCCGGCCCATGAAACGTGGTCCACAAAATCATTGTGCCAGTGTTATCCTCAATTTCCACTGTATCCTGTGGAAGTTGCATGTAAAAAGAATGTTCCACCATGTGGTTTTGCTGTTCGGCATTCATCATGGGCTGTAAGTCGAGGTTTAATTTTAGTCTGACAAAACAGACATCCTCGGGCGGCGTCCGCCACAGCCATTCCATCCACAGGTTTCAAAACTTTCGAAGTTAGCAAGAGTGGCATTATTCAAAACGCGCCCGGCACTGTTGTGGAAGGAGAGTATCGTCAGGTTCGAAAAATCGCACCAATTCTCCTCCAAAAACTGAAGCCAATCGTACTTAAAACCGTCAACTGTCAAGCTGACATTGAGTCGGTTCCCCATCGTGTCCAGATACTGAGCAGGGGTAATCGGGAGGAGGCTCAACGCTGCTTTCGTGCAGTGGAATGCGTGGGCACACTCGTAGTCAGGGCTGCCAGGGGTGAGGCGAGGATAAACGCTCGCAGTATGCCGGCCAACGGTGATCTCCACCGGTTCTTGTGGTGAAAAGAGCTCCACGGCGTCCTCGGACATCGTCGTGGTATACAAACGATACGAAGAGGACAAGCGTAGAAGAGTTTGCAAGAGTCGGCGTGAAGACGACGTCGATTCTCGTGACAAATCGTCGATATCGATACTGCCGGTGGCCTGCTGCGAGTCCCGACGTCCGGGCAGGCACGATCCTCGAGTTTCGAAAGCTACGGTCGCGAAACGAGCACGTCAGCACCGTCCACGGTGGCAGCGAACTTGCGAAGGCGTTCGTGAGCTCGCGAAGCTCCTAACGGACAGAATATCGTCGAAACGACGATAAAGTCGATGCGGTGAGTTCGCGATAGTGGCGAAAACGTCGTCGAATCGTCGACGATGCGAAGAGACGGTGTTTACGACGCTGCCGAGCTCGAATCCGTAGGAGAAGAGCGCGGATTTCGGCGTCGAAGGGACGGATCAGCCCGAATCTTCCGTCGATGGGGCTGAATCAATGGCTCGCACAGGGAGGTCGTCCGCGCGATCGAAGGCAACGATATCGTCGTTGGGAAAGGTCTAGTTGGAGGACGTAACAATCAATTGGTTCGGTGATAGTCGGTTCACAGGAGGCACCATCTAAGAGGACTACAGAGCCTCGGATGAGATGGACATGGGCATGGCAATTGTGAGACTACTAGTTGTTAGTCGAACTACTAGCTACGATCATGTACATCTCCTTGCTGATGTCAACTACTAACAGAACAAGGAGTGACACAGCAGAGAACGTGACAGCTGCCATCAGGGCAGCTGTTAGTAGGCCACCAAAAGGGTGGGCGTGCCAACAAGAGTGGGCCACCATCTGTCATGGAAGAGACCTGCCCGGGTCTCTTATACCCCCCCCCCCCCCCCCCCCCCCCCCCCCCCCCCCCCCACCCCCCCCCCCCCCCCCCCCCCCCCCCCCCCCCCCCCGCCAAGGAGGAAGGGGAAGTCATACTGATCCACTCCATACCGGTGGACAAGCACGGACCCGTCCATGTCCAAATCCCACACTTTATCTCCCAGGAAGCCCTCCATGCATTTGCGTGCCATGCATCTGCCCCTCCCACCTCCAATTTGTTCCTCCCAAAATGGAAACAACCACCATCTATTCCTCATCTAGAGCATTTTGCTAACCCCGTCATCCACCCCACGACCGGAAAATCCATTAGTAAGTATGACGAACTCGTGTATGATCCCCTTCTCCGTGAGACCTGGACAACAGCCTTCGGGAAAGAAATTGGAGCCTTAGCCCAAGGCAACAATAAAACTGGCGCCGCTGGCACCAACACTATCCTCTTCATGAGCCACAATGACATCCAAAACATCCCCTCTGACCGGACCATTACCTACGCCTGTGTTGTCGTCGACTATCGCCCACAAAAGGAGGATCCTAATAGCGACCGCATCACAGTCGGCGGTAACCTCATCGATTACCCTGGCAAACTCACCACTCAAACCGCCGACTTGGTCACATCAAAAATACTTTGGAAGAGTGTCATTAGCACTCCCAATGCCCGTTACGTCACTGCCGATCTCAAATTATTCTACCTCACCGCCCCTCTAGACCGTTACGAATACATGCGGATGCCAATCAAGATCATCCCGGACCACATCATCGACCAATATCACCTCCGAAACAAAGTCAAAAACGGATACGTTTATATGGAGATTCGTCGCGCAATGTATGGCCTTCCCCAGGCAGGTATACTGGCAAACAAGTTATTAAAACAACGCCTCGCCAAACACGGCTACTAAGAAGTCATCCACACCCCTGGTCTCTGGAAACACACTACACGACCAGTCAGCTTCACCCTTGTTGTCGACAACTTCGGCATTAAATATGTTGGTAAAGAGCACGCCGACCATCTTCTCAATGCTCTTAAACAACACTACACTTTAGAGATTGATTGGAGTGGCACACTATATTGTGGCATTGCCTTACAATGGGACTACCTCAACAAAACTGTTGATATTTCAATGCCGGGCTACATCAAGAAGGTCCTCCAACGTTTCCGCCACGAGTGCTCAAAACCCCAACACAGTCCATACCAGTGCGCCCCCAAACAATACGGCAAAGCCGCCCAACTTCCTCTCCCACGCAATGACTCGTCACCCCTCGAAAAACCCGGTACCACCCGTATACAACAAATCGTCGGGGCCATCCTATACTACACCAGGTGCGCCGATATCACCATTCTCATGACACTCAGCACTATTGCCCACAAACAGGCACGTGCCACCCAGTGCACCAACCTTTCTGTCACACAACTCCTCGACTATTGTGCCACTCATCCTGATGCCACGATTTGTTTCCGCGCCTCCGACATGGTCCTGAACATCCATAGTGATGCATCCTATCTCAATGCACCCTCCGCTCGCAGCCGCATCAGTGGTCATTTTTTCCTTGGCTGGGCACCACGTGACCACCTACCCATCAAACTCAATGGCGCCATACACGTCATCTCCATCATCCTCAAGTATGTTGCGGCATCAGCAGCGGAAGCTGAACTCGGTGCCTTATTTGTCAACGCCAAAGAGGGACGCATCATCCGCCTCATTCTCCACGAACTCGGCCACCCCCGGCCACCCACTCCCATCCAATGTGACAACTCCACAGCAGCCGGCATTGCAAACAACACCGTCAAATGTCAACGATCTCGTTCCATGGAGATGTGATACTTCTGGATTGCTGACCAGGTTGCTCGCAAACAATTCGCTGTCCATTGGCATCCCGGCCTTGAAAACATGGGAGACTATTACACCAAGCATCATCCAACATCGCACCACCAACGAGTCCGCCCCTACTACCTCTTCAAGCCAACCAGCCCATTACAACTTCCACAAGCACCGACACCAGAAGCGCTGCGAGGGTGTGCTAAAATCCCATACTCTGCCTCCCAACAGACCCTGACATTTCCCTTCCAGCACTCCCGCCTAGTGACTGCTCATGGGACTGAGACAAATGACCCCACTCAGTCCAGCTGTCGTGCCAGCTGTAACCTCCTGGGCTATCTCCCTCAGCCCCTCCAGCAGCCTCTCACCGTGGCATGCAGCTACCTCATGTAACTAGTCCATAAATTAACTAATCACATTCGTTAGCTTAGTTCCGTGGTCTTCTGGACTTCTAGCACTATCATTATGACAAAAGTACTTATCTTTGGCTGAAAGGATAATGGCATCTTCCCTAAGTATGCTATTATAAGAAGTGAACAAGAGAGAGAGAGAGAGGGAGAGGGAAAGTGATGTTAATGTTCGTGGTTCACTGCTATGTAGCAGAGACTCCACCTTGATGACTCACAGCTAAATTTTGTAGAATAATAAACTATGTTGGATCCCGTTAGGGCACCGTCCCAGTTCTTGAACTGGACAATTTTTTTCGTCCAGTTCTAGAACTGGATGTTTTCTCCTTGTTGGGGCACTGTGCCTAAATGGGGTGCCCAGTTCTAGAACTGGACGTCCCAGTGCTAGAACTGGGACCGCAATTAGGTCGAATCTTTGCCTAATACGGTACCTCAGAAAATTGGAAGTAGTACTTAGCCTTACCTCAATCAATATTCATCACCGTTGGAGCACTGGAAAATAATTTCAATGCATATTATGTCGTGCACAGGGGTGCGCCACCAGATCAGCCATTTTTCACTAAAAGAGGTCGTTAGCGGTTCCAACAGCTCCAATTCTCCCCCGACAGCCAAACCAACCAGCACAATCCACCATCTTTTACCTTACCCACAATCTCCCCGCACGGTTTTGTCAGTGGCGCCCTATTTCTCATGCCAGAGCACTGACAACACCGTCCCTTTTTGTCCATTTTTGGCAATTCTTGACAATGCCAACCCCTGACTGTCACGCTGGCCGTCAATCCAAAGGGGATCCCTCCCACGGCCAACATTTGTTCGCATTGGTATGGATGGGGTTCAACAATCAAAATAAATTGTGTAGTCATGAAGGGCTTCAAGGATGATGAACTTGTAGATTTTGTAGTTATGGTGAATGATGAGTTCAAAGGAGATATTGTCGTGCAGTTTATAGAATCGATGCCTTTCAATGACAATGGATGGAATAGATCAAGATTTGTGAGCTATAAGGACATGATGACCATGATAACCACTCATTCTGATTCTCCCTTACAGCTTGAATGTATTGGCGATGGCCCAAATGATACAACTAATTGGTGGAAAGTTCATTCGGGAGGAATAAAAGCAGTCAGGAGCACCCGTGTTGGCTTCATCACATTGATGAGTGAATATTTCTGTGCATCCTGCAATTGCCTTAGAATAACTGCTGATGGGAAAATCAAAGTTTGTTTGTTCGGATCAAATGACAAAGAAGTAAGTTTCAGAGATATTATGCAACAGGCCAATAGAAGGATGTTTTCATGGAATAGAGGAAAGTGATGAACATGAGCTGAGCCGTGTGATTCATGCTGCTGTACAGAAGAAATCTTTTCTGTTGGGAAGGCATCGTAATCTGGAGAAAATTGCCAAGCCTGCAGATAATTGACCAATGACTTTGATCGGAGGATAGAGGTGTCCCATGTTTATACTTCTTAGGACACTTGATGTAAAATTGATGCTGTGAAAAGAAGCATTCCTTCAACAAAATCATAATAATACAGTTTGACCAAACTCAAGGGTAGTCTTAATCACTTACAATAGTATTATTCATGGTGTCACAGCATAAAGAGCCAACCAACTAACTGTTTTGGCAAGATCTGTCGTCTGCGAATGGAATGCTATATTTCAAATCCAATCTGCCATAAAGCCAAACTAGACCAAATCATTGTTTGTTGTGCTCAAAATAGGAGCATCTGGACCCCCCGCTAAGAGCTTTTATTGTTCCTCCTTTGACATTGCAGTAACACTAAAATGGGCCCACAGTAAGGCCCCTACGTCATAAACTGCATGACATACCATAGGAATCGCAAGATTCTGGCTGGTATTGTACAAATAACCGAAGAACATACTAGCTGCCCCCGCTAGCAAGGCATAAACTGGAGTAATGGCATGTAGCAACCCAAAGACACCGCCCTGAAACTACCAACGCAATTTCGTTTCCAAAGAGACGACTTAAACTAGTCTGGAATCCTCCGCAGAATAACCACTCCTCGCTAGCATTAGGATTGCCAAGCCAAGGATAATGTTATACATAATTTGAAGGTGTGAGGGGCGATATCATAAACATCTATGGCTGAAAATTGAAGACACAGAATGCATCACTTACCCCTATCCTGCCACTGCTCCAAAAAAATTGCAAAAATACCTGTGGCCATTGCAGTATAAGCCGCCCTGTTCATTTGTCAATAAACCATGTTGGGCCACAAATAGAGGATCAACAGGCTCAGGAGAGTCTTTCTCATCTTCAGATGGCCCAGCACCAAGCCTTGGGGACTCACCTCCATCATCTTAAGATGACATCGGCCAAAAATGGACGAAAATGGACGGTGTTGTCAGTGCTCTGGCGTGAGAAATATGGCGCCACTGACAAAACCGTGTGGGGGGATTGTGGGTAAGGTAAAAGATGGTGGATTGTGCTGGTTGATTTGGCTGTCGGGGGAGAATTGGGGCTGCCGGAACCGCTAACGACGTCTTTTGGTGAAAAATGGCTGATCTGGCAGGAAAAAAATCATGCGCGGCTTGGAACAAAAATCAGGTGGCGCACCTCCGTGCACGACATAATAGTGCCCCAACGGGGAGAAAAACATCCAGTTCTAGAACTAGATGAAAAAAATCACCCAGCTCTAGAACTGGGATGGTGCCCTAACGGGATCCAACATACATCATGATACAAGACAATGATATCAATTGATTGTGCAGGTGGCTTTTGTATGGATAATCAGTTTTCCCAGTATACCCTCACCCTCCATACGGCTTTCACCACGATGAAGTAGGCCTGTACCTGTAGATAGGCGACGGTTTCATCATGGTGAAACCCTCCCAGGTTTGGACACCCACCTTTACGTACTCCTAGATAATTGCTAGTAAATGTACAAAAATATAGAGGTAATTTTGAGGCAAAAGCTGGGAAAGAATCCGAGCACCCGCCAAAAAAATATCTAGCACCACCAGTAACAAATTAAGCCATCCACCATGGCAAAATGGAAATCGGCTATTGCTTGGCCGGAAGGGCCATTGGTGCATATTCCTTCCAGAGTAATGCCCTTCGATGCATTCCAGTCAGGGCGATATGTCGGGGTACACCCTTGCATGGGTGCAACATCATCAACACAACAGCCCGTACTCATCGTGATGTTGCATGTAAATTGCAACAAATACTACACATTTTGCAATGTTTTCACCATCACCGCACCATGGTGGAGGCAAACAGAGCCACCGCAGCCCCACCTTTTCACCCAATTACCAATTGGATCATCTCGTGCATGGCGGTGTGTCTCCTGGGAAGGCCTCTCCCCATCTTGCCACCGATGAAGATGGCCATGCTGCTGACGACACCTTTCACCAAGGTGATTCCGATGCGGATGGTTTGCTCATGCAACCTCCCAAAATCAAGCTTCATGACGTCGTCTGCATCCCAAGAAACTACATCTCCATCAACAACGAATTCAATGCCTCCAACTACAGCTCGTCCTCCGTTGAAGAAGCTCTTCCAATTTATGCGCTGCAAATGAAAGCACTGCCCATCAACATGCCACCTCCTTCAATTTCTCCACCAGAAGTTCTAAAATGCAACAATAAAACAAAGAATATAAGTACCACCAAATTTAAAGGCAAGAGGTAGTGTGTGTGCTCTACCATCATACCATGGTGACAACGTGAGGAATGACGCAGAAGGACAATGAGGAACAGAAAGATATGTTGGAGAAGCTCAAGAAGGAAAATGAATAGCAAAGGAAGAGGTGGATAAGCGCAAAGAGAATTTGGAGAAGGTGTAGGAAGAGTGGGAGAAGTTAAGAGAGAATTTGGAGAACATGAAGGAAGAGTCAGAGAAGTGCAAAGAGGAAAAAGAGAAGTTGAAGAATAGTGGGAGAAGAAGAAAATTGAAATGGGTGCGATGAAAAATGACTATGACGAGTTAAGAATGGAAAGATGTAATGACAAATTGTGAGCTCTATCTTTAGCATGTTACATTCTCCCTGACCATTCTATGAAAACTTAGGTTGTCGTCTTTAGACAATCTTTGCCTAAATTTACCGTCTTTCTTGTAAAGCACAAGCAGCTTAAATCCTAACTGCTACTTTTCTTACAGCTCATCCATATACATTTACATCACAGTCCATCACAGTCCTCTTCAGTTTGAATCACAAGGGCACCATCCATATCCATCCAAATTCTGGTAGTAGTATACTTTCAGATCCAGGCAAGTATACTACCAGTCAAAATTCATGGACCTTCGCCACCCTCCATACAGCACAGTACAAGTCAGAATTGATTTTGGACTCTTGACTGGACTATGAACCATCAAGGCGGTCATGTACTATTCCTACGTGAAGTTGTACATGTTTTGACAAAAAAATCTTGGATGCGAAGTGTCAGATAGTCTGTCCGTAGCTTACGTTGCGTCACAATAAAAAAATATCGCAAGACGCATGCGCATGATGTGCCATCATCCTAGCATAATCCCACAATTTTCACGATGTTCGCTATCTGACAAGGACATCAGCGTAGAAAACATACCAACTTCTACGTGTTAAACTTTGAACCACTATTTCAATTTAGACTACTAACTGTAGCTATTTTTAGGTGGTGATCACGACGAGCTGAGGATATGTAGAGCTGGACTTAAACTCTCAAGATAGTCCCAAAGGGTTTTGTTTTCTTGAACGGGTCTCAGGAGTTGGATATTGAGGCCACACGAGTGGCCAAAGATATCTGACAAATAAGAGTCCAAAATCAATTCTGACTTGTACTGTGATGTGAGAGAGAAAAAATCGTTCCCAGCTTTTCTCTGAGATTTTGCCCCAAATCGGGGAGGGTCTACTATTTCACTATCTACCTATTATTTGTTAGATACTAAAGTACTACATGTCATAGGTAGAGCCGTATGGAAGGTGGTGTTCCCTGACATCAACCGTGATAAGTTAAGAGTGCCATTTTTGTCTGTCCGTGTTCTCTTGACTGGTACAATACGAAGATAACAACGTAAAAGTGTACAGATAAACCGGCACACATTTGAATTGAATTTTAAGTGTTCCACTTTATTTAACCCATCCGATCCGTTGGCACTGCTTTGCATATGTGGCGAGAACTACCGTTGCTCGAAACGCTTCATATTTTCTTTGAATTTTGTGCTCATCCGACGCCGACCCCATTTCTTTTGACGGCACGCTCAAGTACCATACAATACCGTACAACCAGCCTATCATGCTGCCCTTCTAAAAAACATCAAGTGCGTTACTCCGATAGGGTTGTGTAGATTGTTGGTCGGTTTGCATCTTTTAGTTTAACTTCTTGTTGTGTATGGTACAATACGCCAACAGTCAACCTGAGACGGACGCTCAGTAGCAGTTGTACCATACACAACATTTTCACTCCCTCTCATATAATTTCATAGATCCTCTCGATTACATTTACCATACACCGCCCCTCCCAAAAAGCAATACAATGAAGATCTCCATCTGCAGCATTCTTGTGGCATCGGCAGTCGTTGCGATTTCTTCCGTTGATGCTAAAGGTGGGCTCCGTACGTTGAGAAAGGATGTGAGTCATCTATGTCATTATCTGATTTTCATTTCAGACGGTCTCTATTTCAGCCTTTTAATGTCATACCGACACAAATTGGAATTACTCTGTCTTGCATCAGGATTATGGATATGGTTACGATGGCTATGGCAACGAAGGGCACTATGAAGGCTCCTCAGGAAAATCGGGAAAAGGTTCGTCCGGCAAATCTGGCAAGGGATCTTCTGGAAAATCTGGTAAGGGTTCATCAGGTAAATCTGGCAAGGGTTCGTCCGGTAAATCTGGTAAGGGTTCATCGTCCAAATCCAGCAAGGGTTCTTCAAACCACGGAGAGACATACGTGGAGCACAACTATGGCGATGGATACTCGGAGCATAACTACGGCGATGGATACTCGGAGCACAACTACGGAGCTTATGGAGAGAACTACGGATATGGAGAGAACTATGGAAACGGAGGGTCTGAAACTAATCCTTCTGATAACAACACAGGCGGCACTGATGTAAGATTTCATCCATTTTTCTCCGAGATAAAGAACGTGATTGGTGTTTCCGCACATCATTGTATGCTAACACTGTGTTCTCTTTGTTAAACAATATTCAACAACAGATGTCAATGCAATTTGATGACAATGCTTACACTGATGACCAACCGGCCTCCACTGGACCTACTACTTTGGACGATGGTTATGTAGACGATGGTCTTACTTACACTACTACCGGCGCCACTATGATTGACGATGCTGCATACACATACAGTGGAACGGGTGCCACTGGAGTGGACGATGCATACACCTACACAGGTTCCACCATGTAAAGAATGAGTCAGTTGATTGGCCCTTCACTGCACTAAGCAAATGGGTGTTGAATTGAATTTGACACAGGAAAGCTTGGTGCTCCTTCATATTACTTTTCACTAGAAGCATGATACGAGCTGTGTTTTCCAATATACGAGACGACTGAACTTTCATGCCAAGATGACTGGCACGACCATGCAGCTAGAGACGCACGTGTTCATTAATGTTAACCAATATAGAACTGACTTAGTTACGAAGCAGCTTTATGAGATTGAACAGAAGTATACTGAACAAAAATGTATGTTGGACGATGTCACAAGCAACACCTAGAAACGTGGCCTATATGAAGTGACTCCAGCGCGGAGCAATTGTGTTACACATAGTGATCATTTGACGAAATGCCATTATGGTAGAGATTCTTAACTTGTTGACAGTAGCACACTAACAACATCAGGTGATAACTCACGAGGGTTTTGCACAAAGGAACGAACACATAATATAGTCAGTATCATAATTGGCCAGGAGACAAAATGTCTTAGCCCCATATCTGGGGAAGACACTATTCCCTGGTAATTGTGAACAATTTCCAGGGAACATAAGACCGGTTGCAGCCACGGTTGCTAATTTACCCTCTATTCACTATTTTGTCACCCACTTCGCCGAAATGGTAACTTACCTTTGCCGGTGCAGCCACGGTAAGAATTCGTTAAAGTTGCCAAAAAAAATGGCCAACGTAATTTTTTTTGGTAAGGGGTTCCTTTTCCGGCCTTATTTGGTGAACGTTGCCATTTCAATTTTTCAGTCACTAAAAAAATGCAAACTCAGATAATTGGTGTCTACACGATTAAAATACGAATTCCTATGTTTCCCCCACAATCCCCCTCCCACCTCCTACCGACCAGCAATGCCCCAACCATCAACCAACTTCTTTGTCAACCATGGGCATCTGCGATGATTGTGGCGAATGGGAGGCTTCGTCGAGTTGACCAGTTAGATGTTGGGGGGGACGTCGTTGTAGGCCTGGAAGGAACTCCGTGAGGAGTGCTTTCCCCCCTCATCGCCCCCCGTGATGTCGAATCTTGTCCCTTGCCGCGATGTCCCACGCAGCCGCAGCAGCCCGAATAAATCCCCTCGTCGCAGTGGGAGTTGCACTGATTTTGACAGCCGGCATCTCTCCCATCATGTCCTCCTTGATCACACCCCTCGACGTCGCCTCAGTCGTTGCCCATCGTAGACGCCACCTTCTACGAAGAGGACAATTCGCTGCAGCCTTCGAAATCGTCGACATGTCTTGCATCGACAAGGCCAACTTCCACACCGCCGTTGCCGCAGTAAATGGCGAACCTCGAATTCGTGGACTGGGTACCCGGCGGGCTCATCAAAAACTGCGCAACGGCGACTTCTGTCAAACAAATTCACACCGTTGTCGACAACCACGCTCCCCGGGCTGTTGACAACCCAATTAGTGGTTGAAATCTGTGGTTTCATTGTTTGTTTGTGGGGGATTGTCTACAACCCATTCAACAATCAACCTAACAAAAGTGGAATCAGATAAATCTCTGCCTGATCCCACTTCCACCAACAATTTACCAATTTTGATTTAACAATAAACCATGTTGCCTTTAAGGAGGTTGAACTTCCAACTGTTGAAAGACGAAAAGCATTGCATCATTGACACAAAACAATGTCACCAACCTGCTGTGATTTTGGTGCCGCTTCTTTTTTTTTTTGAACAACGAACTGTTTTCATTGTGTAAATGTTTGTTCTTGTCGATGATTTGTTTTTGGGCAAGAGCTTTGCTGTTTGGATGGACTGTTTGTGTGATTGTCTGGGCATTTGTTGATGACCATGTCTCAATTGAACACAACAATAATCCAGACGACTTTGGTAATGAGAAATGGCAATGATGCTATCACAGAGGTTTCAGCTACACGATGAAATACCACATCTCACCACATCAAAGGAGACAGAGAAGTGATTATTAATATTTATCATGATGCAAAAAGGAATCAAATTAAAAGTGCGTATTTACAGGTTGGCATATTTTCAAACATGCGGAGTCAAATACACTCTATCTCGCTCTTAAGGATTAATGAATTATTTTGAGTATTATCCATCGTTCACAATGCCAGAGTCTTCAGATGATTCCATTTTTGTTACATGCATAGTTAATAGCTAAAAGTATCAAACAGATTGCTCTTTCGTTCCCCCTCCCTGAGCTACATTGTCTTCTACTGATGTTTGGGAATTGATAAACTCGACAATTAAGCAGAGTTATGCCAAGAGAGTTTGCATGGGAAGAGATTGCGGTTTGGTCTGAATTGATGACATTTGTTGTGGAATACCTCTAGGTGGAAGTAGCTTTTGTAATTTAGCAACCATTAACATACCCAAAAGTGATGACCGTGTCTGCACCACGAGGAACGGTGTCTAAAAATATGGAAAACGTATACTCCGACGGTCACCAAAAATAATTAGCAACCAAAAATATGGCATCCGTGGCTGCAACCAGCCTAATAAAAAGTTCATGTAATTGCCTGAAAATGATACTAGGAGCAGCCGATGCAAGATTTTTTGTAACTAGATAGACAGAATAAAATTTGTAGAAACAGAGGAAGTCCAAGGTATAAAAAAAGTGGCTTGTATACGCTCAGTAGAAAGTGGGTGGGTGCGCCTCGCGTGCTTTGCACACAACGCGCATGCAATCGCGCCCATTTTTTTGAAATAAGATGTAATTTTAAAGGTAAGCAAAGATCAAAACATCATGACTACCCATGTACGTCACCCCGAAAATTTAATCATTTAAAGGTAAGTTCTCATCAACTTATTGGTAAGTGCCAAGTGCCTGTTTTGGCAAAAAAGACAAAAACTGTCTCACTGAAGAAGAAGAAGAAGAAGAAGAAGAAGAAGGAGGAGGAGGAGGAGGAGGAGGAGGAGGAGGAGAAAAGGGGCTCAGTTTCCAGTTCAATTAAGATTTGCAAAAAATCTTGACAACTCCTAGAACTTTACGGTATTTTATATTTATGGTCAGTTTTGGTCAGTTTCCCCAAAATGGTCACAAACAAATGGCTTATATAATATATTTAATGGAAGTTTGGAGAACAAGAACAAGATTTTAAACGTTTGGATTATTAAAATGTAATAATATTTTGTATTAATGTCTGTATACATTTGAAACGGGTTATATAAATTGAAATCACTAGATATACTGTATATTGATTTTTAGGAAACTTACGATTTTTAAACAAATCGACGAAATTTGATAATATTATTTTTATTAATGGCTGTATATCAAGTCAGACACGTCCCTGGCCTAAAGCGCACACACCAAGCGTGTGCGCTCAAAAATAAATGCGTTATGTACATAACCCCGCATCCGCGCCCGCAGTTTTCACGTGCTGGAAGGTGGTTTATATACATAATTTTCGTCACGCCCTCTCCCAGATTTTGATGCAACCATGGCGACCGCTGACGAAACGAAGAAGAATTCGCCCAACGACTGGTCTTTCATTGCGGACAGCATACAAGGCGATGACGAAGATGCCAATGGAAACTTTGCCGACAACACCATGCTGTGCTTCTCGAAGCACGGGACACTGGCGCTCACGTTCCACGCCAGCTTCAACAGCGGGATCGTCTGCAGTAAGTGCTTTCAATTTATGAAGCCGGGGAGCGTCACACTTCACTGCGACAAGTGCAACAGGGAACCCGCCCCGTCTGCCAAGGCCATCAAGGAGTGGACTGACACGGACAAGAAGTGGGCCAATTTAAGGCGCCAATTCCCCAAAGAGTTTGCCCTCAAGACGACTGTGAAACTTGCCACGTGCAACAGACTGTCCGCGTACGTGATCCATCCACGTTTCTATCTGGGCAAGACATCATCAACGCTGAAACTAAAAGCCCTTTGCATCACGGATGGATGCACCCACGTGTGCACTTTTAATGCGCTACACCGTCATTTAAAGAATGCTCACATGAATGCGTCATACTCCCTTCATGGCCTGGACATTGTGGCGGCCCCCATAACAAACAGCGTTGAAGACAGCTCAGATAATGAGGAGGAGGAGGAAAGCGAGGAAGCAGCGGACAAAGCGTCTGAATCTGTGGAATTCGAGACTGAGGAGGGGGGATTGAGAACGCGGATAATGGAAGACGATATTGAGGAGACGGGCAGCAAGGAGGTAGACAGCACAGAGGAAAACGTCGGCATGATGGAAGAAGAATGGGGGGGGATGACAATGGGAAGACTGATGGAAAAGGAGAGACAAACAATAAAGCGGGGGACGAGGAAGACAACACGGACATTGCAGGAGGAGGAGAGGATCCCGCGGTTGACAAGCAGGACTTGAACTGTGAGCCTTTTCAGGCAGACGACGGACCATCGGATGACGACACCGCCAATGTGCAGGGGAAGAACGAGGACAAGCCCGCCACTGAAGGAAAGAAAAAACATATTAACAAACAGGACGATCAGGCACCAATCAGGAAGAGCGCTCATATCAGGCGCGCTCTGACTCGATACTGATGAGATGTTTCGTGGAGGAGAGTTGGGAAGGACAGTCGGATGATTCTGTTTTATTGGATGGATGGACAACAAACGAAATTGGGCAGAGAGAGAGATAGCGGGGCTTTTGCAACAATGTTAAAGGAAGTGGGTTCTTAAGAGTAGATTTTCATTTGTTTAAATTGGTGTTTTCAGCTTTTTGATTTGTTATAAACATAATCGTGTTATGTTTACATCATAGTATGATAATACTATAGCATTTGGCTAGTTGCTGGCCCCCCCAAAAAATTGTTAAATATATCATCGAATGATATAAATAAAATAAACAGCTGAGAATAATACACAAGGGCGTTATGGATATACCAATGTTAAATAATTAATGAGCTCGGGGTAAAAAACACACATATGATCATTTTAGATCTTACAACCCACATTTAGAAAGATAAAAAGTATGTATCATCTTAGAGCATGAAGATAATCATGCCATTCAAATGAAAGTATACATGTACGCGGGCGCACGTGTGTCATTCTTTCTGTTGTATCCCATTTTTTGAATGAAGACGCGCACACACACATGCACCAATAGGGTAGGGGGGAAAACGGTCACACGAACAGGTGTGTTACATATATACCAGCAAACATGCACAAATGACTGTTATGTTCATGACGAGCATTTTTTCGGATCACATTTCATGCTGTCATTTGCGGTCAGATCTAAAACAACCATGACACGACCAGGAGAAACCGACGGAAATAGGTAATAACAGGTTTTTGACAATGGTCCTCTTGGAAACGGTGATTTTTGAACGTAATAAACGGAATCTCACTAACTTTTGTATTCATCGAAGCAGCACGGATCACAGGTGCGTACGCACGGACGACGATGGAGACGAGGCTGTGTCGTCAAAGGAAAACAAGCACGCCAACACCAATGTTGTTATCAACCCCTACAAATGTAAAGGGGAGGTAGGAGAGGTGCACCGCATTGAACATGCTGCTCCTGTACGAAATCCCAACAAGAAGCCATGTTCACGGCCTAAAATGGAGAGGGAACTACAACAATGGATGATGTCTAACATGACGGTGCGTACCAATGGACAGTTAAAGACACTGAGCACACTAATCATCATTTTTTGTAGACAGTGATTCACACACAAAAAATCATGCCCTTGTTGCTTCTTTCTCAGGGGATAATGACAGAGAATCGAAGCAATGCAGGAGTAGCCCCACAGGTCTTCAAGGTAAGCATTATTCAAATGAAGTTGGATATTTGATTCTATATATCACACCATTATGTACATAACCATCAAATTGTTCTCTCGCACCAACTAGAATGACGATGTCACTTTATCAGCAAGAGAACATGTGATGTCTGTTGTGAATTAATGTGTTTGCCTTGTATGTGCATAATTCAGAACATCTAACATGCAATTTATGTCTGTCACGTTGTTATGTATATCACAAAGGAGAACATGGAGAGATCACACAGAGACATGTCTGCATTGTCTGCACACTGGGGGGCATGTGAATTGTCAGGGGGCAAACAAGTGAGAACGTGATTTGAGGCTATGTATATATGCTGTTTATGTATATAACATATGACATCTAACACACAGGTATGTTTATGACATTGTTATATATATAATGAAGGAAACCATGTATGCAATGTCTGCACACTGGGGGGCATGTGAATTGTCAGGGAGCAACCAGGTGAGGACGTGATTTGAGGCTATGTATATATGCTGTTTATGTATATAACATGTAACCTCTAACACACGGGCATGTTTATGACATTGTTATATATATAACGAAGGAAACCATTGAAAGAACAGGTGCCAATTCAATGCAAAGGATAGTACCTCTGGTCCTACCCACACAGTTAGAGAGCGAGGATTCGGATAGTGATTGTGAAGAGAGAGCAGAATGTGAATCGCTGCAAGGTGTAGAGAACAAGACTGCATTATATGATGAGGATGTCAGGGGAGACAGTCTACCATCAAAGATATACAAGAGCAAGACAGACCGTGATGGAAAAAAAAGAAAGGTGAGCATTTGACTTTTGCAAAATGGACATGCAATGATAAACAGAGCTAACTGATGTAATTGTATGTCTGGTTTAGAATGAAGACATTACACCAGATAAGAGCATATCTAATGTGGACACCAAGGTGAGGCATTGACAATATTTTTGGGACATCATAGAGCGGTATCGTCTCGTATCGCCGTGTTCTTGATGTTGTTAATTTTTCACGTCCTTCAGGAAGGAATCATTAAAGTGAACATTGCAGAATCTACGGAGAATGATGAGGATTGGGTAAACAGGAGGTGGCCGACACGGATCTTTTATGGAGCAAAGGGACAGCTCAGGCATCCGTGCACCAGAATGCATGTACCTAACCTTAAACTGAAGAGCTGTTATTACAGATGTAAGTCTTACCGCACCTATGGATGCAACGCTAAACTAAAATTGAAGGAGATACCAGGAAGCTGGGGAATAGATGATTGTATATTGGTTGGAGGACACTCAGATTTGTGTTGAACTAAAAATGGCATAAGGCCAACCAATTATGCGTCACCTGGGGGGAAGGACAAGGGGGCTAACGTGAGAGACATCACAGAGGCGTTCAAGAGTAGATTGACCGAGTTAGCAGTGGAGAAAATTTGGTTGTCGCCTATGAAGATTTGGAGCATGGTGCATGATGAAATGGTAGGGGCTGAGGAAGAGGGTCCATTGACTTTACCCACTTCAGATGTGGTGAGTAGTTATTTCTTTTTATACATGCTGTTATATATAATGAAGACACCACCTAACTCAGTGTATCTTTGCAAACACATCATTGTGATGACTCAACAAAGGTATGTCCATGACGGTGTGATGTATATAAAAAAACAGACATACCATTGCTAAATTTGACTCAATTCTTTCCATCCTCCTGCGCAAAGGTATGTACAAACCAACGTTATGTATATATAATGGCGATACCTTTCACTGATATTTGCATGGCTTTCATACTAACATGCTTGGACACTATTTGCTCAAGGTATGTACACACCTAGGTTATGTACATAACGTTTTTGGGACTTACCAAAGCAAAAATGGACTAAATAATTTCTACACTCTTCATGCAGGTATGTACAAACATTTGCTATATATATGACACACACTATGTCCAGGGATATAAGCATGCCTACTCATCTAGAACGCTATTTTTACACAAGGTATGTACACGACTATGTTATGTATATGATGGTGTGATTTAGGCCCGTCATCTAACGTTGGAAGAAACTATTACATTTACGGTCGCTCCCCCCACACAAGGATGTAACTTGGTAAGGAACACCCGCAGGGAGATGTATGGGGACAACAAATTCCAAGCTGTGGAGCTCAAATATGGATCCGGATCCAAGTCTGAAAACTTCCTCATGTTCTCAATTTTCTGGAGCGACGATGACGGTCCACAAAGAATCTTAGACCGTTTGCAGCCGTGGGGTCTATTTTTTGGGGTCTATATTTGAGATGGGTTATGATCCCATTTTTCTGACAATAAAAAATAGACCCTCGTGATGGCCGCGCAGCCCTAGGATCTATATTTTTTGATCGCAGGGTCTATTTCACGGAGAACATTTCCGAATAAATTAAGATGATACGTACACACTGGGAACCGAACGCGTGAACTTTTGTTTTTCAGATTTACGATGAACCAACTGAGCCAGCAGACCAAAGTTTCCGCGAAGTCGGAGAAGGGCTGGTGAAGCTATTCGTGGAAATGAACGGGAGGAACTCATACAATTAAAAATATAGACCCCATAAAAATATAGACCCCGGTCGACCTTCGAAAAATTGAAATATAGACCCCGGGTCTATATTCGGTAAATATAGACCCCGGGTCGATAAAAAAAGTCGGGGGTCTATTTTTTTATAGACCCCGGAGCGTATAGACCCCCCCAGGGCTGCACGCGATTTTTCGCCGATCGGGGGTCTATATAGGGGATCATAACCCAATACAAAAAATAGACCCCAGGGCTGCAGAGGGTCTTAGGGTTTTCGTTACATTCACTCATCAAGCTACTGAAATACAAAAAACGGTTTCTGCATGTAGACGCAACATTTGACGGAGCACCAAGGGGATTTTATCAAGTTGTGGTTTTTTCAGTCATCGATCATGCAAGTTTGATGCACACACCAATCTTTTTTTGCCCAATGACAAAAAAGTCAGAAGAAGCCTACAACCTCTTGTGGTCCCACATCATTTCCATTGTGGGTGAGTACATGATGATATGAACGACAACAATTTCGCCAACGATGCTGACCTTCGCTCTTTTGAATCATTTCTTGTTGGCAATCTGTTTTGGTTTTGGAAGGCCCAAAAGGGATCGATGTCACAGGAGTCATGCACGACTTTGAGTGGGCCCTGATCAACTCCATCGGAAGGTGGTTTAAGTGTGAATATCATCTCGGGTGCTTCTTCTGTTGGAAGCAAGCCATCTGTCACAACATGGTTGAGAAGGGGGTCCATAAGGATGTGATCAAGGTAATTCTACCATTGTTTGGTTTTTTGACAGTCATTCATCCCGACTTGGTTGAAGAAGAAATTGATTAGCATGTACAACTACAACTCAGATGAGAACGGCAACTGGAGACGGGACATGTAAGTGTTTGAGAAATTTAAGGATGCATTTGTATTGTCATGACGACTAGCACACTCATTTCCAAAATTGTACATCAAGTCATCAACGTACCAATAATGTGATGGATCGGTACAACAGGGAGTTTAATAACTTATTTGATTCACCGAAACCAGGCCTTTTTGTATTCTGCGAAAGAGTGAGGGAGGAAGCGGCATGCTGGGAGAGATTGCATGAAGACGTGTTAAAGGGTAAGTTTAAACACAAGCAGAAAAGAAACGAGGTACCCTGGCCGGAAGTACCTGCGGACTTTCATGATTGGTCACCGTCGAAAAAGAGGAAAGCGCGAGAGAAATGAGGGATCTCAGAGAATGTTATTTTTGGAACGATGTTATGTATTAAACAAGAATATGTTTGGGATAGAAAAAGGTGAGCAAAACCCACCCCTGTGTATGGTGTCGATGTTTTTGGATTGCGCAGGAAGTATGGTGTCGATATTTTTGGATTGCATGAACTGATGATGGCATTTGTCGCTTTTCAATCACTGAAGTTCTACCAGGATGGTGGGATTTGGTATGTTTACAACTTGGTTATGTATATAACCACAAAGAAATTGGGAAAGGTTTGCTTTTAGGCTATGTTGTTGTGTATACAACATTGACGAAAACTGTTCATCACACACCAGATGGTATCTTTGTGTAGTCGTTATGTATATAACGACGGATTTTCTGGTCTCTTTTTGCAAGAGTACATAGGCCACGCAAGATGCCCTGACCTCGGGTAAGAGTGTTTTTCAGAGATGTGTCATGTTCATTTTTTCTTGGAAATGATATGTATAGAACATTGGTATTTCTTTGTTTACACAATCAGTGGTATGTTTGAGACACTGTTATGTACATAACCGCGGAATCAGGTGTGTTGTAGGGTTTTTCCACGACGCAGAATGACCCTGCAGTGGTTTTTTTACCCCAATGATGTGTGTTTTATGTCATTTGAGAGATAATTATAGTAAAAATGATTTTTACTGAAAAGGATAGTACTGTGGAGTCAATTCATAACTTATAATCTGGTAAATGCACTGACCACTTTGGGGAAACTGACCAAAACTGACCAAAAATATCTCAAACCAACTTTACATACTTCAGAAATTACAAGCACCTGATGCAAGATTTTTAGCAGCAGTGGAAGCCTGCAAAAAGGAAGAAGTCTTGTTTTGTTAAATAAAGATAAGAAAACAGTAGAAGCCAGTTAGCGCGTGTGCCATGCTCGGTTTGCTCGTGCCACCCACACAGGTACAACTATTCTGAAGGCCTATTCTTAGCGCGGTTGCTATGTTCCTAAAATGACCGCCATGGCTGTTGTATTCGCGGGCGCAATTTCTGATCAAGACAGTCACTTTGTTCCTAGTGAGCATGGGATGCACGGGCACAACTATTCTGAAGGCCTTTTCTAGTGCAGTCGCTTTGTTCCTAAAATGACCGCCATGGTTGTTGTACTCACAGAGGCACTTTCCGACCAAGTCTTAGTGCGGTCCCTTTGTTCCTAAAATGACCGTCATTGCTGTTGCACTCGTGGAGGCATTCTCCAATCAAGTTCACTTCTGAAGTGAACCTATGCACAAAATGAGATCATATTACACTAAGATGAACAAAATGTACCTAAACCTATTGGGAGGAACATTTCAACTTTAGCATTGAGGGCTTCATGGGGGTCACATGGGGGGGTCGCAAATACAGTATTAAGTGAAACTAAGATTTTTTTCAAGAAAAATATTGATAGTCTAACAAAAAATGAACTACGGCCATATATTATATGCAGAGCGTGCAACAGTGTATTCAACTGGGTGGCATCCATGTGTGCGAGCTCTTGTTTTTTTCTGACCATGACCTTTAGAAGCATAATACATGTATGTACAAAAAATCTCTTTATACTTCAACTTTTATAGGTCCTATTAATATGTACGTGAATGATTACAAAAAGCATATGCACTACACCACTTAGTCAAAAATAATGAAACAAGGGCATACCTTATAACTAGTGGGACTCAAAATATTTCAAGAAGTCTAAACAAACTTATAACAAGTGACAATAAAAATATTTCGCTAAGCTCAAAGAATAATTTATCTTGCTTTACAAACAATTTCTCTAACTCTGAATAATAATTATGTAATTTTTACTTTTAAGATGAGAGAGCCCTCTCCACCCTCCAAATGGCCTCTCCCATGCCCAGGTTCAAGCAAAACAAGCAAGCAACTACAATCTATCTGCATTGTCTCGCCTGTCTCATGCCATCAGCTTCAATATCCGTCAAGCTGACTCCCACTCACCATAAACAAGATAAATTTGATCAATTGCAGCATCAGAAGTGTACCCCTTAGAAATCAGCCCAGTTACAGAATCCCCAAACACCTTGCAACGATCGTAGCTAAACTTATTTGACCCCCTCTCATGATAAGTGAAATCCTTTGCAGCCTTCATCCCATTCAGACCAACCTCCCACTCCTTCCACATTGAATACAAGTCCTTAGGATTCTTTGAAAGCTTGACACTACTACCATTCCTATTTGTCATCCCTGGTGTTTGAGCTTCCCAGTTCAAGGTGCCATGTAACACACAAGTTACTTCTCTACCTCCCTCTCTTGGCTGTAAAGAAGGACAGACAACAGAACAAGAACAGGTTGGACAGCAATCCTCCGAGCATTAGTATTCATATTATTTTGGAGGTAGCACTGCTGACCACCAAACAAACTAATAATCTCCTGGCAGAGATCTGCCAACCTCTGTTGAAGTTGGAATTGTTGGGGAAATAACACTTCAGTCTCAAGTGCGGACTTACCAGCCCAAAATTGTTCAGACCCTGCAGCTGTGGCTGATGCTGCCCCTCGGCCTTGAGCAATGACAGCTCAATCTTCTTTGTAGGGAGCACCATCACTACCGCCTGGTTGTTGCAAAGGTGCTAAAAGTGTGCCATCACCCCCAGCTTGAACTGGACGATGAGTGAGAGGGATGATTGCAAGCTGGTCTCCGAGTTGCTGGACGACCAGCAAGATCTTCTGAATGGGATTGTTCATGGGAGCTTTTCCAGCAGCATTCCATCTCTCATTGATGAGCGATGCAAGCTTGATAGGGATGATGGGCAAAGTGTACCAATTGACCGTCATACTGCCCTCAAATGCTGCCCGGAGGAGAGGCAGTGCCAGCACTCTAGCAATCTTGCTGACAAAGGCGGCATGAATCTTGGGGACAAGGCACTTCATGAGTTCGTCACTGATGGAATCGCTGCCCTTGATGGCATACTTGCATGGTCCTTGGGGGCCAGTCAAAACAGATTCGACTCGAGCATCAGGGTATGGGAGATATGTTTCAATGGAAGTGTCAACTTGCTGTCTCTTTCCCCTCCAACATCCATGTGTGCTCATCCAGTCCTTGCAGATATCAAAACAAGCTGCATAAGATGCAGTGGCCTTGCAAATAGAGTGAGTGCCAAGCAAACCCCTCCTGATCTGTTGAAACAGCTGGCTTGAGAAGATTGTGACAAGAACACTCGATACTGACCTGTTAGAATGGTGGTTTCCAAACAACAATAAACCAGGGTCAGTTTAAAAGAGGGCAGACAAGTGGATCGACTGCACCAAACAAAACCTGCATGGGACAGTCTCTCTCCTGTTTGATATTTTTCGGCCTATTCATTTTAATATTCAATGTCGATGGCTCATAAGAATTGAACAGCAATGTGCTTTTTGCAAGCTTTATGATATCGTCAATGCGTCCAATAATTTGCCATTGCAGACAGAGCACAGCAGTCAAAAAACCTCAAGTCAACCCCTGAATACAGATGACAGGCAAGCACAAGCAAGGAACAAAACTCCTCCCACTCCAGCACACATCGTGCCTTACTTGATACCCCCTCCTGTCTCACCTTTATTGTTTATATTTGGTGATAACATCATTGAATGCACTGGAGTGAGCGGGGTAGCCTCTCTGATGGATGTCATCCAATGGCATAGTGCACAGGGACATGAACAGGGAGATGGCCTTTTTATGGTAGGCAAGGGAGGATGCCCTCATGAAATGAAGGCGATCATTGGGGCATGGAGAAGGCATGCTGTAAGCTTTCTTGTTGAGATATGCAGCAACCTTGTCAGCAGACTGAGCAAGTTGGTTGCGGGAGAAGGATGACAAAGAATAATAGTGCACTCATCGATGAAGGACATGAGGTCAATGAGGCACTTGGTGTCTGCTGAGTGCTTCGTAGAGTGTCCATTTTTATGTGTTGATGTTTTTTGCAACTGCACTCATTGCCCTTCTTAGGTTGCAAGCACTGTAATCGTGTATACAGCTTTGCAAACCAGTGTTGCTAAAATACCATGTCAAAACTTGAAGTTATTTCTAATACATAATAAGGACTTAATATAAAAAAGTGGTACAAGAAATTTGATCACGAGTCAGTCATGGCAGGATTGATGTACTATGCATATTATATGCTTTCCAAAAAATGACAGGAAATTCCTGAAGTGAAATTACAGCATTGGTTGCAAACTTCCAATAATACCCAAGTATTGTGAGTTTGTTTGAACCTGTCATGAATAAGGTGAATTTTCTGAATTCAACTTCAGGGACACCAAGTGCCTGCATTGGATAAAGGTTCTTCTTGGCTCCACTGCTATGGTCATAGATCCAGCAATAGCAACTACACACAATCAAGCAAGGTAAAGAGGAAGACTGTGTTATGTCATACCTAATCACAGCCCAGTTAGATTCATTTTTCTGACCCCTGCCCCAATCCCTTTACTAACATTGTTGTTGATTGGTCTAAAGTATAGGATATGAAAATGGCAAAATCTAGGCATCATTGGGCTGCCAACGGCATTGCCCGCCCTACGGCTACACGAGGATCCATGGCAAAGACAAACACGCTTGGGTTGGCCTGTCCAAGTCCAAAGAAGGAGCACAAATGGGGCTATAAGAAGGGTGACAAACAGGGAATGAAGCAGGTAAGCCTTCAGAGTGCCTTGCACACAAATCAGTGTTTGGCTGAGCTGTTGCATTTTGTGTTTAGCTCAAGTGTAAACCATAACACAGACCTCAAAAGTAATCCTAAAATACCCCAAAGGAGAAACCAGAACAGATGTTTCCAATGAATAATCCATCCATATTGTTGGGTGTACATTGAGGCATTATTAATGTCAAGCATCATCTGTGCTATCATGCATGGCATGGGATACTCTGTGAGCCACATCTACACATGGTTCACCTTGTGTTGAATCTTATAATTCTAAGGCAGGAATCAAGTATCCTAGATCAGTCCATGAAACACACTCACAGACACATTAACAT
Source organism: Cyclotella cryptica (assembly GCA_013187285.1). NCBI lineage: Eukaryota > Bacillariophyta > Thalassiosirophyceae > Thalassiosirales > Thalassiosiraceae > Cyclotella > Cyclotella cryptica. Next base: position 197,199 of record JABMIG010000230.1, on the reverse strand, counting down.
ATCCTAAGCTACTTCCTTATTGACTTTGATATGCTGCCCACCACACCAACACAATCTTCTCACTAATTATCATCAATCATCTCAGCTTTCCATTACCCATTGTAACAGTTTTTGAATCTGGTTGTACCAGTGTTTACAAGTGCAGCCAGGCACAAAGTGTGAATAAAGAGAAAAAAGGAAAGATAAAAAATGCTTCATTTGAATAGTTTTTCTCTAGCCTGAAGGCCTGAAGTGTGGTGGGATCGGTGACATGTCATGCATCATATCAGAGAAGTTGAAAGCACAATTTACAACCAGCAGTGTCACTGAAACCCCAGAAGTGTGGTAGATGAGAGATATGATATGTTGGTTCCTTTTGGTGGCAGGACAATGTTGATGAAGTTGGTCACGGTAAGTCAGAGCTGGGATACTAATAATGATTGGTAATGATTACACTGTACATTTTTCAGTTTGATGGAGTTGCTCACACGATGGTAGGGGCTGGAACTTGTGCAAGGGCAATTTTGGAATAAGCTACATTGATACACCAACAGTCTACTTCTTCAACAATGTGACATCACAATGATTAAGTCCGTTTCATTTTCAAATTTAAGGTAACATTTTTTCATTGCAGGTATATATTTGAATCTAGAAATTGATTGCAAAAGTACTTAATTAAATTTCCTGCGAGAGTACATGTAATAATATTAACATTCTGAAATATTTTTAACATGATTACTATGTAAATAAGTTGTAATTTGACAAGGTGTTGAAATGATATTGACATTATTGAACAGCACATCAACTTTGCACAGGACTACTAGGATACAATCATCGGGAAACACCCCAAATAATACGAGGAAGAAAATACTCACTGAAAATCTCTCATAAAAGGGACTCAATAAGCTACTTGGTGGCTCCAATAGAAGGAAACCACAACTAGCTTGCCACTTTCATAACTTCAATTGTAGACAATGTTGTACAAAGTCAGCAGAGCTATTGCAACAGCAACAAAAGATTAGACAAAGCGCTTCATAGGGAATAATTATTGTAAGGCTATTGGTGATACAACAAAAATCCAATTTCATTTAATCTCTTTTAGAGTCAAGGGCAGGGTAGGCATGCTAGGAATTTTGGATGAGGAAAACTGATCAAAATAATGAATAGACACGACATCATAACCAAAATTGAATCATTGGTCATTGCCCCTACTAAACTAAAAATGGATTCAAAAGGACTTTGTGTATAGCTATACGGTGATCACACCAAGACAACAGAGTCTAGTCTTTATTTCTCTGATTTTCTGTGCAGCAAGGCTTGACCTTTAGAGCATATCCTGAATGACAAATGAGGTATCCAGCATGGAAATTTAGCAGTCGCAATTATCATTTCATCTCTTCTCTATAGAAAGAGGTGTTGCTGCACACACAACCACCATCACCACCACCATAAAGTAAGACTCATAGGAGCAATCCACACAATGAAGCAAAGAGCATGTTAAGTTTATTTTTGTGAAAGTACAGCATGTACATTTTGGGGGGCAGTTATATGGAACCCCATGACTTTGTCAGACAAAACAACCTACTTTGTCAGACAAAGCATTTTTGTCAGCTAGGTGTCCAACTGACACCATTTTCAAGAAATGGTATTCTCTATATTTAAAAACAAATTCCAATTTTTCAGGCAAAATCACATTTCGTCAGACAAATCACCAAAAAAGTCTAACAGAAAAAATAATTCACATGCTTTCACTGGTAAATGAGGTTTTGTGTGATGAAGCAATGCAATTGCAAAATGACAAAAAAGGACTCAAACCCCAATCCATAGGTTCTGTTAAGGTGCCCTATACACAGTTGAATTCTGTCAATTTTTATATGTACATAGCAAATACTAATTTGTCCGGTCTGATTGGAAGCAAAATGGGATAGCTTTAATCTTGTATTCATGTCTGTATTTGAACAAACCCCTGAGCTGTTTTGTCAGACAAAATACCTAACTAATTTGGTTTTATCTGACGAAGTCATGGGGTTCCATAAAACTGCCCCCATTTTGAGATACAGAGACTGTAATACCCCTAAAAAGAAAAATCGAACATGAAAATTTTATTTCTAGAAAAGACATGTAATACTTTGGTTGCATTTACACAAGTCAAAGATGAAACAAACAATGGTACAATTACTATTGTTTAATGACCTCGGAAGAACTAACAAGAATCAAACAGCACAATACTAACAGTTTGCCATTCAACAGACCTAAATGAAAGGTCTACAATGAAGAGAAGCTTTACACAACCCATTAGACAAATATAAAAGTAATGTGCTGCAACACAATAACTGCATTGGTAGCTGATTGTAGCCTTGAAGTCGAGGAAAAAAATGTTACACAAAAAAACTAATAGGGTAGAATCACCTTAATCTGGGGGAATCTACCTAGTTCTGCCAATAACTAATAAGATGAGATATCAAACCTGCCAGAAGATCAAGGAGAAAATGATATAAATAATTAGCTCATAACAAATGGCTGCTAGACATTGCAATGATGACCATCATGAGTCAAAAGGTGTAGACCATCGCCTTGAGGACCCTCACTCTAAGAAAACAATATGATACAATAATTGTTGCAAGGGGGCAGTTAAATGGAACCCCGTGACTTTGTCAGACAAAACAACCTACTTTCATCAGATGAAGCATTTTTGTCAGTTAGGTGTCAGTTAGGTGTCAGTTTCGTGTCCAACTGGCATCGTTTTCGAGAAAAGGTATCCTCTAACTTTGAAAACAAATTCAAGTTTTACGAGGCGAACACACATTTCACCCGACGAAATCACCAAAAAAGTCTTAAGAGAAAATAATAATTCACATGCTTACACTAGTAAATGAGGTTTCGTATGACGAAAACATTCAATTGCAAAATGACAAAAGAGGCCCTTGAACCCTGAACCATGGGTTTTATCATGCTATCCTATACCACAGAACCTTAGCACAGCTGACAACACTGGATTTTTTGAATGTATAAATAGCAAATATAAATTCGGTTAATTCATAAGTTGAGTTAAAAATGACCTCCTGTCCGATTGGAAGCAATATGGGATACCTTTTATCTTATAGTCGCGTCTGTATTTGAACATACCCCCAATCTGTTTTGTCCGATGAAACACCTAACTAATTTGGTTCCATCTGACAAAGTCATGGGGTTCCATATAACTGCCCACTTTTCATTAGTAAACACATCAGTCAAGATTTGATATATGTGCCTTTGCAATCATTGTTGTTGTCAGATATGAGTCTGATTAGACATAGTTTGGTTGCCAATTGTTCAACCAAGGAGTCAACTTTCATATTGAAACATAAGGGAACCAGGCAGTTAAGACGATACACACACTCCACACAAGATGCACATTGTTGAACTAAATATGCAATCTATACTTGGAGCATATTAGTATTAGATGTGGTTCATTAATATTCACACTAGTGACACAATGTGACAATTAGACTTTATTTCTGAACTTACTGTAGAGCTTTATGAATATCAGCTGACATTCAACATAAGCAGAACCTGGGACTGAAAATCAAAGCAATCAGAGAATTAGATACTATCACAAAATTGTAATGATGCTTATCATTGCATGTTGGCAGTATCTGATTGTGCGATGCTAATGATCAAGGATGTAACATTTACAGACACCTTGTATAAAGTGCGTACATATTGGGCAACTAAAGCAAGTGTTAAATGTTGCCTGGTGACCCCTCTCCTGGTCTTCGTCCGTTGAAAAGACAACCATACTTTCTCTCGCGTCGCCAATTATTCTCAACATCTTTTTCTGTACCGTACTTCTATTGTTGTACCATAAGCAGCCCGAAAAATAAGCCAATAACAAGTTAACGCACCTCGTTTGTGTGTGACGGTACACCTATTGTACTGTATGTATCGTATTGTTGTGTCACGGAAGGTTTATCTCAAATATCTCGAAATGTGCATTAGAAAAAAGGATGGTCTGTCCGTTCAAGTATCTTAGAGACATAAAGCTAGGGGTCCGGGTTTTTATAGCCCCAGTCTTATATATATATATATATATATATTATACATATATATATACATATACACATATACACATATACACATATACACATATAAACATATAAACATATAAACATATAAACATATAAACATATAAACATATAAACATATAAACATATAAACATATATATATATGTTGGGCCCCAAAAAGCTACCGGCCCCATGATGGAACTGGGACCGACTTTTCACCCCATGCTGGAACTGGGACGCCGACAGCCCCGTTGTGGCACTGGCCATCAAAACGCAATCTGGTGACGATTTGGGGACATTTATTGGTTGAAGTAGAGCCTTAGGAGTACCCGAACGCAAAAATTCTGACAGGCTGTTCCGACATAAGTAGATTGGCCATTGGATCTTTCGCATTCACTTCATCGCCATCACGTGGATGTTTTGCATCATCCAACGCACCCATCCAAACTGCGATCCAACACAGTACTTGAGAATTGCACACCTTTGCTCGCGTTTTTTGGCCAACCCAGCACACTTGCAACCATATTATTGCCACGGATCATGCTCACTCCCGTTTTTTTTTCAAACTACATACTTATGTACCCACACTAGTGCCAATTCGGGAATACCCAAACTGGCACTAGTGCTGGTTTGGGGCACCCCATGGTGGCTATAGTGCCAGAACAGGAATAGTGCAAATTTGGGGTTTCGAGAAAAAAGTCCAGTTCCAGCACGGGGCACCCAGTTCCAGCATGGGACATATATATGTTGGGCCCCAAAAAAGCACCGGCGCCGTGCTGGAACTGGGACCGCATTTTCGCCCCGTGCTGGAACTGGGACGCCGACAGCCCCATTGTGGCACCGTGCCACAACGGGGCGCCCCGTGCTGGAACTGGGACCAAAAATGTGATTTTGACATGTCCCGTGCTGGAACTGGACGCCCCATGCTGGAACTGGACGCCCCGTGCTGGAACTGGACTTTTGTCTCGAAACCCCAAATTGGCACTGGCCCCATTGTGGCACCAGAGCCACCATGGGGCACCCCAAACCGGCACTAGTGCCAGTTTGGGGCACCCCGAATTGTCACTGATGAGGGTACATAAGTATGTAGTTTGAAATAGGGTTGACTTTTTGCACTGTAGATGCAGTGCCATTTTGGGACGTCCAAATGTGGCACTAAAGTAGTGGCATGTTTTTTTCCTTATGAGACAACAAAACCTTGTCTAACCTTAGAAAACACTTCTTAGAAAACACTTAATTCAATACTAAAGAAATTATCCACTGTTGCCTATTCCTTGTTAATGCAGTTCTTGTTGATGCCCCGTGACACTTTGAATTGCATAACAATCCAGCTTTAAAACATGAGCACCTAGCAGTACGACATGTCCCAGCCTTGCAACCACACCCAAGATGCGTCCCTTGCCCACCAACCATTGAAACAGATGCCGGTGCTTTCCTCTCCTTAATTCTCGGCAAACCAGTCCATTCATCTAAAACACTATCCAATCCCAGGAGCTTTGTGTTGGAGGCCACAGATGTCATGTAGCTGGGATGATATAATGTGTCCAAGACACCCGCTTTACACGCCAAGCGATATGTTGCACAAGAATTGTCTTTGGTTTTAACCACTTCCACAACAACAAGCGTCATTGTCTTACCGTCAGCCTTGGTTGTGTCCACATCATGCAGTGGAACTTGAACAATACTGCCTACAGCAAAATGCACATCTTTGTCCAATAAGGCCTTTCTCTTCATTGTCCTACCCTGCTGTGATAGTGATTGAAAAGCAGCACTGCGTAGACTCTTGCGCCTTGGAGACTCCATCAGTTCACTCTCTCTTACTTCTGCCACTGCCTTTCTCTGTTTGTCAGCTAACGCAGCATCATTGTAATCTTGGACAGTTGGAGCTCTAAACCATTTGCCCCATTTATCAATGACACCTTTTTCTCCCCTGTGGAGTACTATTTCCAACACACTCTCACCATACTTGTCCAACAGCTCCCACATTGTTTTCCTCACTCTCCTCAGAATGACTCGTCTCCAGGGATCTGACAAGTCGCTTGCCTTGTCCATAACTGCGAAGCAACTGCGGATGTTGGCATTCTCAAGAGTGACAGAATTTGTTGGCTGTGTCATTTTCAGGAGAAGCGACAGCCATGGGTGGCGGACATCTCCTATGTACTTGGACTGCTCAGGAAGAACATTGGGTAAAAAATCTTGTTCGCCAGCAGTCAACAATCTCACCGGTGTCAGTGCCTTCAGAGGTGTTGTGGCATCCAATTCCTCGGGTGGGCTTTTCAGATTCCCAAAAGATGCATTAGTCGTATGCTGCTTGTTAGTGGAGAAACCCCCAGTCATCATGAGGTAACTCTCCATATTCAAATTCACATGAGACGGCAAACTAAGAAACAATGCTCCGCACTGAAAACCCAGTCCCTTCCAACCAAAGTAACTCCCATTCGGAGAATTCACAGTTACCTTTCGAATGAACTTTGCAACCAGTTCTTCAGTCCTATCAGAAGTGAAACCAAGAGAGGTAAATGCTGGGCGTGACAATTGGCTACTGCCTTGGGTGCCTGTAGTTCTAACCAACTGATTTCCAGTGGTGGTAACACCAGAGGAAGGAGGATTACTGTCACCACTGTCAACAGCTCCTGTCTTTCTAACCAACTCATTTTGTTTTGTGGTACCAGCAGCAGCAGATGCATTAGGAGAATCAGATTTCCTTGCACTCATGGGAAGAGTGGCGTGCTCCAAAGGAACATCTGGCTCCAGCCCCAAAACACCAATTCACATCCATCTCTGTGGCCAAATTAGCGAGCATATGTGGGGCAATGGGCAAATTGGAAATTCCTACCTGTGGATGTTGACCAAACATGAGATGGTATGGTGTCCTGTTCCCTATCCCTCGATGAATTTGAGTGTTGCATCTCCACTGGATGAATGGTAACGCCTGCGCCCAGTGTTCTGATTGGTTTTCGTGCATCCAGTTGCTGATCTTCTCCTCCACAGTCCTATTCCTTCTCTCAATTCCACCATTGGACTCAGAGTGACGTGGCTTCCCGGTAACCAACACTGTTCCTGGCCACAATGTTTTTATCTCTGAGATAACGCCACTACAGAACTAATGGAAAGAACACCATGAAATGTTAATGACAATGCGATTAAAATTGATGTCAAGATTAAAATTAACAACATACCTCTTCATCCAACTGAACATGTCAAGACTTGGATGCTCCATGGCAGAACTCTTTACCATTATCCGCTTGAAGGATGGAGGGAGGACCAAATATGCAAAAGATTAGGATGAGTTCTATCGCCACGGCTCGGTGTGTCCTGGAGGTCAAAGGGCGCAATTGGCAGAATTTTATGCCATGGTCCTGGTAGTCTAAGACGTATGGGAAGGGCCCATCAGGCATACTCTGGTAGTCGATGAGGTCAATTTGTGCTCGGACATTCATACCTTGAGTGAGCAAAGGTTGATGTCCTGCTTTTGCCTTCTTCCGAGGCCATGACCTAATGCAGACTGGGCAATACTTGGGGAACATCTCACAAACCCAGCAAGGGATGCTCTTCCCATATTTTGCTGCAACCCGTTTGAATAAAGTCTTTGCCTTGGGATGGTCATTACCATCATCCAATTCATGGATTTGCCTGAGGACATTGAAGAGCTTGCTGTAGCTAACGACCTTTTGGCAAGAATCCAAGGCTTCTCCCTCACCCTGCTTGTAGATCAGGATGTTGCTTGTGTCGATGGTCATGATGGCATACTTCTTCACCCACTTGTACCCCACTTTGTTGGGGATTTTTCTTAGTAGTTTGAGGCGTTCTTCCTCATCAGCATCTTGTACTGCCAGCATCAGCTCGTAGATCTGATCAAACACAGCATCACAGATGATATGTGCGTGCTTGTTGAGTTTTGACATGGAGAAGATCTTTGCATCTACTGCCTTGTAGAACTCTGCCTTCCTGGCAGACAGAGAAGCAGTGTCTTCATTGCCGGGGACCTCTTCACCTTCTGGAATGGTGGAGAGTTCCTCGTGTGGAAAAGTGTCATCCAATTCCTCCAGCTCTACATCTTGAGAGAACTCCTGAAACTCATCTCCTTGGGAATCGAATTGAATGTCATCCTCCTCATCATCTTTAAGGAGCTCTTCTTCTGATGGTAGACTCTGGGAGATGGAGTAGGATGAGTCATCAGAATCATCCCTTGAGGGCTTTCTGGATGGTTTTTTCCTCTTGCTACCCCTGGCCATGTTGCGAGTGGGATGTTGCTGTGGAGAGAAGTGAATTCTCGATGGGGTGGAAGAACAACACAATCTGTGGTGGCTCACAGAGTGCGAGCAGTAGGAGAACTCGAGAGAGCGCGATCTGTGTCAGTTATGTGGTTGCGAGTGTGTTGTGCTGGCCAAAAAACGCGAGCAAATCAATGCAATTATTGTGTAGTGCATTGAATCGCAGTTTGTGTGGGTGCGTTGGATGATGTGAAACATGCACGTGATGGCAATGAGGTGAATGCGAAAGATCCATGTGATGGCATGGAAGCGGAAGCGAGCAGATGGCCTATCTACTTAGGTCAGAAAAGCATGTCAGAATTTTTGGTGTTCGGGTACCCCTAACACTCTAATTCAACTGAAAGCCCCGAATCTTCACTCGATCGTGTTTTCTGGCCGGTGCCACAACGGGGCTGTTTTCATCCCAGTTCCAGCACGGGGCCGGTGAACTTTGGGGCCCAACATATATACATATACATATATATGTATATATACATATATAAATGTATATATATACACATATATATGTATATATTATATATTATGATTATATCTGAATCGGGCGCTACCCTCAGAACTACCACGATTTACCTACTAAGTGTCGAAAACGTCTTAAATAAAAACAATGAAATACTATAACATTTAAAGGTCTAATTAAAAATGAAAATGTCTAGACAGATGAAAATTTTTCGCTAAGACATTTTTATCTAGATGGAAGATAGGAAAGAATTTAACTAGTAGAATGCTAGCAACAGAATAAACTAAGACATTTTTATATAGAAATGAAGCTAGTATTTAACCCTCCAAGTGAGATTTGTCTTTATTATGTCAACATGGTGTATAAAAAACTGTATAGTACCTCAACACATTTTTATTACTTTTATGCACACAGATCACGTATTCACACATTCATCACTATCATCCATTCATTGTATCACTGTACATCTAGCCCAGGGCAGGCCCAGGGCCCCCTCATTATGTGTATCATCCTTGAAATGCAAATGTACCATCCGTTGGGTTCAGTACAAACTGTTTTGCTCACAATTTTGTTAGGCTACACTTGTGTATGTCAAGGCGTTTTTATTATTAGGCTTTGTCTTTGTGTACGTCAAGACTCAAGACATTTTTATTACTACGCTATACTTGAGTACATCAAGAAATTTTTAATACTATTACACACACAGGTCACATAGTCACACATTCATCACTGCCATCAATTCATTCCATCACTCGACCTCTACCCAGTGCCACCCGCTTTTATTTGTCTCGTCCTTGGACAACAAATATACCAATATTGGGGTTATGAGTGCAAATGCTTTTGCTCACAATTTAGCCCTGTTGCTGTTGCTTGTGGAGAACATATTCGCTATTGGGGTATGATACAAGCAGAGAGGTCAAGATCATGCCTTCCCTGAACCATGACCCGGGCTTTGTATCTCACGGTGTACCCTCTATGAACTAGCTCACATACTTATTTTCCACAAGAATAAATGATATCACAAAGACTGAATTTTGCAATAATCTCAAACAAAATATTGAATCATAAAGACGTTGAAGCCACAGTCCTCAATGCAGGACACCCTCTTTCTTAGTTATTTTCATAACAGATAAATGAGCACCATAGCTTCTATATATCAAATCAATAGCCTTTTGCAATGTGCCAGCCCTAGTCATTGCTGAAACTTCAACACAAAAATATTCCTTGTAAGTGGGCTATCACTGTTACTGTGAATGGGGGAACTTTTGATGAAAATTGAGCAATGATGCACAGAATGGGGAAGAACCACTTTCTCAACTTTTCCCTTGCAGATATTGCTTTATATTGCTGCTTATGTGGGGAGGATGAAAGTGGTGACTCAATATCCAATCTGGGGTCTGAGATATGAATCTGCCAAGGTTGGTACATAAGAAGTTGATTGGGATATATCAAGTCATAAATTCAAAGTAAAAACATGGGAACTATTTTCTCTCAATAGTAACTCACTATTCCTGTTCCTTATTGCTTCTAGCAGCAGAGTGACAACTATAGCGTCTTTGTATTCAGTCGTGGAGCTGAGGTATGAACCATGGCATGAGCGCTGTGTAAGTAATGAATTGAAAAGATATCATCAAATTTTAAAATGAGAAATTCATATGTTCTCAAAGAGCAAGGTGACAACAGTGGCATCTCCTGGTTCACTCTAGGTAAGAAACCAACCACTTTCAGTCAAAGTAGTAAAGGGGAAATTCATTTTTCTCATGTTGTGCCAACTGTCTCTGTTCATGTATGTTGTTAGCAGCAAGCCAGTGTCAGCAATGTAGGTAGATTCAGCATGGGTGCCATGATTGAAAAGGTTTCCAGCAATGGGGCAAACATGTCATGATGGTGATGCATGGACATGCAATGATATCAAGTCAGTGTAGAAGTTTGGTGCAAAGAGACCTGCAGTAGGTACCGTACAAGGTATAAATAATAATGTACCAAAATCCATCGATCTTGTGTGATTCACTTTTTGGGACAAGGTAGATTTTACGGTGTGGCAGACAGGCGCCTTCTTATTTTGTTAGCCAAATTTTGGTAGAAAATATTACCCTCAGCGCTACTTGAGTAGCAGCACGCTTATACATTTACGATCAAAAACACATTACATATTGAAAAAATCGACGTAGCGCTACATCACGAACTAGTACTCGGAAATAAAAATATTACCTTGGTAGTATTTTGAAATTATATATATATATATATTCAAAGTAGTATATAATATATCATAACATATTTGCTTAGACTAATAACAGAACTACTAGTCCACAGGTGATTCCCTTCTTTCCTTGCATCATTGTCATGATTTCTGTCCATGCGAGGTGTGGTAAATGTGAGGAACCATATGATTTTGTTGTGTGCTTCTTCCAGACATCATCATCATCATTGCAGTCATAAACTGCTGCTGCATCTGCATCTGCTTACGTTGTTCTTCCTGGTGCATCTCCATTCTCATTTGCCTTTCTTCTCTTTTGTCCTCTCAGTCAGCCTCACGGTGATGCATCTCATACATCTGCTGGTTTGTCAACATCAGGATTAGATCCCTAAAACTGGGTTGGTTGTCATCATGGCCTTGTTTATTTTGTCTGCGTGTGATTGGCATCATGTTTTGCTAAAAAAATTAAGAGAATTTGTTTAGAGTAACGAACTGACAATGGGTGACATGAGTTGCTCACACTTTCATGAGGTGTGCCTATTACTCCTCTTCCTGCAATGCCATCTCCTCCAGTGTTACTTGTGCAAAACCTTCTGCACCACAATGAGCAACCCCCGCTTCCCTGTGTTGAGGGGGGCCTACCAATCCAGCATTATCATTGCCCGGCACTCCTTGTTCCTCATCTGTGTTATTGTTGTTCTCTTCAACTTTGTTCAACACAACTTCATCATCAACATCATCAGCAGCACATTGCTCATCCTCTGACCCGGTCACACCCTCTGTCTTTTCAATGATCAAGTGTTGAATCTACTTTGGTGCTTGTTGGTGTCGTCTTTCGTTTGGGTGTTCCCAAAATGCTGGACCAAAGTTAGAGCATTTGTGAATTAGTGATTCACGTGCTAGCGTATGGGATGATGGAGAGGAACACCAATTGGAATTTCATCTCAACTTTATCACAATATGAATCGAGTATATTCTTCCACCTAGTGATGGTCTCTTTGGGGATCGGCGCAAATTTATTATCTCCGTCCTCTTTCTGCGAAGGTCCTGGATCAATGGCTGCGTTCGATCAGAAGACAAGCATCTTTTCATGGTACCGTAACAAACCAAACTATCATACTACTTCTACCATAAAAGTTCGCTGACACCAAAGGTGGTACTATTTTATGTAACTTAACTTGACAACACAAAATCAAGTCATATTATTCACACATGAAGTTTTCTAGGATGAAATGAATATTCACTACAATTTGGACAACTACAAGTACCATAGCGCCTAATCTACTGTGCAGTGCTCTCGATTACGGGTCTCGGAGAATACATGACATCTGTGCGCATAAAGTACCGTTTACCCTTCGTAACCTCACACTCTTCGTGACGCAAATCTTGATCAAAGATTAAGATAGACCCCATTTTGGGTTTGATGTCAAAGTAGCGCCTGTCTCCCTTGAATGACGTGACCCCTCCTTTGAAATTGTCGTTCAAGTAGACGTGCATGGTAACACACGAAGTCTCGTTCCCCCTAGTAACAGTGCTATCACGAAGAGGTGCAATTGACTCTCCAACTCCAAACTTCAAAAAATGAAGATTATCATTGACACCAGTAGCTCTAAGAGGGGTATCAACTTTCTTTTTCATCCAAGGCGCGTCAACAAATTTCTCCGCAAGCTCGGGAATATTTTCGAGGGCATCCATGATACGCTGAAACAATTCTTCGGCGAGATCGAAGTCTTTCACTATAGCCCGGGAACACTTCGCCACATGTTGTGATGCCTTCATCCCATCTTGGCGGATTAGGACATCATCATAACTCTGATCTTTTGCTCGTTGAATCAATTCGGCACACTCCTCAGGGGACAATGCATCGGATATCATCACTGCTAATTTAGCTTCAAACGCCACTGGCACCATTTTAGGGGAGAAGTCCTGGACACTGACATCGCTCTGTTTTTTCAATCTGATGAAACGGTGGACCTTCTTCAACTGAGAGTTAGCTGAAGCAATAGTGGAATCGTCAAAGGTGAGGAAACGTTGGATGACTTCGTGAACATGCATTTCGCCGCCCTCCATCAATTTTCTAAACTCGGATGCATATTTCTGAATATGGCGATGCTTCAATGGAATCTTACTCGCCGATGTCATGATTTTCTCGCCATCTACCTTGGATTGAAAATGTCTGAGGTAAGACAAAATTTCTTCCATGTTCTTGTTGATAAGATCTCCATCTTCACGCGCATGCACCAAGAGTGCAATAAAAGTCTTGTACACGATCTTCCAGCCTTCTGAGAGGAATAAGTCCCACACCCTCGTCACTAAATCAAAGGGAAACGTCGAGGTGTAAATCGTCATCCTAAATCATAAAACAAATGACGTGGGGTTAGCCTTACTCCGAAATACAAACGGCTAGCTGTCGAGGCGACTCACAACCACTGAGTACTAAACATGCTTGTGTGCACTGTTTGTTTTTCCAAATGCGCGTATAGCTCAGGTAAAAAGACTTGGACCAACTTGTCAGCAATGTACAGTACTTCATGAGTACCAGCCATTTCTCTATTGAAAATCTCACGAAGCTTGTAAGGCTCATCATTCATGATAACTGCGTACGTGTCACGACCGCATGCATAAGTCACATTGATGTGGATTTAGGGACAGAAAGAAGACTAAGTGCTCACCGACAAGTAACCAAAACGACACTTCCTCAGACAAAAATGTCAATAGCATCCCAGCTATGAAGTTCATGCCTTGACAATACCCAACCTCTGTGTCGTAGAGGCTGTAGGCTCTTAGGATTCGACGCAAGGCCTGTTTTCCATACGGCTCACGGTACATGATGTTTTGGGCTTTGGTTTCTCCATCAGGATCTTCGGTTTGTCCTTCTTTAGGTTCCGAATCATTAGATGCCCGGGAATCTTCCTCTTCTTCGCGAAACATACTGTGATTTGGAAAGGTCCGACGGAGATCACGTTCAATCGCATCCCACTCAGTCCTATGTTCCTCGCCAGGCTGCGCTTCTCCATCGTTATTCTGAGACTTTTCCACAAGAGAATCATAGGCCCCTTCTTTCGTGAGCATGATGGAATCCAATCCTACCATTGAAGTCCATTCTCGTTTCGAGCCCAACTCGGGCTTCTCAGGAGAGAGATTTACAACAAACGAGCGGAAGTCTCCGAGGGGACCACTTGCCTTCTCCTTTTCCGGATTTGACGCTTCCCCCGTAAACTGATTGAAGCCTTCGGCATTTATGATAAATCCAAATTTGTCGACAAGCAGTTTTTCTTCATCTGCATCCGAAAGTGATACTGAAGAGCTGCGAATATGAACCTTCGTACAATGCTCAAGACTGCTGTCATTGCTCACGCTGTGACTTGCCTTGTAGTCAGATTTCTTGCCCCGTTTAAAGAGTCCCAGTGGATTCTTCATTGAAGCACCAAGTTTGGAGGTTGTTTTACTTGAGCTCTTTAGCGCTGATGTTTCGTTTATGGGTTGCATCATGTTTGAAGATGGAGATAGCTGTACTGGTGAATTACAGGTCTACACAGAGATCAGAGATTCAAATTGAATAAAAAAGTGAGATAGAGTATCATCAACCGCATCGAGCGCTTTTGGTTGTCTCTCTCTTTTCCATCGAACCGCGCCGAGCTAGATCTCGTGTGGCGGGCAGGAGGTATTTTTCTGAATACCACTTCCTTTCACGATGTGTATGGTGCAGGACGACATCAGGCAAGCAAGGACACCTAAAAAAACCATGGTGTCAGGAGTCACGCGGTTCTCAGGAGAAATCCATCCGGTGCAATGTAAAAATGGGAATGTTGTTTGGGGGGGATACGATAGATATTTTGTCTAAAATGAGTGGGCAATAGTAGGGTAATTGTATGGTGGGGTATGGCATTGTATAGTGGTTTCTGTGTTATGCTCAAGAATCTCTCAAGAATAACACCATAGGTAGACCAAATCCTTCGACTAAGGAGTGAGACAGAGGACGAGTGGTAAAATACCAAAATACCATAGAGATGAATCATACATCATTTCTCCCGTACCTTTAAGCACGAAATGAAGTCACCAAATGAATGATGACAAGTGTGACCTTTGACGTCCCTCGATATTGTTCGTATTTTAGAGGGCAATATATGAAACACGATGACAAGAAGTGTGACTAAAAAAGAATGCAGAGCGATAATGCTGAACGGTATTGATCGGTATCAAGATTTTTTTTTGAAAAAATCTTAGTTTGTTATTATCTGAGATTGATTTTGTTCTCCAGTCCAAAATGAGACTTTCAATATTGACAATTGTAGGTAACACTGGCGGATTTCTTAGAAATACCTGTAAATAATTTGTTTTCGTTTTGACATGCATGGGTAGTCATGATCTTTTGATTTGTTGTTACCTTTAAAAATATATCTAATATCAACTATAAATACGCCAAAAATTTGGCCAACCAAAGAAAATTGAACGCAAGCAAACATCGTGAACGATCGGCAAAATAAATTCAACGCTAATGTTTTCTACTGTAACGCACAGCCAAAAATTTGAACTAAAACAAACATCGAACGCATCACCAAAAATTTCAACGTTAACGACAGCAAAAAATAACAATTGCATCACCAAAAGAACACAGTACCTACAACGCGGTAAACGCATCACCAAAAAGAGTGGGTTCAATGTTATGGCACTACTGACGCTGGAATTCATCATCAAACAATGATGTTTTGAACATAAACAACGATGTGAACGATCACCAAAGAATGTTTTCAATGTTAACGACAGCCAAAAGCCAAAATTTGGCCAACCAAAAATTGAACGCGAAGCAAACATCGCGGAACGCACAGCAAAATAAATTCAGCGCTTAATGTTTTCTACTGTAACGCACAGCCAAAAATTTGTAACGCGAAACAAACATCGGAACGCATCACCAAAAAATTTCAACGTTAACGCACAGCAAAAAATAACAATTGCATCACCAAAAGAACACAGTATTCCACAACGGTAAACGCATCACCAAAAGAGTGGATTCAATGTTATGGCACTACTGACAGCTGGAATTCATCATCAAACAATGATGTTTTGAACATAAACAACGATGTGAACGCATCACCAAAGAATGTTTTCAATGTTAACGCACAGCCAAAAAAGCCAAAAATTTGGCCAACCAAAAAAAATTGAACGCAAGCAAACATCGTGAACGCACCAGCAAAATAAATTCAGCGTTAATGTTTTCTACTGTAACGCACAGCCAAAAAAATTTGTAACGCGAAACAAACATCGGAACGCATCACCAAAAATTTCAACGTTAATGCACAGCAAAAATAACAATTGCATCACCAAAAGAACACAGTACCTACAACGTGTAAACGATCACCAAAAAGAGTGGATTCAATGTTATGGCACTATTGACAGCGGAATTCATCATCAAACAATGATGTTTTGAACATAAACAAACGATGTGAACGTGATCACCAAAGAATGTTTTCAATGTTAACGCGACAGCCAAAAATGTGAAGGCAAACAAACATTGTGAACGCGCCACCAAAAATGTTTCTTACTTGAACGCGACAGCCAAAAAAATTTGAACGAAACAAACATCGTGGAATGCATCGGCAAAAAATTCAAAGTTAATGTTTTCTACTGTAACGACAGCCAAAAAATTTGAACGCGAAACAAACATCGCGGAACGCATCAGCAAAAAATTTCAACCTTAAATGCAACACCTAAACGCATCACCAAAAATATTATGAACGGTAATGTACTACTGACAATGTCAAAACACATCATGATGCATGGCATGAAATACATGTTAAACCTTAACATTGATCGGTCATTGATTTTTCAAAACCTCATAAATTTTCAAATTTGTTTTTACCTCACATAAGGAAACAGCGGGTTCTTTTTCATTTACATTTCAAATGTCACATCAGAGTACCTCAGAAGCATCATTCATGAAACACACTGAATGTGAGCACATATGACATTGTTCAATTTTTAACCATATTACACTTGCTCATATTGTATATGCCTTGTACAGGTATAGTAGACCCTCTTTACTAACGAGCAAAACAGCTTTGCATGGAAACCAAAACAATGAAAATGAAAATGGGAAGAAAAGAAGAAATGAAAGATACAGACAAAAGCTCAAGGAAGAAAAGCTCCAAAGAAACAGAAATTGCTGAAGAAAGAGAAAAATGACATTTTCTACAAGAGTCACAAATATGCCATTTGTGAGAGGAAGAGGGCGAAGTATAAAATCAATGCAGATTCCATTTGTCTACAAAGAAAGGTCTACTATGAAACCAATGCTGATATCGTCCGCCACAAAAGAAGGGTTAGATATGATTCCAAGGCAGAATCCATCTGTCAGAAGAGAGAGGCTCATTATGAAAGCACATTTAATGAAAAAATGGTTAATGACACACCAATGCAACATGACTATGAAAGCAAGGCCTCTGGACAGGAATGTTCATTTTCTTGCTCTGGGAGTGAAAATTCATCGACTCATACAAGTAATCAAGAGAACACAGAACACCATCAAAATTTTCTGCCAAGAGAGTTGAATGAGTCAGAGATGGAAAAATGGTTCAGAAGATCAGAGAGAAGATTTGCCTCTCAACTGCTGTGGAAGGTGATATCAATAGGCACCGCGGCATGTATGGCCATTTGTGATCGCCTCATCATTGGATTGGAAGAAGTGAAATTTATCGAGAAAGAAGCTTGTTGGAGAGCTCATCAAAATTAGCAGTCTCAACTTATGAGGAGTACTATGATGGTGTTCCCATGCATCCAGAATTGGTGAAACAGTACCAAGTTGAGGATTGTGATTTGAAGCATTTGTTGCTCTCTCCCAGGGCAAGAGTAGATCAGAAAGGGTATGAGTGTTGTGAGACATGCTACAGGAGCCTGAGATGTCCAAGAAATAAGGATCAAGACAAACCTCCCAAATTTGCAATAGCCAATGGATTTGCAATAGGTCATATCCTGGCGTCATCAATTTTCCAGACAAAATGGCAATATCAAAATCGAAGCATTAATGCAGAAATTGATTTGGATGATCTTCTTGTGTGCTTCAATCAGCCCAGTGAGGCCATTTGGATATGCTCATGCCTATACTGGAGGAAGTCAAAAATCTTTGAAAGGGCATTTCTCAATGTTCAGCGTTGATCAATCTCATGGAGGTGCACTGCATAAGTACAGGAGCTCAACCGGGGAAAACATTTATGTAGTATTGTGTGGCAGAATGACCGCTCAGAAAAATGTTGTGAGAAGGCAAGCTGAATTGGACACAGACCTTTTATGGATCTTTAACATGGTTCATCAAGGAAGCAGGTCATAAGGGATACAGTGATGTTGCCCCAGATGAATGTCCAAATCCTGTGATCATACTGCAAGATGATGACAATGAAAATAATACTTCTGATCCAGTTGCTCCTGAATTAGAATGTCAGATCCAAGGCAAGACATATTACTTTTCAAGTGAGTCACAGAATCCAAATACAGACAATTCAGTGTTTGATAGCACTGAGGATTTCGTCCAAGCTATGCTTGAGTCAACTGCACCAACAATGTTGATGTATGGTGGTACCTACTTGAGAGGACATGAAATCAATTTGGAAGATGCGCTCCCATTCAATTTCCATTTGGTCTCGGGATGTCCCAATTTGGGTAAAAAGAGAAAGGTGGAAGTTTCCAATGAAGCATGTCTTAAGCATTATTTCATCTGAAGAAATGCTTTTAATATCTTCCAATTTGTTCCTTCCATCACTATCACTATCATGACTGTCATGTGAATTGCTGCTTTTGATATCACCTGACACTTCTGATTCATCACTTTCCTGCTTTCTAAACTGTCAGCATCTCCGTCATCCACATCATAATCATCATCATCAGATTCTCCTTCCACAGCTTCCCGAACTACCTTCTGCATGAGAAGTGTCACCGAACCTTCATCTGTTTCAGCTTTACCTACATTTCAAAAACAGAAATTATATCATTCTGAAAACATGCAACCTATAATGGGAACCACCTGAATTACTCACGATCAACCACTTGAACCATTTTTGTAACCACTTTCTGTTGGGGAGAAAATCATCATCTGATGATGTCTCAGTGTCAGGTGTGTCACTTTCTGGCTCGAACTGAAACCCACTTTCTTCTACATCAGTACTAGCACATGGAAGAAAATATCCACCAACATTCAAGCCAAATGCTTTTTCATGGTCATCATCATACTGAGGATGGTGGCAGCCCAGAACTTTCAGGCAAATGTAATCAATATTGCCCAATCAGATACGGTGTGCAGCAACCGCAAATTATCCACGTGAACACCAGCTCTGTCTGCAAGCTCATTTCCAGATGCCTCGTTCCTCACCTTTGTTAACGCAATCTATCAAATTTGAGATCAAAATCGCCTTCCTCCTGACACAATGACAAAGAAATATTGTAAAGACTATTGTTTCTCATTGTAGATCCAATCAAGGGAAAAATTGCAAAATACTTGGAGAGGACAGTAAGATTCCAAGTGACAGTCACAGCTACAGTTTTGTTCCACGGAAGATATATGCTTGCTGAATTCCACAAATTGCCAAAACAGCTAAGGATTCTCCATTGCTATTGTGTATTGCACCATCCACAACACGTAGTCACCAATTCACCCAACTGGAATTTTTGAGATTTCACCATCGAAACAAAATTCTCAACTATGAGCGCCTTTAGTTCAGGATACTTAAACTTGCAGTGTTCATTGACTTTATAGGGTCAAGACAAACCTGAAATTCTGTCTGTGAGAAAACCATAACATGTAAAAACTTCTATACCATTAACTTACTTGGTATAATGGTGTCTCATTGAAGTGTTGACATTGGTGAAGAACCATAAGTAAATTTTTCCCACGAGAACTCAACTAATATATACTGTGCCTCTCTTGCTTACAAAGCTCTACTCAGGATAAAGAGGCTCATCTGTCCCAGAAGCTGCTGTGAGAATGAAGACACTGGATACTTCTCATGACATATGTGAATGCCTCAGATCCCTCGAAAATGATGGTTGAGTTTCTTGTCTGATCTGGGATAATACATCCCAATAAACAAGCAAGTCTGAAGCACTACGAACATAGAAAACAGATGTGTCAATATTGATGGTTTAATTTTAGAACATTAAAATTGGTCCCCCTCACCATCAAGCTCAAGTCCTTTATCTTCATAACACTTCTTAGACAAAGCAAAGACACCTTTTCAACATATCAGATGGTGAGGGCTTTCAATTCATTCCTGGTCAAGATTGCTTTTGGACTTACTTGACTGGTGATAGCTCTGTTTTGCTTTCTTAGGCATATTCCCCCAGAAGTCTCCTTGATCAGACTCTTTGGCTCTGCTGACAAAAACAATGGATCAGTTAATTATGAGAAAATTTTCATTAAAATAGTCATAGGAATATTTACCAGAAATTGGCGAAACATCTCTGTGCCTCTGCTGCCCAGCTTTCAGATACTTCTTCATTTCTTCAACAAAATCAGCAATAGTTTCAGACGCACCAAGAAGTTTGCCATTGATGTCATTCTCAAGATGGAGGCATTTAGACTCAGCCAAGAAAACCACAGCTTCCGATATCGCATTAACAATTGATTTCTGTAACCAGCTGGATCATTGTTCTGCACACATGACGCAGAGCCTTCATATCAGAAAATATATTGTCTTTTGCCTTCCCAGAACAACATAGAGTGATAAACCAAAACAAGGAATCTGAAAATTCATTTCCCACATTCGAACGCTTGTCTTTAGTAAAATTGAGAATGAGGTCTTTCCCATATACACCAGATGCAATCTCTGTCTTTTGAAGTTTTGGAGTATCATCAGCAGGAAATAACTTCTGAACAATTGTTTCAGAGAATTTGTGTTGACCCTTCCCAACAGCAAACAGTTTCTCAAAACAACTTGAGCTCCTTTCTGGCAATTTACTGTTTTTGAGGGACGGTGGAATGATAATTGACAGATGTGGTTGCATGGAGAATTCTCATCATTAAAATGAATGTAAAAAACAGCAAGACAAAGCTTGCCATCAACCATCACAAGGGCCATTCCAAATTTTAATAAGACATCAGGCATATCCCAATACTTTGTTTGAACTATCCAGGAGAAACATAATCATGTTTCGTTGTTTTGAATCCCATTCCAGCACGAAGGGCACAATTGACTTAAGTTTGTCCGCTTATAAACACTCCATGCCGCAGCAGCCAGCAGCCTTGCAAGATCAAAAGGCAAATTCTTCGCTCTGTTTTCCTTGAGTCTCCTCCCAAACTTTTATAAACTTCAGAATAGGAAGGTAGGCGGTACCTGTGAATATTTCCATCAGGGCGCCAAAACTAAGCTAATGGAACCGCCATGCTGCTTGCTTCCAGACCTGTCATGCAGTTTGCTTCCATCTTCATGTCCATCTTTGGATAGCATGTCATCTCCAAATTCAACAACACCGAACCTGATTCTGAATGCATCGTGTTATGCGTAATGGGAAAGACATTCGATCAGTCTTTCAAATCCCTCTGACCAGTAAATTGTGACGCTCAAATCCCTCTCAATCGCTTCCTGTTGTCGGTTTGAGAATCAACCAAGCTCTGGAGAACATTTGTCCAGCTCTGACTCATTGTTGACAGGTTCTGGGAAAGAGTCGAATCGAAGTTACCAGAGCAGAAGACTCATTCCTGCATTGTTGAGTACACCTCCTCTGCATAAAGTGACGACACGCCTGAAAGCCTATGGAAAGAAGTAACCTTGTCAGAAGAATCATACACACAAAAGAGTTAAATGCACTAAAACTCACAATCATCTCCTCATCAGTAGGAGCATCTCTGATATTGTTTTCCTCTTGAATAGTAGGTAACTGTATGAAAGTTAGAGTAAGTGACATGCAGATAGCTGTTCTCAAAAACACTCTACAATGCAGATTACTTACATTGATTCCTGCACTACTGCAGCATTGGAAGACTCATTCTGACCTTCGCTACCCATTAACACCAACAGTCTCAGACCCTTCATTCATTATGCTGCACTTTTGAATAATGGACAAAAATTCCAACAATGTTAGAAATCACAAATCACAAGTAGTGGCAAAAACTTTTCGACTTCGACACACAAGTGGCCACAACAACCACAACAATAAATTGGGCAAACAATCCTCCCATCACCCAAATGCAGTTAGCATAAACCAAAGTGATTATTGTAGTGTCAGAAGCGAAAGCACCATCACAACAGTTCCAAATGATCCTCACTCCAAATTGACTCCACCACCGCCACAAACAACCACCCCACACATTGACCAAAATTGTTGACCTTGAAAACAACTGGCAAAACATCCACAAGGAAGCACTTCATTAAAAGTGGGACCACCAATCCTCCCATCACCCAAATGCAGTTAACATAAACCAACAGTGATTATTGTAGTGTCAGAGAAGCGAGCACCATCACAACAGTTCCAAATGATCCTCACTCCAAATTGACTCCACCACTGCCACAAACAACCTACACCACACACTGACGAAATTGATCGCCTCGACAAACGACTGGCAAAAACATCCACAACAAGGCACTTCATTAAGAAGTGGGACCACCAAGCCTCACATCACCCAAATGCAGATAACATAAACCAACAGTGATTATTGTAGTGTCAGAGAAGCGAGCACCATAACAACAATTCCAAACGATCCTCACTCCAAATTGACACCACCTCACTGCCACACCCAACCTACACCACACAATCCCAAAAATTGTTGGCCCCACACACAGTATCAAAACATCCACAACCACGCAATACCATAAGAAGTAGAACCACTGCAAAACTACACCACATCAACAAACACTACAACCAAAATGACAATTGTTGTGTCTCCTCACAACGGTAGAAGCCAGCTAAACAAGTATTCTTCTGCTCACCTTGCCCTTCAACTATTAGAAAGAATACAACAAATGAGAATTCTTCACATGGGTATATTGCTTCAAAAATTCACCCTCAACGCAGCATGATTGCAAAAGCTTACCTCTATTGTCTGTCAATGGCTCAACAGTAGTGCAATGGTTTCTGTGTGGTTGATGACACGGCGGAAGTCATAATGAGAGTTATAACACCGCCCTTCAAAAATGGCAGAACTTGAAACCAGAATACAACGCGACAATCATTACTGCTGCACACCACAGCTGTTGTTCAAGACCGGCAGAGGGAACCAACACAACAATTGTAGTGGCAGCTAACACACTGGGCAGAAACGAGCCACTGCCACAACGACACCACGGACAACAGCCAAAAATAGTACAACAAGAGACGCCCACAACAATAACAGACGCACCACAACGATATGTACCACTGAAATGATGGCAATAAAACAACGCCGCAGCAATGTAAAGCACACTCACCAATCAGAAATTTGACAGGTGTGGTTATCGCTCTGCACACAAAAGTTAAAACTTCAAGAGGGTTTACAACGATGGCAAACAAGCTGACACAATGTTTCAGAAATAAAACACGCCATATCATGATTCTACTTAGGCTCACAAGACTACTCTATTGCCCAAGCAGGAAACAGCATTCACGATTGCATATGACAAACTGCACGGCTAAGCTTACTTCTTTTTGAGCATACATTAGTATTCTATTGCCCAAAATATAAATAACTTCAAGTTTGCATCATTCAAAAACGGCATCTGACAACATAGATATACGGTACTACTCCACCAACGATACAATTTTTTCGTAACAGAACATGCATAATTTATTCACGAATAATAAAACTTTTACATTTACATCACTGTGACCACCTTACTTCATTAAAATGTTAATACAATCGCTTATGTACTACTCCGACCTAAAGCATGTTTCGTTCGTGACCTTCACAAATGACCTCAACCTACCTAGACAGCAGCCACCTCAAGAAAACTAGCATCCACTGCTAAAAATCTGCAGCGGCTGCTTGTAATATATAGTCATATTATGAATTGGTAATAGACTATTCTTCTGAGCCAGATTGAAGTAGGGTCAAGTACATCTCTCTCTAGAGTATATCCCATCCTTCTTATGGTACCTGCAACTAGCTTCCCCATCATATCCTTATGGTGCATCTAGTGCACCATAACAGGACGATTCCTACATAGCCTCAGTAGAAATTCAAAAGACACATTTGCCAATCAGAGGTAATCCGGTCTCGGCATCATTATTTTGTTAGAAATACATAAGCCTAATTTTTGGCCAATTGACATGGAAAAGTTAGCACATATAATATTTTCGAAAGTTGTACCAGACAGCTGGGACTCCTAAAAACTCCCTCAGTGTGGTGTACTTACTGGGATTTTTCGTTCTAAACTAATATTTGAAATGATCTCTTCTCAAAAATGGTTGTTGGTTTCTCTGTACATAGGCAGGAATAGTACAAAGTTATGGTGCACTAGATGCACCGTAAGAGATTTCAAGGATTTGGTCAAAGTGTGCGGTGCATCTAGTGCACCGCAACTGGGGGTGGGGATATCAGGGGTTTATCTGTGATCTGTTTGTTTTCCATTACATACACAGTAGTATGGTACTAGTTTAGGTAGAGTCTTTACGCGTGACATGTTTTTCGCGTGCACACCATGCAAAAAACATTACATAACTGCGTGAACACTCTCCCACCATGACGGTCTCCGTCGCACCGTCAGAAATCAGTTCACCCCACAAAAACCATTGCAGATATCAAACTTCCGCCACCGCACAATCCACGGGCACATCCGCAACAACAATATCCCCGGCGCGATCGCCTCAATTCATCGCATTGTGGGAGAACGAATCCCTCCACCACCACCCCAATTTTGTTACATTTTTTGACATGACGTGACGTGACGAGAATTCACCCTTTTTGCTGTTGCTAAGTTGTTTTAATGCCTCAAATCGCTTATTTTATTTATCTACATTGACGCCTCAAGGATTTCATTCCTTTCTCCTCCGCTGGGCTCCTCCAAGTTGTCCTGTGTCTTCACAACTTTGCGAGGAGGTAAGGTGGGCTTAATTTGCGACTTGTCAGGTGAGTCATCAATATCCTCTAACTTTCGCTTGAGCTCGTCCCTCTTTTCCTTGCTCATGTTCTTGATAATATTACCCATCTGCCTCTCAATCAAGTTTTGATGTCTTGCCAAAGCGGTGTCTCCCATTGTAACTTTCTGATTCGTAAGTTTATTCAATTCTTCTTCTTCTTCAACTGACCATCCCTCCATCACCGGGGCATTCACTCCACTTTGCAACACTTCCTTCCATTTTTCTACTAACTCATTCTTTTTCAATCCAGTCACTTTGATTTTGTAATATTGCAGGAGGACTTTCAACTCCTGAATATTATAATTCTCCACACCCTTGGCTTGAACCAAAATGGTACGAGCCTCTTGCACAATGTTGTTGTTTTTTAATGCCATCTCCTTCTTCTTCATCAATTCCTTCTTCTTCCGTTCATTGTTGCGCTTAGCAACCCCCAAAAATACATCATCAGTTGTGTAATGGCTTGCACCCATTGCTTGCCACATTGATCCATGATTCGTTGCCTCCGCTATCATATTGATGCGCTCGTCAGAATGCTTTGCCGTCACCGCCACTCGTTTCACTTTTTTCACCATTGCTTTTAATGCATCACCATTGTATCCATTGGCTGTGAGGAAGTGAGTGATAATGTCATTGGCGGTCTGGATGTCTTGCATCATCTGATTTGTTCTATCATTGTTGTCTCCCATCTCTCCCCACCTGGCTGTGATTTTCGAGACAGCACCTTGTTAGTGGTGCTACTCCACATTTTCTCCATGCATTCAGATTATTTTCTTGGCTGAAACCAAATTCAAAGGCAGATTCCACAACAAACTGCGACACTGGGTCGGTGCCTCCAAAAACTAGCAATCCTACTATCCATGGTGGAAAAGATGTTGAAAAATCTCCATTGATTCGAGCATCAGACAAGGCTTTGAGATTCTGAGCAAATTTTGATTTTAATGGACCATATGATTGATCTGTCTCTTGTGTCACTGCTGTTGTATTAGGAACACTAGGATAAATGATAAATCCTGATGTTCGTGCCTCTGCTAAAAAATCTATTTCCAATCTTCCTGGGCCACTATCTACCTTGACCATCACCCTCTTACCTACTTTATCTTCTGCATCAGGATACAATGGAGCGATGTTCGTTCTAAAGTATTACTTGAACTGTTCGTTGTCCATCCCTCCCTTTGCATTATACCCAAAAGTCACAGCCCACTCCCTCTTTTCCTCTGTGCCAAACTTTCCTATGATATTGGGTAGGAAAGTCACTAGATTTATGTGTATGCTTTGGGTATCAACAGATTGTGCACGAGTTGGAAACTGAAAGTGTGGCGGTATCGGCTCGCCGGCGGCAGTGCTGCCAGCAATCATTGTTGTTGCTGTACCATTCTTTATTGTCGCTTTCCCCAAATTTGGAAGATAAGGTGAATAAAATATGACCTCTGGTCTCCCACCTCTGTTGCATTTGCTTCCATCAAATACCAGACAGGTTTCATCAATATTTCGAATGTGTTCAAGTTTGTCAGATGGAATGACAACTTTATTTTCCTCATCATAGTGTGCAAACCCCAATTCGATCAAATTCTCCTCCCAACTATCAAACCAAGTCTTCAAATTATAATATGTTGTCCATTTTACTCTCCTATCCTCTGCATTCTTTCCTTTCCCAACAACAATACTGTCAGCAGCTGCCTTTTGCAATCAATGGAGAAGACCTCTAATATCACACGTAATCGATGGACTAGTGCATTTCTTCAGAATAATCATTAGTTTATTGTTTGTGACTGCACCCCCATGTCCATTCAACTGCATAATTTTAATATAGCTTTCAAAAGCGGTTGTCAGATGGTCAAATGTCTTGGGTGGCAAGTATCCCTGCGGTCCCATCTTCTTGGGAGATACTCCAATCCAGCCTTCTTGAATTGCCCTCTGAATCGTACGTGGTTTGATCTCCACACCAAATTCTCCAAGAACCAACTGACTCACCTGCTTAGCACTCAATCCCTCCATTTTTCTTCGCTCTCTGTCGTAAATTGTTGTTGCCTTTTTATATGCTGCTTTCTTGACCATCATTGCTGCGCAGTCATTCACCCACTTTTGTGCAGCAGCCTCGGATGTCATGCGGATTTTCTTTGGTTTTGGCCCAGATGCAATAGATGTAGAGGTAAGGCTTGATGCATTTGTTTGTGCAGGTGACTGAGAGAGAGAGACAGTTATTGATGTGGGAGTTTTGTCAGTGAGACGACGGACACGCATCTGCAATGTCCTATCTTTGGACTCCTCAAGAGTAAATTTTGCCACTCTCATGGCTTCTGGTACCTTGAGAGTAGGATGGTCCTTGAGGACCTGGGAAGCCTTTTTGGCCAGGGCCTTCAGGGTGGCCTCGTCCCTAGGCATGTTGGGAGTCTGCTCATATAGTGTTGACGCAGGTTTTATTGGCTCCGGATGAAGTTGTGATGGATGTAACACAAGGGCTCGATGTCACAGAGATGTTTTTTTGCGCGACTGTACAACTTCCACGAGAAATTCGAAGACAAAGATGACGTCGCAGACCCATGGTATGACACATCAAAATGATCCTCAGAACGTGAGGAATCGTAGATTTCATGCAAAAATGGCGTGCAGACAACATGGAAAAAGATATAGTTTGTCAAAGAAAATCGGCGAGAATTCTTAAATTTTTGTTACAAAATGGGGTGCGTCAACACTCTATCGAAACTCGTACCTTTATTTTCAGAAGTTTTTCCAGCTCCGTCACTAAAGGAAATGGAGTGGACTTCACAAAAAGTGAGGGTGACCTAAATGATGGAACAACCCCTTATGCATGTCTAAATAGCAAGAAACCCTTTAGTGTCACAATTAATAGAAGCCCTTGCAAGATTTTTTGTAGCAACCTCAATATAATGCACTTCGAAGAAATAGAGGAAGCCAAAGGTTTAAAAATAAATAAAGTGGCTTGTCTATGCTTAGTTGTTAACACATGTGACTCGCATGCTTCGTTGGCACCTTGCACACGAACGCGCCCATTTTTGAAATGAGATATTATTTTAAAGGTTAACATAGATCAAAACATGGTGGCTACCCATGTACGTCAACCCAAAAAATTAATTGTTTATAGGTAAGTTTGTTTTAACTTACTGTGGAAGTGCCTGTTATGTCAAAAAGTGAAAAAACTGTCTCACTAGAGGAGGAGGAGAAGGAAGAGGAGAAGGAGAAGAAGGAGAAAAGGGGTTCACTTTATTACTAGCAGCTGATGCAAGATTTTCTGTAGCGGATACAGAGGAAGTCATAGTTTAAAAATAAAGTGGTTTGTCTACAATTTTAGTTGCAAGTGGGTGCGTGCATCTTGCACGCTTTGCGAGCCGTGCACGCAGATCACACCCATTTTTGAAATAAGATAGTATTTTACAGGTAAACAGAGATCAAAACATGATGACTACCCATGTACATCAACCCAAACAATTAATTATTTACAGGTACGTCAGCTTCAGATTATTGTGGAAGTGCCTGTTTTGGCGAAAAGTCAAAAACTGTCTCACTGAAGGAGGAGAAGAAGAAAAGGGGCTCACTTTCCAATACAACTAAGATTTTGAAAAAATCTTCATTTCGGACCTTTGTTTTGTGGCATTATTGCTCGGATCAATCTCCTGGGAGTTGAGGAATGTTGCATGTGGATGTAAGAGCGATGATAATGCTGGGGATCAAACAGAGGATTGGGGTGGAAGGAGCTTCTGAGTGGGATATGAACTGCAACTGCAACAATTGTGTTTATTTTTGTTATAAGTTACTGTGAAAAAATGGTTTTTAATTTTGCATCTCCGATCACGCATTTTATCAAATAACCAAATGATTGATCGTTGTATGTGTGTTGGGTAGTTGGATGATTTGGGCCTGTCAGTTGCAAACAGGCAATGAAAGAACACATGCATACAGACTTGTAGAAATTCCCAGAGCCCTTTTCTAAATAAAAAGTAAAAGACCCTGTTGAAGATTGTTGCATGATTCCCCCAGAAGAGGGATCAAGAGATTTGCATTGCAGTGGATGGCTACATATCAAATTCATTCAACAATAAAAATGAGGTGAAAGATAAATGGTTTTAAACATGGAAAGTGAATTTTTCGGATGGGGCCTCTGCTGGGTGCTAAAATATCCAGATGTGGATGGCTGTCGATTGATTTCATTAGAAAAATACAAAAGTAGTAGAAAGAAAGATTATAACTGGAAGAACTCATATCACATCCTGTGCTCACAGGCTTAGGTGAAGATTATGGCAGAAATATGGCTTATGGCATAAATTAAAGTTTTTCTTAGCAGTAATGCAGAAGTCAGTCATACCGGAGATCATGTAAAACATATTAAAGTAACATGCAGTGAGTGACAGTAACATACTATGTATCACATTTAAAAACTTCATGGGCTAATGTTTTAGAAAATTGAGCATCCAACTCGCTGCATAAAATGATAATACTACGAATTCCTAAACAGCATGACACCATGAGATTTTTACAACACCCCATCATATCTGCCACCCATCTGAAATTCCGGATAACTTGCTGCTGCTTTTGCCTCTCTTTGTGCAAGAAAAGTACCAACAAGGGAAGACAGTTGCTGCTCCAAACAGGTGAGTGCTTTGTTTTATTTCTATTTTTCCAGGCCACTAAACTATTTAATTGAGAAATAGACCATGGGAAACTGTATTTTGCCACTCCTCCCTCATTTTCACAGATAACCTGTCACCGCTTTTGGCTCCTTCTGTACTAGAAAAGCATAAACAAAGGGAGATGAAAGGTGTTCCAAAAGGGTTTGTAATTTTGTTTTTTATGTTTTTTCAGTCCACTAACTATTCAATTGAAAAATAGACCTGGGCGGTATTTAATTGAATTTTTTATGATGTTAGCCAAAGAACATGAGTAAAAATGCAAAGGAAATAATTAATCATCATAAAAATTACCTGCCATTGCCTATTGTTGTTGTCTAGGCAATGCTGCAGGGCTGGAGGCCAGACTCAATCTGTGGGCTGAGCTAGGGTCATTCCTGTTATAGGATGGCAGGTATTTAATTGATTTTTTTGTGATGTCAAGCAAAGAACATGGGTAAAAAATGTAAAGGAAATAATTAATCACCATAAAAATATATGTCTAGGCAGTGATGAGGGGCTGGAGGCCAAACTCAGTCTGTGGGCTGTGTTAGGGCTGTTCTTGTGATAGGATGGCAGGTATTTGATTAAAAAAATTGAGATGTTAGCCAAAGAACATGGGTAAAACAGGTGAAGAAAATAATTCATCACCATAAAAAGTACCTGACGCTGCCTATTGTTCTTGTCTAGTCAATAATGCGGGGCTGGAGGCCAAACTCAGACTGTGGGCTGAGTTCCGGCCACTCCTATGATCGGATGACAGAGATTCAATTTAAATTTCGTCAAAAGAACATGGGTAAAACAGGTGAAGGAAATAATTAATCACAATAAAACATACCTGCCACTGTGGGTTTTTGCCATTCCCATGATGAGATGATGGGGTAACAAGTTAATTGATTAAAAATTAATTCAACGGGAGAGCAACTGCACCCTAGAGCTGCCTCTATGGTGCAAGCAGGTGTGTTGTGGGTATGGTATTGTACCACACCACACCATACCATACTTTAGTTTGACTATTTTATGATGTGTGATTATTCTTGTGTTCCTAATTTTTTGGCGGAGTCACTTTCATAGTCATGTTTTGGATACCTTAAAATAATGGTATTTATTATACTTATATTTTTAGTGAAAAATCGATGCTGTAAACAAGAAGTTAATAAAAAATGAGAGGCATACCTGCAGTGAATGTCGTACTTCTGGGACAGGAATTCTCAAAATTGCACATAATTCCTATTTCAAGTGCTTATAATAAAAATAGCAGAACGGTTTGTGATATTTATGGTCTATTTTGGTCGCTTTCTGCAAACGGTCGCAGGATTTATCAGTTTATATGTTATAAATTGACTCCAAAATACTATCCTGTTTCAATAAAATTCATTTTTACTATTTATTACCCAATCAACATTCATTCATGGCATCATCCTAGGGTGTGCGAGGGTGGGTGAAAAACCACTGCAGGGTCACCCCGCCCCGTGGAAACGCGATATGTATATAACACTGTCTCAAACATAACACATTTTCTGTGGACAAAGAGAACACAAATGTAATAATATACACACATCAAAAATCATGAAAAAATGCATGTATGATACTAACCTTTGCTTGGCCAGTGGTCTGTAATACCCCAGAATACATATGATCGCGCGATTATATACATAACACCGTCACAAACATCACCTTTTTTGTGGTCAAACCATACTTCTGCACAATCCAAAAATATTGACACCATACTTCCTGCGCTATCCAAAAACATGGACACCATACTTCTGTGCAATCCTTAAATATTGACACCATACTTCATGCAATCCAAAAATATCAACACCATACTTCCTGTGCTATCCAAAAACATTGTCACCAATGTTATATAAATATCACAAAAATGAAGAAAAAATGTATGTAAGAACAAACCTTTTTTGTCGACCAGTGGTTGAAAACCCCTAGAATGTCTCATTAAACATGGAGTAATCAGTTGGTACTCACCTGGCGAATATCAAACGAACCATGTTAAATACATAACCCCGTTACAAACGTACCACTCGCCCCGTTCCATCATTTTTCCAATG
Organism: Cyclotella cryptica; assembly: GCA_013187285.1. Lineage (NCBI taxonomy): Eukaryota > Bacillariophyta > Thalassiosirophyceae > Thalassiosirales > Thalassiosiraceae > Cyclotella > Cyclotella cryptica. Next base: position 165,526 of record JABMIG010000230.1, on the reverse strand, counting down.
CTCAAAACCTTTTCCATAGTACGTTATATATATAATTTATTAACAAAAATCCCAACATTCTCACCTTTGATGAAATAGGTTTTTACATATGATCAATGTTAGGAAATGCCAAAGTGTCAAAACTGCTTTTTATATTCATAACAATTTCATGTACTTGCCTTTTTAGATGATAGAATGTCATGTCATTTTCATCTTCTTGCTTTCCTCTGGAGAGGTAGCATCCATAAATTTACACACAAAATTATGTTATATACATAAAACTTGACATACATAATAGACTTACATATGCAGCAAGTTATGAACATAACAAATCGATGTATCGATTTTGCGCAAACAAAGGAGTATTGCAGTTGTGTTAATAAAATAATGCGCGTGATGTACAAAGTCCAGAATTGGGCAGGATACAGGGCATTTTCGGTGTGGCCCAAGTTCAACTGGGGTAGGATTCCTACCTAATTCTGAAAATATATCTTCATATATTTTTTAGGTTGGCATGTAATTTTCTAGTGCAATATTTTTGTGGTTGTAAAAATAATTAGGGTAGAGTGCCTGCCTTTGTATACTCTATGAATTCCCTAACGTATAGGTTTCCAAACATAAATGACCCCAACTTCACTTGAAGTTCTTGTGTAGCAGAAGCCTGCATAGAAACACAATATCACATCATCACATCACACCACATCGCATGACATTACATCACACCACATCATAATCCAAAAATTCTCTTACCTCTTTCATCATCTATCAAATTGAAGTCCTCGTCTCCATCCACATATCTTCACAGACAGATTCTACTTCACCATGCCATCTCAAGCCAACATTGATGCAGCTCGGCAACGTGGTGATGCTGCCCGCGCCGCCGCCATTGGTTTATCTTTTGACGAGGGCACTGCAGCGCCAGTTGCAGCCACTAATGCAAATTTGTTTGCTGCAGCATTTGGTGAGTTTGCTGCTGTTCCTGCTGCTGGGGTAGTTGGGAGAAGGAGCCATCCCAGGGGGCTTCAGGTGGAGCACATGAGAGGGAGGGGAGATCGCGGTGGAGGAAGTTGTGGTGGCAGGGGCGGCAGGGGCGGCAGGGGCAGAGGAGGGAGGGGCAGAGGTGGTAGATCAGGTAATTATCCTGGACGGGGCGAAGGTACTATTCATGTTGTTGCTTTGCCTACTGTCCCGGTTCCAATTGCCGCCCGTGTCGCCACAACAAATTCTTTCCTTCATCAACAGCTGAACCCGCGGACACGTACTGTTCTAGAAGCGGCTGCCCTCCCTTCCACCCCTGCTACCATCCCTCCCCTCCCTGCTGCAGCACAATTGACTGGGGAGGGTGCTATGGATGGACCTTCTCCAGCAGCTTCACCTGTGGCTCCTGCCGAAGGGGATGGCCTCTTTGATGGTCTTGAGGAGGCACTGGACAATGAAACGCAGGCCATTCTCCAAGCAAGGATTGCCCCGACGACCAGAGGAAACTATTTCTCCATGATCATAAGACTGATTCGCTACCTCCAGGACAATGACGAGCTCTATCCTGGGGTCTTGAGTCAATCGTTGATAGCAGATTTAAGAGAGGCAGACTTACAAGATAGCCAGAAGAGGACTAAGAAGGGCGCACCATCGAAGCGTCGAGATGCCAGCAAGAAAGTTGTCGTCAATGCCATAAAAAGCATAGACTCACAAGATCCTTCCACTTTTCCCATCAACTTTGACAACTTGACTTTTAATTGCTTTGCTGGCTTCCTGAAGACTTTCAAGAAAACTGTTGTCAAGAGAAGCCGCCAAACTCCTTTGGCGGAACGAGATGAAGAAGTCACTACAGTGGTGACATCCTCTGTTACAATCCGACTGGGTGCTGGATCCTTTTCAGCTGCTTGCTCTGCCCTTGCCTTTATTTTCACTGAGTGTGGCATTGAGAAGGATGGGACTCCTGCCGCGAAGCATTTATGGAAGCAAATTGCTCTTTACATGAAAGGAACCCGAAGAACTGGGGCAAGGGAGCGGCAGGCTCTTGGTCTCCGCACTATTGAAGGAAAAGATCCCATGCCCTTTGTTGCTTATGTCAGACTTGCGTCTATTCTTGCTCGAAGTCAAGATCCTGAGCATGTTGCTGCTCATTTGTTTCTGTTGCTTGACTGGAATATGGTGTCTCGTGCTGAAAATGCTGTCAACTCTCACATGGACTTGTTTGGAATTTTTGATGATGCTTTGCTTGTTTATCTTGGACCAAGCAAGGGAGACCAGGAGGGCACCAAGCACATTGATCATCCATGGCATCTTTACACAGTTCCCGAGAACCCTGCAATTTGTCCCGTTCTTGCATTTGCAAAGTATTTGATGTGTCATCCCCAGATTCTCAATGGAGAGTGCAAAATCTTTGATGGTTCTAGTCAGTATGAGAGGATGAATGCAGTTTTGAAGGAGATTGTTCGCTCAGATGAACACTATGAAGAATTTGCAAAGTTGGGTCTACAGCCTGAGTATTTTGGGACTCATTCAATTCGCAAAGGTTCAATCACCCATGGATCATGTGGGTTGTCAACGGGCCACCCATTGCATCAATTTGTATTCGCTAATTGGAAGATGCCTGGGGTGATGAATCGGTACATGAGGTATGAAGCTGCAGGTGATGAGTATGTTGGACGTTCAGTTTGTGGCGAGTTCGACTTGGTAAGAGATTTGCTGAGAGCTGTCCTTATTTTGACTTCAGTGATTGTCAAGAGTCCGAGAAAGAGGATAGACACAAGGAGCTTGATGAATGGATAGCATGTAGGATACCAGAGAGATGCTGTCCTGAAACATTTCGACTATTCAAATTCTGTGTTGCAAGCTTTATTTTTCACAGAAGATGGTTAGATGAAATCACCCATGTAGACAATGCGCTCCGCCTTTCTCCATTTTGGTCTGAACCAATTCCTTATGCAAGTTCTGTTGTGACAAAATTCCCTTGGAACAAGACTCAAGACACTCCAGAGTTCACAGGCCTACCAACTGACGTTTTGTACATGACGCAAGTGGAGAATCTCAAAATGGAGATGGATGAGTTATTGAAGTCATTTGAGTTGGTGAGGAGTGCTCTTGTAGCTGATAATACCCGGGTTGTTAGGGAAGTGTGTGAGAAGATTATCTCCGAGCTTGATTTGAGATCAGTTGGCGGAGAAGGGTATGGCTTGTCTCGTGACATTAACCGAAAAATTGACTTACTCATCTCACGCCTTGATAATCCTCGAGAGGTTGCCCCTTGTCCCGACGCACAGGTACCCAATGATGAAGATGGTGACCCCTTTTTTCGAAACATGTGATGTGGATGAGGAGGTAGTCATTACATTTGAAGAATGCCTGACTGTTGCCCAGCAGGATAGTGCTCGAAAGTCAAGGGTTGCGGAAACAAGAAGACAGCTCAAGCGCAGGAAACTCACTGTGGGATTTCACCATGGGAAGTTGACTGTGTTGCCTGCTTCGTGGAAGTACCGAAGATGAATCTGGTTCAATTAATTCATTTGTACCAGATGGGGTCACCTTCTGAGGGTATCACTGCGCTTCGTTTGTGCAAGTCTTCAGATGTTAACCACTTTGACAAGGAGGGAAGGAATCTTTCTCGAATGCGACGTGTGATGAAGGTTGTTGAGCATTTTGGAAGGGCAAGAAGTGTTTGGAAGCCTCTGACTGCAGGTTCTGATTACTGGGATGGAGAGACTGTGACAAAGGTGTGGGATGGGGTGTAGAGAGACTTGTTGCCTCTGCTGGTAACTTGTACTACTTACGATGATGAGAGAGAGGATTCTTGGCACAAGAGCAGGGTTGGGGATATTGGCTGGAGGACTTGTCATAATAAGTTGTTAGATGGGGGTGTTTTTAAGTCTTTATCAGTTTAACTATATTAGGATGTTGTTGGTGGGTGTTTATAATGATTATGTCACTAATTTGGTAGGGTGTTCAAAACATATATATATATATGGTTGCTAAACAAAGGAATTCAATAGATATTCGTAGCTAGTACCTTTCCACATAAACATTTTTTGAATATCCCCTTGTCACACATGGCTCACTGTGACATAGGCCAATTATCTACCTTAACTGGTAAACCCAAAGAGGTTCCAGGTGGAACCTCCAATGGTCCTCTTCCCTTTGTGTAACACAAAGGAAGTACAATAGTCATAAGATATTGTTTCTGAGAAACAATATTCAAAAGACAATTTCTTTCTTGAGAAACACCCATATACATTCTAGGTGTTTCTTAGACAAAATATCCAAGAGAGGATTTCTTTCTCAGAAACCTTCTCATGGGACAGTTCCTGTTGGCAGTTGAGAGAAAAGGAGCAGTCATGGAACTGCCCTAAAATCACCTCCAATCTCTAACAGGATCACCTGTGCTTGGTGATGCATGGATCACCTAGTGTACCATGCAATACCTATTTCAGTAGTGTAACTCTAATAAATAAAATCTTTCAACAACATGTATCTACCCATTTACTACATAGAAGAAACTACAGCAAAACGGCTTAGGTCACTATCAATTGATAGCCTTCGCGCAAACAGATCGGATCGTCTGTCCGTCGTTCCACCATCCATCATCCATCAGCTGTCGTCGGTGGTTGACCATGGTAGGTTCGTCTGTCCGTCGTCCATTGTTGCTCGAAGCCGTCCAATACACTTGGTGTGTTACACGTGGCGCAACTTGTGCTGCCTGACCCCAAGAGTAGCAATATTGCCACAGCTGAGCCCCGAGTCACGTACTCAGCCAGTTGAAGTGAGTTCACTCACAGGCCAGCACGTGTTTTTTGAAACACGTAGCGAAAAAGAATTCCCCTGTATGTCAGTGAGGACTAGATCCCACTTGACACGGGTATACTCCGCTTTTGTTAGCAGAGCGCGCATTTAGCACTAAGTGCACTTGCCGTAAAAAAGACCACTTGTGACGTATCATACGCACTTGTGGCACGAATGCTTACGTGCCTATTAGGTAGTAGCAGCCCCTCATTAAAAATGAGGAGGCAATAAACATAAATGCCTCGGTTTATTTTTTTCCGAAAGAGCAGTATGTGTGTAGTCTATTTTAGACCTAAAAACACGATTAGACTTAAAATTAGTCCGCACCGTGATCACATGCAGATGCAGTGACACCACGGAGTACTAAGTACTTATAGCCTTAGGGCAGTACAAAAAATCTTCTAGGGCATAAAATGACCCTATGAAGAATCGCATGGCCTCTAGGGCCTAAAAGCTTGCTCGTGACCCCGAGAGGTTTCGGTCACTTGAAAGACTTGCGATTCCCCTGGAAGTTCGCGGTTCTCAGGTTTTCGATGTGTAAGACACATCCTCAAGGGAAAATGAGCACGCGCAGGACGTAGTCCCACGATCGTGGATCAGCCCCATTCACATGGGAGCGCGTCACGGCACAGCCCATTTCACAAAACGTTTCGCGACACAGCCCTCGCGATCACGATCTGAAAAAAGCGACCACATATCATTTGTCCTAGACTCGCTGGGCTCAGCCCTAGTTGCGGATGGACCAGCCTAGGAGAGAATATTGTTCTACTCCGCATATGGGCATAGGAGCGCAATATATTGCCGCATCCCGGTCAAACGTCAGAGTGACGCGAGTATTGTCTCCAAGTCCCAGCACGCATGGGGGCGCAAGAAGGACCCATAAATCGACTACATGTCGTGCCCCAGAAACGCTCTTAGCAAAATTCTCGCGAATCTCCGATTTGCGCAAGAATGCTGCATACTTTTCGGCTTTTGTCAGGAAAACACGCAACTTGTTGATTTATTTCTTAAATCCAAGCAAAAAAAGTGAGAAAAGTCCACAAAAGTGAGAATTCTTCTCATGTGGTATCCCTTTCATGCATATAAGCTACCGAGCTTAGCAAAAAGGAAAGAAAAGCTAGTTGGCTGTGAATAGCCCCTGCACTTCCTCTGGTCCGAGGAAAATAGAATTTAGAGCCCGAAAATATAAATTCGGAATTATTTAATTTTAAATTAAAGAGCTCGTTAGAGAAAAATCTTGATCAAAATTCTACTGTCACGTTAAAATAACCTGATCTTCAAATACCTTGCTACATGTAAAAATAAAACAAAAATGCCAAGAAATCTTCTGGCATCATGAATGGTTTTCTCAAGAAGATGAACTCTTCTCCCACGTAGAGAAAGTACACATGTGCCATGCTGCACTATTAACAAGCAATGGTATCAAAAGCAACTGGAAATCAAACCATGTTGGGTTTCGAACCCCTGACACGGTGTTGCTACAGTAACAGTGAAAGCAAGAAGGACGTAGTTCCAAGCTTCCCCCATGTTCCAAAATTAGGAACATCCATATGTTTTCCTTACCCAGCTAGGCAGGTGTCAAACTCTTGGCGCACGCAGGATGGGTTCTTCCTACTCAAAAGGAAGGGCAAAGTCACACGATGTTTTTTATTGCACAAGCAGTAAATTCCTGTCAAAACACACTTTTCTGAGTACATGTTACCCAGAGTGACTAAGCCAGCATATGACCTCAGTCTTTGACAAATGCAAGAACTGAGTTTGAATTGTTCTAGATTTTCGAACAAATAACAACATAAAATATGTTAAGATCAATTTTACCTTGCCAGTGATAATTGATGCAAAGTCTGCAAAAATCTGTGAACCAGAGTTGAAACAAAACCTGGACACAACATACCACGCACATAGCTAACCACTTAAGTGCAGGACTCTTCTTGAGCAAAAATACTCATGATCACAGAGCTAACCACTCCTGTGAAAAACTCCTCTGGGGGTTGAGTAAAATAGCAGACCTTCCAAGCTGTGTCAAAATAAAAGAAAAAGACACACACTTACACTACAAACTCAATTTCATACACGTTACTGAGGTTTCTCATGACAAGAGAAACTGTTTGATGAAGTTCAGTGTGTTGGAAGAACGACTGCCTGTTTACCTCTATTTTTCGAACGAGGTAGGTTTACAGCCTATAAAGACAGAGCACAACCAGTCCAAAAGTCAAGTAAAAACAACGAGGACAATTTACCTTGGCGACTGGAGGGTTTCATTGACAGCCGTCATCAGAACTGGCTGTACAACAACAGAACACCCAAACAAACATAAATTACTGTAAATCAAAAAGTGATTCTTAAAATAAGATATGGACAAAAAGTTAGCAAAACTGTCTAAACTCAAAAGAATTCTTACAGTACTGTAGATGTTGCTATGTTCAACTCTGCAAACACCATAAGACTTCATGAAAAGTCAACAAATCATAGACTAGATACTGACGCATCTGGAACCCGTTCATGCCTAGAAACACCGAAGAAGGTTATACCTACTCAGAGCTAGCAATAACAATCATGGGTTTTCCATGTGCCTCACAAGCACATTCAATGGAGTCAATGATGGCCATACTGTTCTCAATAGAACTCATTTGGAGTAATATGATATTCTCCAAAGGCTAGCTTGAGAGACCACCTTAAACAAGGTTAGGATGGACTTACCAAGCAGCGAGTAAAGGTTTGCATGACAAACCAATACACAACATCTCTGCACAAAGACAACAAGGGCTTAATAACAGACCCAAAGTCTTCACACGGCAAAAGCACCATGCTTACAAGCAGACGAAAACTCGCCAAACATTTGCCCATACAGGGAACTCACATGCTACTGGGTGGTCCAGTACAAGGGAGAACCTTGGGTAAGACAATATGATTGTCTCACCTCACTCACAACTGGAATTGTAGAGGAGGAGGTACACTGTACACAAAAAGAGACACATTAATGTTAGACATTTGTTACCACAACAAGTCTAGAGCAACACCAACTCAGGTTGGGTATGCTCGCATTCTAGTACAGCTTGCTGAACTTAGAGTGCATATAATACACAGAATAAGAGAAAATGAATCCTTGACCATGATTAACATCATTGGATTCAACACTGTGTCTTACTAGATTATGGTCTAACTGAGACTCAATGACTAGTACTTGATTCTCTTGTGAGAACTTCTGATGGTTTACCTTCAGAATTATCCATGGAGAACACATATGGTGTCCATAAGGAAGGACTCTTAGAGTCACCAAAACACGTGGGTCTTTTGCTAAAGACAACGGGATGACCATAGGTAGTGCACATATGATATGTGTTGCACAACAAACCATAAAATAAGCCTCATAATCACATGAGCACACGAACAAAACGATCCACAACCTTTGTTCTTGTAAAACCACAGCATATAGAATTGTGAGTATCCCTAGTTAAACAGGAATATCATCTCACACAAAAGGATAAGTCAAACATGAACATCTCTACTGAGAGACATGTAGCACCTTGTTGGCATGCAATGCAAAACAAATGCAACTCAAGAAGCTATGCACAGAAATGTAGTATCGCTTCACTAGCTTAGACAAATCCAAAGAGAAACACAACTATTACGTTGTCAACATATCATGGAAAGTTCACTTCTCCATGATGCTTGCTGTGAAGTCACAATATGGTTCCATAAACCATAAGATTATAGTCAACAACTGTCTTACAAAATATAAAAAATGGTACGCACATGCACATTTCGTTATGTTGCAATGTCATTACCACCAACAAAAGAGTTATACATGTACAGACCTCCCTCGAGGATCCTTGCTACAAAATACAAAAGGATATCATAAACACTGAATCCGTACTCTTCATGGTACAAAAAGACATAGACGTTGATGCTTGGACCTTCCAATGATTATAGTCAATACATTATGTATGACTTGACATTGTTCACTTGCCGATAGCTGACCCTTTGGGCAACTATTCCCATGGATACATAGGGTGACAGAGCAAATTGAAGGACAATATACAAACACAAAGGATTGCAGAAGATAACAAACAGAATATCTGTACTATCAGCACCTTCGTACCTAGACCTGGTTCAATATCCACATTGTACACAATCGTGACAATTAAGGTGCAGTTTCAACACTACACTTTCGACCATATGCATTTCATTTGGCTTCCCAGTGTAAGTCAACCAGAGTCTTCAAATATCAAAACCCAAAAGTGAATAACTATCTAGAGTTCAACATCAACCAAATCATGGAGATGCTTGGCCTGCTGTACCAATCATGGTCTTGTCAGCAGCTTCTAGTGGCACAATGTTTACCTAAACAAACACTCAGATGCCATTCACTCATACCTACTATGCAGTGCCTATCGCCTAAATGTAGTGTAGCAATCATAAGATGGAATTGTTGTTCGGCATTCCACTTTTGCACACACAGACAAAATCAATAGGAGACACCAGGCAACACCAAACCGACCCAAAATTATCCTCATAAATTTATGGTCACATGGTCCGTGGAAAGCAATGCTTAGTAAACAAAGGTATTTTACCCCGCACAAATATTCAGTCGGTATACCAGTGATAATTGGACTATCACAGACAGTATACGATAAGACAATCAGGGTTACACGCGGAAGTAAGTCAGAATATAAGTTTGACTTAGGAGAGTACAATCAAACCAGCTTTATCATAAGCCATGACAAATCTCCCTCTCCACATGAACTTACACTTCATATACTACATAAAATAATATGTAGGTACAAATCGTCACAGGCAGCTTGCACATTTTTAACCTCAACAAGAACGGTTTTTCTGCAAGTCTGGCTCATATTCGGATTTTTTCCTCACCGAGGTTTTACTTTTCCGCGAGCCACGCTAATTCTCCAATCGTGGGGGCGAGTGACATAGGCCAATTATCTACCTTAACTGGTAACCCAAAGAGGTTCCAGGTGGAACCTCCAATGGTCCTCTTCCCTTTGTGTAACACAAAGGAAGTACAATAGTCATAAGATATTGTTTCTGAGAAACAATATTCAAAAGACAATTTTTTTCTTGAGAAACACCCATATACATTCTAGGTGTTTCTTAGACAAAATATCCAAGAGAGGATTTCTTTCTCAGAAACCTTCTCATGGGACAGTTCCTGTTGGCAGTTGAGAGAAAAGGAGCAGTCATGGAACTGCCCTAAAATCACCTCCAATCTCTAACAGGATCACCTGTGCTTGGTGATGCATGGATCACCTAGTGTACCATGCAATACCTATTTCAGTAGTGTAACTCTAATAAATAAAATCTTTCAACAACATGTATCTACCCATTTACTACATAGAAGAAACTACAGCAAAACGGCTTAGGTCACACTGATAAACCTCACCTTACATTTATCGGCATCCATTCCTCTACAACAGTCTCCCCAACAGTGATAGTCAAGACACCCGTATTACTATTAGTATCGAAACACCCTGTCACGTCTGAGGAATCTCATCTTTAATCCCACCAATCTCTACTGCCACTGTCAAACTATTACACACAATGCTGGTTTTATCATGAGAACTGCTACTCCCAGAATGCCGATTATCACCAATATTTTTAGAACATGTCTCAATTAATTCGGCTGATTGTTGGGTAGGGCCAAGTTTTGTCTCCGGCTTCCACGAGAGAGGGCCAAGTTTTGTCTCCCGGCTTCCACGAGAGGGCCAAGTTTTGTCTCCCGGCTTCCACGAGAGGACTACGTTTTTTCTCCCGGTTTCCATGAGAGTGAGTCGTTTCATGAATAAACAAGACTGCTACTCAGCTCAGACAGCACCTGATCAGGGTCAACGCCAGCTAAGGGCAGGTCATGAGCTGAGGCAAGTCATGTTGATTTTATGACAGCAAACAGTGGTGTCAAATATTTTTCAGGCCCAATAAATCTCCCGCATTGAATATAAAAAAGAATCAGCAACTATTGCGTATTAACAGATTATCCTGAAAGAAGAAAGTGATAAAGTACTCACATACTTGATTTCCATCAATGGCTGAGTAGTTTGTGCACAATGCAGTCAACGATGGCAGTCGAGCTTGTATGTCGAGCTTGTCCAGTGGCAGTCGAGCTCGTGCGATGGTTGTCAAGCTTGTGCGATGGCACTCGAGCTTGTTTGATGGTTGTCGAGCTTGTGCAATGGCACTCGAGCTTGTACGATGGAGTGGAGCTTGTTCAGTGGCAGTCAAGCTCGTGCGATGGTTGTCGAGCTCGTGCGATGGCAGTCAAGCTTGTGCGATGGTTGTTGCTCTCGTGCGATGGCAGGCGAGCTTGTGCGATGGCAGTCAAGCTCGTGCGATGGCAGTCAAGCTCGTGCGATGGCAGTCGAGCTCATGCGATGGCAGCCCAGCACCATCAACAGGATCCATATTTTGACTATGGGACGGGAGAATCCCCATGATCGCAGAGCTTGTAACAATCCCCCATGGAAAATAATAAAATGGGGGAGGAAATAATGGCCACCGATGTTTCCAACTAAGGCATTTTCACGAGGGTCATTAACTTATGGTACTCTATGGTACCTTCTTGGTTAACTGTGGTATATCTACCTTGGGGCAGTCATCCTACCCCAATTTTTCTACAATAATACATAAACAAAAAAGACGTACCTGTGCAGCGAGTTATGTACATAACAAATCGATTTTGCACAAACAAAAGGAGCGTGGCAATGGAGTTGTGTCAACAAAAGTTCGCACGATTGCGTAAAAAACGACTTCCCCAATGTGACACGTCCATATTGGGAGTCATTCCGAATCGTTCCGTGAGGCCGCCAGGCTCATCTTCATCAGCGTCGTTCCGATTCGTTCCGGAGGCCGCCATGCTCATCTTCTGCGACCACTGCTCAACTGTAAAAACATTCATGCTGCACGGAAAAAAAACAGTCACAGCAAGCACATTTCACGATCTACTCTACCAAAAAGTTGTCCCTTCAAGATGCCATGTATTGCATCATCGCAATCCGATAAATGCCAAAACAATCATTTTGCTCATTGTTCATTGTCGGTCATTCTAATTGGCCTGATATTTGCATGGTGGTGGAAAAGCAGTTCTAGAGCAGCCTGCATGCAGCATGGGTATGGTATCGTACCATTAAGGTGGTACCTACCATACAAAAAAATTAGCGATGTGGCACAAATAAGTGAGCAACCAACGGATATTTAAAATGTGTGCACGAAAACTGGCATTTTGTTTATCAAAACCTTCATTCCCTAATATGTGTAGATGCGTATAGTATGATATTTTTAGTATTCATGTACGTATGTGAATATGCGAACCCCATGATTATGTATATAAGAATTTGAATGCTTACAGGATGGTTGTTACGCAGCATACAAGAAAAGTGTGATTAAATGATATACAGCCATAAATAAAATAAACTGACAAATTTGTTGAATTTGTTCAAAAATTTGTGTTCACTACTACCCTCTCCTAGTGAACAGGATTTACATAACCCATTAGCTTATATTCAGACATGTATAAAAATGTATGTTATTGCCCTTGTAGTATGCGTTTCAAACCAGTTGCTTTCTGATATTTATTGCCACTGACTTCGATTTAATATATTATATAAGCCATTTGTCTTGCGACCATTTGCAGAAAGCGACCAAAATAGACCATAAATATAAAATACCAGCAGAACATATATAAAAGCAACTAATTCCTCAAAAATCAGGACCAACATGCAGTCCTGAACAAAGAACAAAAAAACAAACCTAGAATTGCCACCAAAACTAGACCCAACAGGTGATCTGCTTGGATGAAACTCATGATTCATGAAACGCCAGTCATGAATTACCAGTATGCCACCCATACACTTGAAAGATTGATTATGTGTAAAATAAAGCGTGATAAACAGAACTGTGGCATAAGCAATGCCTGAAAATCCAGTAAGCCCCTTGTACACTCTTGAAATCTTCAGTAAACCACCAGTACACTATTACATTTTGGGAGTACAAAGGAAGGTTACCAAGGTTTTTGTTTGTGGTGTGGATGGTCTGTTACCATTTAATTCAAAAAATGAATGAATTAGCTTACAGAAATGAATCAAAAGCAAAAACAACAACATCTGGGTTCCTTCCTTAGTTCCTGTTTACCTAATGATTTTACATGGATCACACAGATGTAGTCTTCAATCTCTTGGGGTTTCAGGGAACAGGAGGACTAGTGATTTTCACCTATAGAAGAACTACTGTACAAGCTGGATTTTAAGATGCCCAAATTTCAAAAGATCCTTTTAAGTGTAAGTCAAATTCTGTCCGCTTGTTAGTGTTTTCAAGATGGTGAAAAATCATAGCTATCTAAAAATCTTACCTTATTACATCGGGGTAACAATATTGTACCCATCCCAACATTGACTGCGTTTCTAATCCATGCTTTCCGCCCCTCCACAATGAGTGCAATTTGTTTGGTGACTTCCGACAGCATCAGAGGTTTCTCGGCAATAATCCAGAGCCACGGGGGCAATACATATCAGGGTATTGCTGGTGTGAAGGGGAACTATTCTTGAGGGTTTTAAGTTCCATTTAAGCAAATTAAATAACTGAAAAACACAGTGTTACTTATACCCCGGAGTTATATATAATCCAGTTTATACCGTATTTTTGTAAGTGTATTGTGTTGACAAATCTATGACTATGACTGGTTGGAGATGATCAATAAATGAATTGATAGCACCTAAAATCAGTTAAGAAAACTAAATGTAAATGAGAAAACTAAATGTAAATGTATGAAGCAATATTTCATATGAAATCAAAACAATAGACTTAGTTCCACATGTCCACTGCGTCGACGTCCAAAAATTGTTGAAAAAAGGAACCATCCTGGACACATCCTGTATATGTCCTAGACATCTCGTGTTTTTAGTGTTTTGAAACGAGGACACATGACATTGAATTTTGGACACAGATGACATGAGAGGACATGAGAGGACATGGAGTGTTTACTTCTTTTAAGGCTTCTTTTTGATACTTTCAGGTGGAAAATACCAAGAGTGGTGACTGTTGCATGCATGTTACATTCATTTAAGTGCAATCATTGACCTAAGCCAGAAGTAGTCAAAAGTAATTGAAGGTAAAGAAGTAGAAAAAAGGTGTTCCAGTTGATTGGAGATTATTTTTATGAGCTATTGAAATGATCAACAAATGAGGATTGCCCAATTGTGATCCTCTCAATTTTACCATGTACATCATGTAATTAACAAGTAAAATATTGTAGGCTAGAGTATCCAATATTTACAGAGAAGCTCTCACACTGCAAATTTACCAGTTGAGAAAGTATCACACTTTCAGGCTCTTTAGTTGAGCAGTTGGGCTTTGTCAACTGCTTTACTTAACTCATTGTTTCTGAGGTTTATACTTGCCAGGTATGTATCTCAAATATATTCTTTCTGAGAAGGTCATGAGTTGAACTGTTGTATACTTCCCCTCTTCAGTGGGAATAGTATTTATGCCTATGGCCTGAAAGTGGGGCCTGGTTGGGTCAGGGTTACCAGTAGGTGTCCTTGGCTCATTTCACTTGCCCCCATAAATGGAGCAATAAGGTGTCAATGCACACAAAAATATAAAACCTCCTGAGGAGAAAAGTAACCTCTGGTAGGAGAAAAAAGAAGGTGTAGCTGTGCCGAAGCGTAAGTGTTATGTGGAGAGAGGGGATAATGTACAGAGGTTATTTTATTCAAAATATGGTGTAACTCTCCTGATGTTCAATCTCTCTGATTCAGTTCACGTTGAACCCTTATGGTGCCATTCGTATGAACTGATGTGATGGTCCAAGGATCACTTTCATACCGGCTTTCTGTTTTGCGGAGGATACCGTCTTTTCGCAGCAGTACTTTGTCACTGGGCTGGTAGTCCCAGTCAATGCGGGAGGCATTCTCTTGTCTTGTGTTCTTATCTGTTTGTTTTTGTCTGTATTCCCCTATTATTGACCAGTCAGCAATGTAGGGGACGTCAAACAACATGTCCCTTCCAAAGATAGCTGCTCCTGGTGAGATTTTTAGTACTGTGTGGTAGGTAGAGCGAACGGTCCATGCAGCATTTGTGAGAAAGTCAGCAATGTCACTCTCGCTGATTGTATCGGCCATGTCTAAGTCAGCTGTGCGGAGCATCGCCATGATTGTTTGATGCACCCGCTTGAGTATTGTGTTCGCTTATGGGTTTCTGACACTGGTCGGCTTACGCTTCAGACCACATGAATCACAGAGGGTCTCGAAGTGAAGTTTAAATTCACTTCCGTTGTCGTAGATAATGTATTGACTATGTGGGTAACAGCTAAACCAGGTCCTATTTATTATATTACCTACTGTTGCTGACGTCTTTTCAAAGTAGGGTTGTTTAGTTTGGACATGTGTGTCTTTGCTCCTTTGCATCTTTGTACCCGTGGGAATATCAAGCTCCTGGAGCTGTGATACCGGCAACTCTACAATTTCGAACCAGCTTGTTGCAGGATCAATCATTGTGATGCACATGAAGTCAATTTGTGTCTTGTCCTTGCCCTTGAGGGTGTACGGTCCTAAGAGGTCCACACATAATGCCTCCCATGGGTTGGTGATTGCAAGTTTTGTTGGCAGTTTCCTGTATTTTAATTGCCTGCGCTTGTGCAACTGTGACACTTTTTGACGTGTGATTGCACTGTCAATCTTAGACCTTTCCAATACATCAAAAGACAAAGAGTTTCTTCGAGACGCTTGGTCCCGGGGTGCTGTAGGTAGTGGTGGAACCAGGCTACCGCACGGTGTTGGAGGCTTTTCAGAATAACCATTTTGCCGTCCTTACAGAGTACTTTAATATTCTCAACTAAGTGAGTTGAGTAGCCTTTGTTTAAGAGGCTTTTGTCTTCTTGTTTTGCCTCCGCTATCTCTCTGGTTGTGAGTGGATAGATGGAGTCCTCTTCATTTTGATTAGCAAACACCTGGTTCATGGATTCCTCAGTGGTTGCTGGGGATGATTTTGGTTGTGCCGTGTTATGATAACACCAACATTGTGTGAAAGTCATCCATGTTGACCTGTCATTTGCAACAGGTCCACAGTCCAGTCGTGAGATGCCATCTGCAACTGTATTGTTGATGCCTTTGATGTACCCAACGGTGGGGCCATACTCTTCTAAGAGTAATCTCCAGCAGTACACTCGATCTCTCTACCTCCCTTTTGGTGATTTCTACATGCTTCTTGGGTATGGGAAAAGGCCGGCCATGATATGGATGTGCTCCTTCCTTCAACTTAAGGGAGACCGGCTTACAATCCCAGTCACCTAGTTTCCCATTAAATAGCTCCACAAATTCTTGTAGGATCTCCAGTAACTTTGTTTGTTCTGGGACACTCAGATGTGTGCAGTTGTCCTTGACAATTGCCCTGAGATCCGCTTTTTCATATTTAGGATCTAGTATGTGTATGAGGTGTTTTGTTGTCTTGAGCATACTTTGGGGTTCTTTGGACGTGTCTCGGTAGATGTTATTATTCATAGTCCAAGCCCATTCTACTGTTTGTCTTGTTTTTAGTTTATTGATGTCTCTCATCGGCAGTGAGATGTCATCTACTGTGATTTCCTTTGTCCGAAAGTCTAGGACAATTCCAAACTCTTTCAAGGTATTACTACCAAGAATGAGGTCAAACCCTGGTTTGGTCATGCTATCCTCTTTGTATTCCACAACATCGGGTTGTAGAAAGTACTCCTTGCTACTGGAGTATTCAAAGAATTTAACTCTGATCTTCCCCAGTCTAGTTGTCTGGAAGCTCCCATTTGACGTATGCCAAGACTTTGGCACCTGCCTAGTCAGGTAGGGAAAGGGTGTGTCTTTTCCTTTTGGTAGAAAAATAAGGTCTCCATTCGATCCAGAGTCCAGTAGGACTTTGATTTTGTTACTGGGGTGACTCCTCAGAGGTTGTTTGTATGCTCTGGAGGATTGACTTTCAGCCGCTGGTTCCATAAGGGCTATTAGTGCCGTAACACCGAGGCGGTCCTTGGTATGGGATGCAACCTCTTGTTTTGGTTGCTTGAGACTATGGTTTGCACTGGGAGTTGTAATACTATCCTCAGTGGCTTTTGTTTTACTACTGACAATGTTTGTGTTGTAAGATTTTTTTGAAATATTTGAGGTCGTAGTCTCTAAATTGTCTCGAATTTTTAATTCAGACTTTTCTGTTTTGGAACAAGATTTTTTTGACGTCCTCTCTTTGGTGACAGTCAATTTATTTTTTTACTTTTATTCGTTTGGATAGCTTTACTTGGACTGGGGGTAGTGTAACTGTTAACTGCAGTATTTAGTTTATGTTTTTTACGTATATTTAGTTCCCCAGTGCTATCCAGCCCGCGCCTTCAAGAACTTTCGTCGGAATCGCTGTCGCTTTCCAAGTCATTGGCACGGCGTTTCTTGTGCTTGCTAGACTTCTTGCACAGTGCTTTCTTCAACTCCGCCAGGACTATCTGGAAGAAGTTCGCACTCTCTGGATTCCTTTCTTTTTAATGGGGCTTACCTGCACCCCCTTTCTTCTTGATTGGAGTACCACCTTTGTTATAACAGCGGCAGTCACAGGTGTTGTGACTTTTGTGCGGCCCCCCATGCTTCGTGCATAGCACACAGTGCTTGTCAGTCCAGCCCACCTTCTTGGGCTTCTTGGGGATGCGGGAGTCCATCGACTCCATCTTGCGCTTCTGATCAGCCCCCTTTGCTTTGGTTGTGCTCGAAGGGTTTGCATCGAGTTCCGCGTTATTCACGATGTTCTCTAGGACCAAGAGAAGAGCCCTAGTGCTGACGGAAGTGGTATTCTCAGTCAAGTCGTATTGGGTCTGCCACTTGGCCAGACACATGTGCAACAAGTGAGTCGCAAGGTCGGTGTCATCCAGGGGCAATACCTTCTTGGTAGCCTGATTAGCCTTTGGGCTGTAGCACAGGCAGGGCAATGTCTCGAGGTAGCTGTTGAGCTGTTCTACTTGGACAAAAAACTGACGTATCGAGACCCTGTTGGGCTTCTTCAACGTGTTAGTGATGTAGTACTTGAGGGCCTCACCCACATCATGATGGAACACCTGCAACAGGTGGAACATGACGCACTCGTGGAACGAGTCCCAAGTCTTCGTGGGAGTCTCCTGGTGCGGTACTCCCTTGATGTCTTCCCAAGGAGCGCGAGTCACTTGGGCCTTGATGATCTTCTCCCAAGTCTGACAGACCTTGTGGGAGAGGAGGTTTCCATACAGCTCAAAGGGCTTTGCTCCTGCCGTTGTGACGGCAAGCTTCACGGCTTCTAGAGCCTTTAGGGCCTTGTCACATAAGGCCTTTGCTTCAGCTAGAGCAGGCGGTACAGCCTCGGTGGTCGCACCAGGTGCATCTCCTTTTTTGCCCTTCTTCCTTTTCTCAGAGTTACTCAGCTGTGTATACTCCTCCTTTGCAATCTCTGCATTGAGCTTGGCTGTTTTAACAGCCTTCTCCTCATCGGCAAAGCTCCTGTCAAGCCCCATTTGCTTGCACGAGTGAATGGCGGAGCGTACATGCAGTAGAAACTGCTCCGGAGTCCCGGACGCCCATACTGCTACCTTTAACTCATTCCCCGTGTTGGGAAGAGTCAACTTGAAGTAGGTGGTCTTTTTGGTCTTCTTGAGGGCATCCTGCACGGGATCCTGCTCTGGAATGTAGCGTACGGGGGAAGTCTTTCCTCTGATGCCATGCTTGCACTCAATCCACTTGAGCCCTTTGGGAAATGCTTTCACGGAGGACATGGCTCGTAGCTACTAGTTTCCAAAAAAAGCTTCTTGTAGGAACTCCTTGGAGAGCTGAGAAAGAAGTCGTTTGCACGTTGGTGAGCGATGAACGTAGTACTCTGCGTGGTAAAAATTTGTTTTTCTTGACCGCCTGTGGGTCGTCGAGAGAGCCTTCTGGTGTGGTAGTGTGATGAACTTACCAAGTTTGGCTATCGTACGATAGTGACCTAAGCCAGAAGTAGTCAAAAAGTAATTGTAGGTAAAGAAGTAGAAAAAAGGTGTTCCAGTTGATTGGAGATTATTTTTATGAGCTATTGAAATGATCAACAAATGAGGATTGCCCAATGGTGATCCTCTCAATTTTACCATGTAAATCATGTAATTAACAAGTAAAATATTGGAGGCTAGTGTGTCCAATATTTACAGAGAAGCTCTCACACTGCATATTTGCCAGTTGAGAAAGTATCACACTTTCAGGCTCTTTAGTTGAGCAGTTGGGCCTTGTCAACTGCTGTACTTAACTCATCGTTTCTGAGGTTTATACTTGCCAGGCATGTATCTCAAATATATTCTTTCTGATAAGGTCATGAGTTGAACTGTTGTATACTTCCCCTATTCAGTGAGAATAGTATTTATGCCTATGGCCTGAAAGTGGGGCCTGGTTGGGTCAGGGTTACCAGTAGGTGTCCTTGGCTCATGTCAATCATAAAGCTTTTGGTACAAAAGTAAATATGATACCTAGGTATGTACCTAGATACTGCTATGCAATGTATGTGAGTCAAATCTTCTGGGGACACAGGGCGGACATGGGACTTAGCCCTGATGTATGTTGCATCTCCACGAGAAAACCGTGTCCAGGAGAAATTAAGGATATAGGACACATCCAAGGACATGTCCAGGACATGTGAAGCTAAGACAATAGATTGTCAAATAGATGGTAGATTTATTTTTGGCTTGATTATTTCAAAAGCCATTAGGCTCAAAATGGGTTAATGATCAAAATTAGAAAATCTAATTCTAACATCAGTCATACTGAAAAGAATTTTTCACATTCTAGACACAATTAGTTTAGATCTATTCACAGAAAATTAGATCGAATAATGTAAAAATCTTATCACAAAGGTCCAGATTGTTTCCTTTCAACTGAAATATTATTACTACCTATCAATTTTGGCAAATTTATTGGGCATTGGTTATGTGTTGGTGGATTAGTTTGTTTTGCTTTCCAAAGTTTTGTACTCTTCCTGAGTTAAATTGCAAAGGTATTCAGTTTTCTGTTGGGAGATTAGCTTTTTTGGTGATTGGCTTTTACTACACTGCAAATGAAAAACACCGGTAACCTCCCTGTACACCTGAGTGTATGGGGAGGTTACCAGAGCCCCCAGAATGGTATCTTCTGGTAACCTCCCGGTACACTTCTGTAACCCTCCGGTACACTAGTGTACGGAAGGGTTACCGGATTCTACGGTGGGTTACCGGAAATTTGAGACCCAAACCAGTCTTCCGATTTATTTCTACTTATGATAGGAATTGGTATTTTTACAGGAAAACAGACTTCTCAGTAAGTCTTAGAATTGATATCAATCTAAGTAGTGGCTATAACTGCATTACTTAGTAGCAAAAAAAATGTTTACCGGTGGCATACCGGAAGTGTACAGGTGAGTTACCTGAAGTGTACGGGAGGGTTACCGGAGTGTACGGGAGGGCCACCGGAAGTGTACCGGAGGGTTACCAGAGCATACGGGAGGGCTACAAGAACGTACGGGAGGGCTACCGGAGCCTACCAGAGGGCTACCGGGTCTGATATACTGTTGGACTACAAGCAGAGTATGTGCATTTTTTCTTTATGGTACTAATAAAAATAAACATACTACATCATATAACTTCTGGGCCCGCCCCTCACATCGCCCACCACCCCAAGCCCACCAAAATGACACACATGCCACAATTTCAGCCCCAAGCTAAAAAACAATACTGTGGACCATCCGCATCAAGGTAAAAGAAAATTAATTATTTAATTGAAACTAAGCTGAAATCAAAACAATTGTAAAATATTTTGATTTCATCATAACTCACCTCAAAAAGTTACATGCCGCTGCCAATTGTTGTTGGCTACACGTTGGTGCCAGGCGGGATGCCAAACTCAGTCTGTGGGCTGAGTTTTGGCGGTTCCTGTGGCTGGCCTGAAAATAAATAAATTGAAAATTAAATGCAGTCAAAACAAGTGTAAAAATTATTGAGTTCATAATGACTCACCCTGAAAGTATACCCGCTGCTGCCAGTTGTTGTTGGCTAAATGGCCATGCAAGGCAGGACGCTGAACTCAGTCTGTGGGCTGAGTTTCAGCCATTTTGCCAGTGGGCCTGTAAATATTTCATTGAAAAAATTGACGTGTGGTGAGTATACAAATGAAAAAGGGCGAGTTCATCATAACTCACCTATAAAAATTGACACGCCACTGCCAATTGTTCTTGGCTACATGGCGGTGCTAGGCGGGAGCGCTAACTCAGACTGTGGGCTGAGTTTCGGCCATTCCCGTGGTACAACTATAAATATTTTATTGAAAAACTTGACGTGTGGTGAGTAAAACTTGGTAGAAATGGTTGAGTTCATCAGAACTCACCCTATAAATATACCCGCCGCTGCCCATTGTGGTTGGCTAAATGACGGGGCCAGGCGGGTAGACTAACTCAGTCTGTGGGCTGAGTTTCGCCATTTTGCCAGTAGGCCTGTAAATATTTCATTGAAAAAATTGACGTGTGGTGAGTATAATAATGAAAAAAGGGCAAGTTCATCATAACTCACCTTTAAAAGTTACATGCCGCTGCGAATTGTTCTTGGCTACATGGCTGTGCCAGGCTGGATGGCTAACTCAGTCTGTGGGCTGAGTTTAGGCCATTCCAGTGGTACACCTGTAACTATTCAATTAGAAAAACATAGATGTGCACTGAGTTGAATAATTGAAAAAGGACGAGTTCATTAGAACTCACCGTCAAACGTGACTCGCCGCTGCCAATCGTTGTTGGCAACACGGCGGTGCAGGCGGGATCCCAAACTCAGTCTTTGGACTGAGTTTCGGCCGTTCCCATGATGGGCTGGTGGGGTATCAAAGGCGATGTGAAAGCAGTGAGAGGGCACCCCCCTACAGTTGCTGCTGGTTCAAGCACCTGTGTTGTAGTATGGTACGGTATTGTATCATACCATATACTGTAAGGAATAATGTCGAGCAAGAGTGAGGTACAGTGATACAAAGGAATAAGTACAAATCATGTAGCCACACGTTACCAATTTTCAGCCCAATGTGTTATTCTTGTGTTCTCATTTTTTGGTGCAGTCACTCGTCTGATAGTCAGTAAATGGCATACTTGTGTGACAGGAAGTCTCAACATTCATATTCAATTCCTACATTGAGGGTGTTTAAAAAAATGACAGAACATATATAAAACCAATGGATTCGAAAATAGAAATAGGACCAATAAGACTTCACCAAATAAAATCAAAGATCAAGCCTAGAATTGACACCAAAACTAGACCCAACAGGTGATCTCATAGTTTGTTACCTCATGATTCGCAAAATGTGAGTCATGAAACACACAAACACTCCGAAGACTTTTTTTGCTCCAAAGCTTAGCGTGATAAATATATCTGTGGCTTAAACAATAGGAAAAAAACGGTAACCCACCCGTACACTTTTGAAATTCTGGTAACCTCCCTGTACACTCTGACGTTTTGCGAGTGTACCGGAAGGTTACCGGTGTTTTTTTGTTTGCAGTGTAATCTGATAAAGGTAATTTAAAACCCAGTCATGGCTTGATAGCACATCCCACCCCTTTGATGCATTATAACTCTGTTCAATCACCAGGGATGATGATACAAGAACACATATGGAACTAGAACCAGCATGACAACAGCACTAAGCTGTGTGTTGTGCAAACAATGTACACTGAGCAAGCACATCTGGGAGTCACTGTCAGCTACAATTTGCGGTATTGTATTGTACATATGTAAGGTTCAAGGGACTAAGAAGGTGCAATAGATTTCAACTTCAAGTTCTCAGTCTCTCATGCTGCACAAAGTGCGGCAACGAGATTACTTTTCTGATTTAGATGCATCTTGATAAAAGAATGCATACACATTTTTTAAAGTATTTGTAGATACATAAGGTTACATATAGATACCATACACTCATGAACTATGATCATTGTTTGGAAAGAATTATAATCTAAAGATAAATGTAGTTGTGTGAACCCTCGTGTCTTAGTTGTGTGAACCCTCGTGTCTTAGGCCAAAAGTTTGATAAATTTCATTTCCAAGGGATCCAAAGAAAATACCAACAGAAATCTTCACCTCTTACTTGAGACACTAGAATCTCAAAATGGATAAACATCCATGTGTTTCTATTGACAATAAAAGATGGTCTCCATTACAATGTAATGTGGTGATAAGTGACTAATGCAAACAAGCAAATCCAATGTTGTCCCATGGTACATAATACTCCTAATTGACTGCCTGACTGCAAGCATTACTGCCTGACTGCCTGACTGATATCATGACTGACTTTATGACTGAATTTATTAGTGAGTTTATGACTGTCCAAATGCCTGACTGCCCAACTGCCCAACGGCCTGCCCCTTGACCTCTAGACCACCTGTCTGACAGTCTGACTGACAAATAGTTTTATTACACTGCATGGCTGCCTGCTTGAATGACTGAAGGACAATGTATATATTGCAATTTCAGATCTAAAGATGAGAGTCATGACCAAGTGTTTTCAGTATCTCTGGTAAACAAAAATGATTGGATTCCATTGTCTTGCAGCTGGGAATGCTGGCTGCAACCATGTTGCTGGTCTTCTTTTACCAGCCTTGCAATGGGAGAGGGGCAAATCTATTGGTGTTATCCTTATTTGATGGTCTGTTGTCACCTTTTGTAACATTATGTTGTTCTTCACTTGTTTCTGACATCTTGCTATCACCTTTTGTTAGAAAGCCATACTAACAATTGCAAATTATCCCTCTGTCATTGGAGGTTGCTCTTTTCTGATTAATGACAGTTCAGTTTTCTTGCGGTGTAAACTCCTGTTAGATGCATTTTGTAATGTCTGGACAAGAGTTTTTCACTCCGCAGATGACTTGACATTGACATGAGAGAGGCAAGGAACAGTTAGTTATGATAGTGTATGGTTAATTTATTCATTTTTCAAAGCAAGAAAATCAGAGAGAATATCAAGGAATAAGTCTCCTCCCTGGAATTTTGTTGCTCATGACAAAGGAACTCAAGTTCTGAGTCAACAAATGTTGTTGCTCATGCCAAACGAACTGAAGTGTGGAGTGGTTTGCCTCAACATCCTGGTATGTGTGATCGAGGTCATTCAAGTGTAGAGGGCTAACAATATAGATTGAGGCTTGCATTATTGCTTTCGTTTCAACGCAAAAAAATGAGAAACATGGTATCTTTGAGAGTAGATTCAGATCTCCCACAAGTACGTGTGCATCCTAGCGCACAAAGTGATTTGTTCACTAATAAAAATACTCATTGGGCAAAAATTCATACCAAAAGTACTGCTACCAACCTTCCACATTAGTGTTATGTTACTCTGTTAGCTTCTTGTTCAGCACATCAGCTTTCTCCGTTGCTTCTTGGCTAGTGCCCAACCAAATTCCTCTCCTAATGGCACTTTCTTCTTCCCAAAACTGGAGAGGACTGCTATCCAATTTTCCCGTCAGTGCCTCAACACCATCTTCCGTCACCAGCAGCGTATGCTCGAATTGCGCCGATCTCTTTCCATCGACGGTTGTCGCAGTCCAATCATCTTCCCACATATAGGGATCGGGAAGCCCTTCGCAAATCATTGGTTCAATGGTGAACACATGCCCGGGTTTCATCTGTCCCAACGGTTGATTTATCGTATAATGATAAATATTGGGTGCCGTATGAAAGGTCGATCCAATCCCATGACCACAGAAGGATCTGACAGTGGAGTATCCCT
This sequence comes from Cyclotella cryptica, assembly GCA_013187285.1. Lineage (NCBI taxonomy): Eukaryota > Bacillariophyta > Thalassiosirophyceae > Thalassiosirales > Thalassiosiraceae > Cyclotella > Cyclotella cryptica. The sequence continues at coordinate 141,041 of JABMIG010000230.1, read as the reverse complement.
TGGGCGTCACGTAGTCTTGAATAATCTTTCCAATGGCGTTGTAATCGACTCCCGGGCGTACAATTTCCATGGCCTGAATCCACGAATCATACGTTGTTTGAATGAGCTTTCTTCCATCGTCGTCGAGTGCTTCCTTTCCTCCGACAACAAACATTTCGCTGCAATCGCCATGGTACCCGTCCAAGTATACGGTAATGTCCACATTCACAATGTCACCCTCCTCGAGCGGTCGCTCGTCGGGAATACCATGACAGATCACTTCATTGACGGAGGTACAACAACTTTTAGGAAACTTTCTGTAATTCAACGGTGAGGGGTAGGCCCCCCGTTCTATACAAGCCGCATGAACAGCTTTATCAATTTCATCCGTAGTGACACCGGGTTGGACCATGCCGCCCGCCATATCGAGGACCTCCCTCGCTGCTTTTCCCGCCGCGCGCATCTTTACAATTTCCTCGGGAGATTTAATCTCGATTTCGGCGGAGCTGCCCTTTTTCTTCGGTGTGCCGTCGTAGGCGTAGTCGGGGACGGCGAGGACGGTAGAGGAGTCGACGACCGCTTGGGGCGATTGGGGGTAGGGTCGGAGAGGACCGGCGTAGACGAAATTGTTGGATGGTTTCTTGGTTCGAATGTTGAGGCTGGTGACTTTTTTACCGAAGCCGCCGCCGCCGCCGCTTTTTCTCACTGTCGTTCGTTTGTTCATGTGGAGCGAGGTGGATGTCGAGGAGTGAGGGGGCTGTCGAGACAGTGTTAGTGTTGTCGATGGCGAGACGAGAAATCCAGTTACCATGGTCTCATCGCCGAAGGAGCAGACTGCCACGAGGCCTGACACGAGAAAGAGAGACGGCATAATCATCGCAGTCTCTGTGTTTAATGCTGATGGAATGCTATGGTGCACTGTTTCATTCCGTGGTGGGGATCAAACCGCTAATTGAGCGCTAATAGTCTCGCTCGCCCTGTGACCAGTGCGGTAGGTGCGTACAGGTGCGTACAGGTGCGTACAGGTGCGTACAGGTGCGTACCTCCGATTTTTGATTATGGTACGGTACTGTACTCTATCGGTACAATACGGTACGCTATCTACGCACACAAGTGACGATTGAAATAAGGCCTCTCCTAGTATAATTTAATTTCATGAAATTGTACTATTAATTGGCACTACTTGGGACGAGACTTGTGAGTATCTGCCCACCCTATGGCCCGTGGCAAAAACTCCTTGCTTCACCATCCCGCAATCGGCGTCAATGCCGACACAGCTCCTCAGACTGCAATTCAAAACGGAAACCCGACAGAAACAATGGTGACAATACGCAACGGCCCAAGCTACGACTCCAAATCTCCCTCACGGTGGTTGCGATATCTCCCGCAACTCATTTCCATCTTCTTCGTCGTCGCTGTTTCCTTCTACGGCGGAATGTTACTCGGGATGCACTTGAATGTGAATGACAGCGCACATTCCACAGAGACCTCGGCGGCTTCAACGACGGAGGATATTGACAAACGAGTGGAGAGGGAGGTGCAGCGCCGTATGAAACTGGCCATGCCCACTTCGGAGAGCGATGGCAAGAAGACCGGGAATAAGAAGAAGGACAAAGCGAAGCAATCGCATCGTTTTCCCGATACTGTGAAGAAATTCGCCACTGGAATAGCATTGGTTTCGAAGAACGATTTTCTTGCAAATTTTGACTATGGGATACCAAAGGTATGAATGTGTTGATGTTGTTGTTACGTATTTGATGGATCGTCTTCGTTCATGATTCATAATCGTTGAGTGATTTAAATTCTACCCAAAGCCTCCATCGAAAAGAGAGCACGAGTCAGACCCAGGAAAAGACGACGTCTTGATTCTATACGGGGGAGACTCTGCCCTTCCCAACACACAAAACAAAGATACAGCAATGTACATAAACGACTCAGAACCACAACCTCCACACTTTTCGGCACAGGAAGCCACCGCCAATTGCGGCGGCCTGAACGTAATATTCACAGACACTCACGACGGTTTGGATCAATGCCTCGCCATCGTGGGCAATTACGAATCCTATCATATCCAACGATGGCTGCGAATCGACACGCACAGGAGCGACGCGAAATTGGATCTACAGAAGCCATTGGCCCCCGTGGGGAGGGGACTGCAAACGAACGGGATGGATAAGTTTTCGGCACCGGAAGATTCGCACATGATGCAAAATCAAGAATTGTTGAGGACGTACTTTGATCAGTTGGATGAGACGACTCAAATTTTGAAACCGATGGCTGGATCGTGTGCGGGAGAGGATAATACCGTGATTGTGATGGTTTGTAACACCGGTCAGAGTGACTTACTGATCAATTTTGTATGTTCGGCGGACTCTCGTGGCTTTGGGGATATTGTTCGGGAGAAGGTATTGCTTTTTGCGACGGACCAAGGAATGTTGGACATTGCTCTGGGATTGGGAATGAAGGCATTTTATAATGAAAAGGTGAGTGTTACTTCTTCTATTTCATGATACAACTGGCAACAGTCATTTCCTTAATATTTTGTATGTTCCCTCCATTCATAGATATTCGAAAAGGTACAAAAAATGCTAATGAAGGTCTTGATGCATTTCAACCCTTCTCTAACCAAAGTTATTCTCTTCTCAAAAAATGTTCGCTGTAGATGCCGGAAAAAGAGGCAGGTCGCTACGGCGACAAAGCATTTACTCAAATGGTAAGGTTCATTGTATTCTTCAACAAAGAAGCATGTTGATGTACTAGTATCCATTCTGACCTTTGCTGTCATTTGCTTAGATGTACGCCAAAGTTGTGTCAGTTCAACTTATAAATGCTCTAGGACACGACGTTTTATTCCAGGATGTTGACCTTGTGAGTATTCCATTGAACATTTTTGTGAGGCGTCGCATTCTTATTCTCTCGTTTGCTTATTTCTTTCTGCAATTCATCATCATCATCAATTCAGGTTTGGTATAAAAACCCACGTGAGTCTATTCTTATACTTGCTTTCTAGTCTTGAGTATTTCGTTCTTTCTTTCATTTTTCTCATGTCGATGCTGCAGTCCCCTTTTTCCACGACAAGTCAAACCCACTTTACGATTTCGACATGTTCTTTCAAGATGATGGTGCTCGATCATTGAGATATGCCCCCTACAGTGCGAATACAGGTAAGTTTTTAAGTTTATACTTGTGTTGATTTCTCATCAGACGCGGTTTAACCAAACACTTTTGCTCCAACTCAGGATTTTACTACGTGAGGAACAATCTCAAGACGAAATTCTTATTTCGAGCTTTATTGTATCAAGGTGACATGGTTTTGTCCATGACTAGTCACCAGCAAGCACTGGCTGCTTTATTGGATGAGCACAGTTCGTTGACTGGCTTGAGGGTCAAGACATTAAGCGGTGTGGATTTCCCAGGTGGATATCATTATCATAGAAAGAAAGAGATCGAGTTCATGAAAGATATAGTGACAGGAAAACACGTGCCTTTTCTTATGCACATGAGCTGGACCACTAACAAGGACAATAAGTTGCTGTTTTTGAAGCAAATGGGGCTATGGTACGTAAACGAAAAATGCGAGTCTGGAGGAGGGGTAGATGAGGCTAAGAATCTTAGTGGAGGTGCAAAGTTAGATTCAGCGTGCTGTTCGGTTCAGCCTTTGATCTCGTGTCACTTCAGAGATAAGCCGAGCATCATACCATGTGATGATAGTAAAATGATTGATGCCAAGGGGAAGCCTTTTTGGTAAAAGCGGAGTTGCGAAGCTTCCTTATAAACAATTCATTACTGTACAGAATGTCTCTAAAACTATTCTTTAGACGATGAAGGAAGGTCATTTGCCTTCTGTTTCATGCAGCTCTTACAAAGATTTGTAAGACCTTCCGAACAAATTACCTCATTCTCAAGATTCAGCACTTTTCTCTCCATCAACTTAGTTCTCAAGCTTTCCTCATCAAGTGCAGACCAATCTTCCATTTTTTCTCTGTTCCATCGCTGTTTAGCGTCTATCCAGGCTTGTCCTGTGCGACAAGACAAGGAAAGCACGGCGTATTTTGTGATGAACAATTCTTCAGCATAAAACGAGGCACGGGTCGACTACTCACGAGTTTTTCTCCCTGCGTCGCGTGCAAGCCATTCAACTTCCTTTTCCCACCTCCCCACTGCACGTCCGCGCTCAAATGCGTTTCCTTCTCGCATTTCTAAAGCATTGCGAACAATGTTGTCAGTCACCATCCTCCGCAAATCAACAAGCGCATCATCCAAAGTGGAATAGTGGTTGACGTTTGATGATGCCCATGATCGTGGATCATTTAGGATGTACAGTGGCACCTTCGCTTCACGGCAGATTCTCGTCAGATATCGGAGAGAGCCAGGTACACGTTGCATTGCAGCTCCGTCAGCAATTACCGCATGTCTGATATTTTAGAAAAGAAATGATATAGACTCAAGTAAATTGAATAAAAATGAGAGAAATGACGTATCAGGAACACAACTTCAAAACGTACGGTTTGTTGGAAGCTCTATTCAAATTTCCATGTGTGGACGAAGACCCGGTCTTGAAGGAAAATCCACGCTCTGGACTGCTAACATTGTCATAGAGTGAGCACTCTCCTTCACCATCAATACCTTCTACTGATCTGACAGTGCTCCCCCAAACCAACGGCCACCAAGGAAATAGCCAACAAAAATATGAAATAGACGATGGAACAGTTTGCTGATAGGCTCGACCGAAGACGTTGTGAGGAAGGAGTGAAGATCGCTGCATGGGTGGACTAAATGGTACTAGGCCATGTATCTGAACGCATGGTAACGATAATGTTTCACGAAATGAAACGACAATATGCGAATGTACAAGTAGAAACAGAGAGAAGTCTCACTCTTGAATGAAGTTCCTCTAACCACGCATATTGGTTCCATGGAGCAGTTCTCACGTCTCCAATCTCGGTACTATTTTTCAATTCGTCTTTTTCATCATAGTCTTCTCCGTCATTTTTGGCTTGAACTTCAGTTGCTTCCTCAACATCAGCTATTCCAGTATCTGTAGCGGCTTGTGAATTCCCAGTTTCATCTGCATCTGCCGTATCATTATCTTCTCCATCACGACTAGCGTTAGACATCGCATATTTCCCTGGATCATATTTGTAGGCCGTTTTTGATGTATAAGTTCGACGAATATTGTTCGGGTTAAGATTCATTATTGAGGCTTCGAGAACTTCCACTCCAATTAGTGGATCTATATCGTGTTGTTGATTCTTTCTAGTAGCTTTTGGATTTGACTGCCCACGAACTTTCGACTGAGTTGAGCTTTGTTGGACTGATTTTTTCTTTAAATTTCGCCGTGGATCACTCGAGCCATAACAGTAGTATAACATTTGAGCGAGACTTTTCTGTTCGATGGGCCTACGGGCTTCTCTCAGTTCCCTTCTTGTCTTTGACCTATCGGACAATTTGTTGTTTAATTGCGGATCAATTCGTTTCGGGCGAGCGACTCCATCCTTGAAGAGTGGACCGTCTGTGTCAAATATTTGGGATGGCAGTTGACAAATTCCGTCTTTAATTGCTTCATCTTTGAATTGTGGGACATCAATTGTGAGAATGCGTAAACGGGTAGGTACTCCCTTTGGACGAGTGCTTTTAGTATCGAGTTCTAAGGCACCCGATTTGACATCTTCCTTGCTGTAGTGCCTTCTTGAATGCAAGGAAGCAGAAGGTGATGATGTCAGTTTCTGCAGTCTCAGAGATGGACTGTTTAGGTATGGCTTCTTGGCAATTCTATCCATTAGATATACTTCCAACTTCGCAGGTCGGTCCTCTTTCGACTCATTCTTTGTTGAAATTGAAGACGATGAGACGGAGACGGCAATAACTGATGCAGCGGCGATGACAGTGACGGCTGCACCGCTACTATATCGTTTGGGTTCATCTGAAGGAGAAGCAGCGCCAGCAGCACGCACAAGATTCGCTCTTTTCTTAAGAAATGATAACGCAGCTTGATTGTTCGCCGATGTAATGATGCTCCTGGTGGGAGACGTCGACGTGAACATCATAAAACGGAGGCTCGGGCGTTCAGGGTTGCGGGTTGGCGAAGTATGGTATGGGAAATAGCACCGTTGTCGCAGGAGGTCGCAGGTTGTCGAAAACAGTCCTCGTTGTTCTGGTTGGTGTTGTTCAAGGTGGATACAATACAGGACAGCAACGAGCCGGAAAGGTGACATGCTATTACCTCTATTATTGTACCTACATCAGAGTAACTGTCACACCAATTTGCAATGAACTTTAAAAAAGAGGGCATATGAACTGAACGATTCAAGACTGCCCCCAAATTGCCTCTGTTGACACGACGGCGAGAGCCTGTATTGGTAAAGCATGGTACAAGCATGGTACAATACCATACAATAGGTAGGGGCTCCAACTCTCTTATTGTATGGTACAATACTGGTACGCTCTGGCAAGGTACAATACAGGTAAGGTATCAGTATGCGGAGAGCTTGCACAGAGGACTCACAGAGACCTTGACTTTGAGCGACATATGACAGAGCCGACGCACCGCATTTTCTATCCTTCTCACAATGGTAACAATCAAGCCATCCCCCAAGCAAGGGATTCTCCTGACGAAACGGACGTTTCTAGCATTCTCACTGCTTTTCGCTGTTGGTGTGGGATACTACTGGTTCGCTTTAATCTCCTCCCTTCTCGTCAACGATATATCTACCCATGATGTTAACAAACAAGAGAATGTCCGTTTGTTGGAAGAGCGGAAGGAGGAGCAACCACTACCCAGAATAAGAGGAGTGACACATGCATCATGGAAATCCGATTCTCTAAATTTCGACAACATTGTCGACAAGACAAAAGCCAATCAATCTTCGCTTCTGAAGAACAAAACAAAAGAAATACTTCAACAACTCACCAAGGAAAATTCGTTTCCCGTTTCGAGTGATGATCAACGTCTATCCAAATACACCTCTATCATTCAAAAAGAATGTCTACCAGGACGAGATGATGCAAAAGGTGAAATCAACCCCACAACGCATAAAAATCGAGAGTGTTTACGATTTGTTCCAAAGAACAATCCCAAACCACGAATAGGGATCATGATAACACCCGGATTCGTATCAGAACGATTGGGATTGTTGATTTCCAATGCTTTAAAAGAAGTGAGCAGGCGGAGTGGAAATGAGGTGGAAATTGTTTTGACATCTCATGTGCCAGTGTATGGATATGGCAAATCCCATGGGTACAGCAAGTTGATTCGGGTTTCGTTGCCCCTTCCTCTTGCACTAGGAGACGCGTTTTTGTATGAAAAATCCGACAATTCTTCGGGAAGTGAACCCATGCTGGGAAAAATTGGATCTCCCACAAAATCCGAACTAGAAACCTTGCTGAAACTCATCATGAGATGGCAGTGTCGTCTCTCTCACGTGTCGGCACATACGTCAATGATCAATGTGGATTATCATAGTGTTTTGCAAGATCCCTTGACCTCTTTGGAAAAGATAGTGAACTTTGTGTTTGCCAACAACTGGGAGTGGGATGCCGGGAGAAAGAAAGCGTGGAAACAGATCGATACAGAACTAGTGGTGAATGACATAATTGCTTCGAAGGTTAGTTCTGACGGGAAGACCTATTTGGATTTGGTACTGGACGAGTCAAAAATGATTCAGGACGAAGTAGCGAAGAAGTTTCAAGAAAGCACCTCCGATGCTTTTAGTTTTACAAACACAATTCAAAATGCTTTTGAGGAAGAGATGAATCAGTCCAAGGACCTGACTGTTTGGCCATGTCCATCGTTTTGGCTCGGGGTGGAAAAACTCAAATTTAATTCACTTCTGGTCCCAGACTGTAGAGACGGGCATCCGTGGATCAAGTGCACCGTGAATCGAGACAAATGCGAGGTGAAGGAGGACCCTGAATGCAAGTAATAAGAATCGGGATGTAAAAGATGCCTCGGCATGGCAGATAACAAAGAAAGATACTCAGTTTGCCCTCCTAAAGTTATATCCTCATTCACTTCATTGTAAGATTGTATGAAAATGTGTGCGCCCGACAACTACGTCAGTGAAACGTACCATCCAAGACTGATTCCAACTAGTTTCTTTGTTCGCATCACCCTCTGGTATTCGATTGCAATACTTTCTAGCTGATTCTTCCACAGAGGATTTTGTTACGTGCCTCGAAACTTCGTTCAGCAGTCCTCGACCACAACAACTTTCGGTAGATTGTTGATTATGCGCCGTTGACCGATACTTGTGTATTACGTTTAGTGATTGTTTGGTGTTCATCGTGACTTTCTTGTAACCTTTTTCTATTTCATTCGAACGGTATGATTACGCCCTGTCCTCGGAAGGGTCGCCTCCTTTTTGTTATGAATGCTTAGTGCTCGAAAATTTTATCTTGTCCAATCGTGAAAGATGCATGACCTTTAATTTTTCCGCCCCGAGGCTACTTGTTTCGTCTGAACAGTCCTCAATCTTCGGTTACCTCGTCGGTGATGAGAACCTTCGAACGTTCTACTCTAGCTTCTGTATTTGGGCGTGCCTTGACATCGCACGGCAGTTGAGCGGCAGACTTTTCTTCCTTTTTTCTGTTGCTTGTTCCTTAATATGGGAGCTTTTAATGCTGATTAGTTCGCGAGTTTACGCCTATGAAGAAGCTCCAGCTCCGCTTCTAAATTTGCGTTAGAATGCTTGGTCATGTTGTTGTAGTATAGGCAGAATGAAGTCTGGATTGAGACTTCACAATTCAGAGAGAGCGCTGAACATTCTTTCCGCGTTCGAAACCTCAGTTTCGTACAGACGGGCGAAGGCCGTGGCGAGGAATACATAGTTATGATTAGCACGTTGCTGATTCGTTGGTAGAACTGCCGATGATCCGAAGAATCCGACATGATGCGTTGAATGGTTAATTGCGAAGGCACGTCTGAGGTCTAAAGCAGAAATACGTGATGGATTAGTATCTTTTGCGGAGATACCGTCCTCAACGCTTCTTAAACAAATTCCTACGTAAGATCTCGTAGACTCCACCTATTGACTCTTGCCTCGAAACGCGAACCGAAGCCGATACACCAACAAGATACTCTAGCTTGTAAAAAAGATATGAAACAGGTAGACGCTATAAAGAATACCATACAATCTACCAATACAAAACACTCTGGTGGAACACATCAAATCATGCCAGTATTACCATAACGTTAACGTCTGTTATTGTACCATACCATCCTCCTTGCTACTCAATAACCATTTCTTCTGCCCTCACCACCAACACCCTCAACACTAAGATCGAAGAAAGCCTTCGTTACGTCAAGATACATCGTGAACGCCATGGCGATATCAATTCACAAACGTGCTTTAGTTTTCTTCTTGGCCTTTGCCGGTGCCAACGCCCAAACTTGCACCGATGATGCCACATCCACCTGTACATACACGGGACATTATCCAACCTGGGAGGATGCTCCCGCCTCGGCAGAAGAATTTGATCATGACAATGACAAAAGCATATGTCGTCTTCCGATTATATCAGTAGCAGAATGGGAAACCGGAAGATATTGGGAGAAGGAGGAGCCAGTTATTGTTAAGAATGTCACTGATGGTTGGATGGCATTGCAACATTGGACGAAGTAAGTTGAAAGTTGAAGGCCGAAAATAATTTGGTGTTGAGGCTCGAATACGACAATTTTTTAACTTTTGCACTGACTTGTTTCAAGGGAGGAGATGATTCGCCGATACCCCGATGTGATGGTGGGCATGGGTTCTTCGCGGGACCTTGGTCAAACTGGCCCCGATGATGCAGGGGATGCGTTGCGTAAAGTTTCTATCAAGGTATGCGATTTATCGTTATTTCGATTTGCACTTGTCCGTCAATGGAAGTCAACGGGGCTCAGTAGTCCTTGGGCACTAGATGCAAAAATGCTTACCTCCCTTGCTCGTCATGTATGTAAATAATGTTACATCTCCACAGGATTTTATTGTAAACCATATGCATGACGCGGACAAGTATGTCTTCGATCGAAAGCTCAACATGCCCGACGACCTTCTAAAAGATTGTGAGCCGTATCCGATGCCAACTCGCCAATACAAGGAAGATTATGATGCCGTTATGAAGTTGGGACTTCCAGAGCGAGAGATGTGGAAAGATCATTTGGCACTGACTATTGGACGTGATTTGCAGGGTCTGACATTCCATCGTCACAATGCTGCGTGGAATGTAGTAGTGTTTGGAACGAAACGATGGATCTTATATGACGGTGAACGATTTGCACAAAATATTACTCGTTTGAAGAGGATGACGCGAGACGTAGACAACCCTATCCAGCTGACAGGTGCTAATTGGATTCGACAGTTGTATAATAAAAATGAAAGAATGGAAGAAATTCGTACATATGGGCACGACTGTATTCAAAGGGCCGGAGAGATGCTGTACGTTCCGTATGGGGTAAGAACTGATCTTCTGTTTTGTTTTGTTGTTGCGGCATCCATTTGTTCAACTTTTGTCTTCCAATCTGTATTACGTAAACAGTGGGCCCACATGGTGGTGAATATTGGTGATACTGTTGCAATTGTTTCTGAGAGAGGGTTAGATGCAATGGATGCATAGCCACGCCAGGAGTGCATGAGCAATATTTATTTAACTGATTTGAACTGTAGGCTTATTGAGAAGCAGTGTTGAGATGTCTTAGTGTTAAAAAGCTTTTTGATTTCCCATAAGTAATAAGGGGGGCTTCCCAATACCTTCCAGTTCCTAGAGTCTATTGTTTTAATCCTCTAGCTTTAGAATGTAGGCTAGAAAACATTCCCAGTTCCAAAATTATTCAGATCTCCACCAATTTATCTATCCTACTATTCAATCGATTACTCTACCGCAATTTTTCAAATGCAAGGTATGGAGGTGCAAATTGTAAAAGTCACTACATTAATTTTATACATGCCAGTGTGTTGCAGGTCATAATCATGATTCAAATTCATTGACAAATAAAAATGCTGAAGTCACTGTTGTTTAAAATTACCCTGTTATCTTTTACGTGCTGTTTGTTCTTAAATTTATCAGATATCACTGCACTCTATGATGTCTTAAATCAAGCGGGGCTATACTGCCTCTCATGACCATTGACTGTACATGTTCACCCTGATGGGCTCCTTTGCATTCACCACCAGCATTCCTCCTGGTGCAACACAACATGTTGTTCCTTGTCCCGCGGCTGTGGTGGCAGGTCCAATTCTTTATGGTCAGGGGATGCAAGGTAGAGCTGAAGGTTGTGGCCATGGTAGTAGAGGTGGGAGAGTTGGAAGGTGTGATTATTCAGGTAGGTTTAGAGCAAGTAAGAGTGAGTAGCTTGTTGGGAGGGCAAACTTTACAATCTCTGAATTGGAGGATATGGGAGTTGATGCACCGGTAGCTTTCAAATTCTGAGGCAGAGTCGAACCTAGTGGCTGATTCCCATAGCCAATTTCACACTGACTTGGAGAGGAGGATGGATCAGCTGATGAAGAAATTTAACAAGCTTACAGGGCCCAATGCACCAACTAGTAAGCCACATATCCCATCAACTGTGTTGCCTCAGGGCACTTGTAATTGAGAATACAGAGGGAGTGATTTTGAAATGTATTTGATTGTAGATGAATGTTTACAGTTTTGTGACTACATGTTATGCACCACACTGAATTATTGAGAAATAAAAAGGACTTCAATTTCATTTTTATACCAGATACAAATTAAACATTTGTATTTTCATCCAATTGTTGCATATAAACAGTTCTAATACTATTAATACCAACAAGTCTGACTCAGATATTATAAAAAAGATAGACAGGTATCAATTCTTTTTCACTCCCCATGATTTTTGTACAGTAATGTATCTTTTAGCCTTGGGAATGTATGGTTCTCATGCCAGATTCAGCTGATTTGTGCATTGATATTTAGAACATTTCAGTTCAGCTGCAATCTCCTATAGATTTGCACTTGCATACTTCCTGTGGCTGCATTTGCTGCACGATCATCCTGTGAAGACTTGATCAAAAACTCAATATTTTCAAGTAGGTGCAATTGTAGATGCTTTCCAATTTCTTATACAAATCATCCCAGTCAGGACCTAATGGAAGCATGCTGGTGCGGTACCATCCAGAGCAAAGCACAACACATGAGTAACAAAATGATTGCTTCTTCCATTTATTGTAGAAACATTGGATGCTATCATGGTGTTGAATCTGATCTTCAATCCATCCTTTGTTTCTCACCCGTTTTGAAGGGCAAAGATTAGCTGAAGTGCTATTTGAGAACCATGAGTCCGTCCATGCCAAGAGCAAGCCAAGACAGTCATCAGACCAATTAAAGCAAGGCATTCCACTATGATTGGTCTTGCATACAACATGGCTCTCATTGTCTAGAAATGGTGTACAGAATCAGAGTGTTGCTAGATACAATGAAAGCTCAAAGTTAAAGTAGGTTAACATAATGAGAGTCTAGTCATCTTCATCTTGCAATTGCAACTGAACCACTTGCCGCCATGGACTAAGACCTCAGAAGTAAGAGAGACTTGTTGATTATGCCTCTGATGTATCGTATGCTGATTATCACTGAGCATTTTATAGTTGATATGCTTGTTGCATGACGTCACAATATGCATCCTACTGCAAAAGTGTACCTTGAAGAGCACCAGTGCTGAAATGAATAGCCTCACAAGCAACGGAAAATAAGTTTGGATGAGACTGCATCTCATGGTTGATCCCAATTGTGTATGCCATTTTAAATGGTGTCGCATCTCAATATTGATAGGACTTAAGGATAGAAACTTTAAGACATAGGATGATGTTCAGAAAGAGCTAGCTTAAGTTTAAACCTCTGCTAAGGCACTCAATAATAATTTCTATGAACTCATAGAGTATTAGGAAAGCTCTAATATGAGTAAATTTATGTCTAGTTCTAACCTGTCAGCTTGTAAGATGCATTTTGCCATTTTCCAACAAAGTTGTCTTGGCAGGAATGTTTGAATAATCTCTGTCTATATTTGAATTTGTAGAGATCATGAACATTTATTGCCACCAATACCTCACAAGACACCTAGATATTCTTCTCAAATTCCAACTTATGCATGCATAAATTTTATGTTCATGTACAAAATCTCCATGGACATGGACCACACAGTGCATGTATTTTAAGTTTAGTTACAAAATCTACATGGACCACACAAAAATTCCATAATCATAGAACTATCAAAGTGGCATATAGCATCCTGAGATGAGCTAGTGCAAACTATCTAGCATTGATACTGACCAAAGATCCTCACATATTTCTAAGCATTCCATAGTTAATGAATGATTGCCCTGTGAGTCCACAGACAGGCCTAACCCCACATAAGCATTTCTGGAAGAACTTCTAACTTTTTGTTATTGAAAAAGAGGAAGAACTATTCACAGAAGTTGAAATTTCCAACTGGTACTCATTGTCTCTCATCATCACCAGCCACCAGAATGGATTACTCTCAATACAATTACCACCCTCCACCTTACAAGTAAAAGCATAAGACCTCCCATCACACTAACACAAATACATCTACATCTACATCTGTATATCACTCCTATCCTAGCCAAATTAGTCTCAGCACACAGTAAATGCACACTACCATATACCCAATCAAAAACATTCTTCCGTGATGTTCCTTGGAGTGTCATAGATGGCACTTTGCATTGTTTGATTGCTAGGGACAATACAAAAAAATTGTTAAAAAGTCGAGGAATCAAGAGAAAGATCATGGATCCCAGGGGGAAGTACTGCAAAGCCATGCACCAACTAATCTTTTGTTGCCAAATTAAACACAAAAAGTTATTTTTGCTGGAAAACATTTTGTTGGCATTGGCATGTTCACTAACATACCACACTCTCCATTGAATCATGATTGACAAATGTTCTATGATGCTCAAAGAGAAAATGTTTTCTGCCAACCATTTTTGAAAGTAAGGGGTTATTTTACCATGTACACGTGCACAACAAGAAAAATCCAAACCCCTCTATCAGATTTGCTATAGCAACTTAATAAGCAGTGGACACTAACACCTTCTCAATATTGTCTGAAGCATCTTATCACTCTACCTAGAGGAGAAATTACTTCAAATAAAGAGGCATTCCACTCTTGTTTTGTGTGTCTGTATCAATCAGGCAGTCAAATATTGATAAATTACGATACTCAGTTTGGTATATTACAATGCATATTCGGCTTGAAAATATGTGTTACTTTTGTCATAACTTGGCCTTATGTCTATTCATTGGTGAAGCTCTCATCTGTATTGTACTTCGAATGATAAGTGACAAGAAAGTAATGGGGTTTACTCAATAAAGTGAGGATGACGTCAAATTAGAATGCAGTTGGGATGCATTACAAATGAACACAACAGTCTCTCACCCTCTAAGGTATTAAATTGATTGTCTGGAAAGCAACATGACGAAGTTTAATGCATAAGGAGCTAGATGCAACAATGAAGAAGGTATTGAAAGCTTCATATGGCGTGACAAGGGGTTCCCATTACTAAAGACATCTCATGAGGACGTAGTGGTGGTACAATGTTTTGTTTCTCTTCTGATGAATACTAAGCATTACATATTATAAAGAACGAAACTGTCCTCGACCACCCCTGGCTAGAGAGACCTTGATTCCGTACCACTGGGGGATAACGGTGTCCTTGAAATCTTCGTGCTCATTGCATCTGATGAGGATGGACAGGACGAGCTGCTTTCCTCGCTCGAGCTTGAGTGTGATGATGAATCTGATCTTTCTGAGTCACTCCTCAGTCCCTTGAGGGCAGTATCTAGGTGAGATAAGTCTTCAACAGTTATTTCTGTTGATGTAGTACACTCCTCATTTAAATACTTCATTTCGTTGTCTTCTTCTCCAGAACCTAGGGAGCTAGTGCTGCTGCTGCTGCTGCTGCTGCCGCCGCCGCTGCTGCTGCTGCTGCTGCTAAAACTATTGTTCAGAGTCAAAGAAGGAGCAAGAGAACCGTTGACTTGTTTTGCGTCAAATGTCTCATAATGTTCTTCGTGGAGTTTTCCTGGTTTTGCCGAATCAGTCGCAGCTGATCCGTTGGCTTTGGCAACCGCAATGTCAATATTATCTTGTCGAGTTTCAATCATAGGTTGCTTAACACACGTGAGTGGAATCGTCATGTCTTTGTTTTCATTTAGTAGCAAGCTTCGAATCGTCTTAACTAACGCAGCGTTATTGGTTGGAACAAGACGATCTCGGAGTTCCTTGAATAGAGAGAATGCACAAAGTGGCAATTGCGGTGAAAGGATTGTTGATATAATTAGACTCTAAGAATGGAAAGAGCTCACCTGTAGAAAAACACGTTTGGCATCATTGCTTAGACGACCATCGGTTTCTTTCAGTGCTGTCAGATGTTTTGCGAGATCACATAGAATATCATGAGCATTCGGTCGATTTTCTGCATTGTTTTGGTTGAGACTATCACTGTTAGTATTTTCACAAAGGTCGCCCCCTGGCATCTTCTGTTGGACCACGCGACGAATTTTCCTTGCATTTTGAATAACGTCGTTCGGGAAACCACATGATACAGACATTTCAACTCCATAGTCCCCCGATGCCGTGCAAGGACCTGGCAAAATTTTGTGAGTATAGTTTATGTTGCTACCATCTTGGTTGTGTGACGAAGATATGTGTGCTCCCAAATGTTGATTCTGTACATTTGAATACACTGACGCCAACTTTGAAATTTGTGGATAATGCGTGACGAAGAATGTCATCGCTTTCTTCGTTAATAGAAACTCAGAAACTGACCAAGCAACTGCAACTCCGTCCTCATTACTCGTAGCACGTCCAAGCTCGTCTAGAAGGAA
This sequence comes from Cyclotella cryptica, assembly GCA_013187285.1. NCBI lineage: Eukaryota > Bacillariophyta > Thalassiosirophyceae > Thalassiosirales > Thalassiosiraceae > Cyclotella > Cyclotella cryptica. Next base: position 125,219 of record JABMIG010000230.1, on the reverse strand, counting down.
GAGTGATTTTTCAGTTGTCGAATTGCATATGAATGCAGTTTCTTTCATTTCCATTAAGAACGTGGATATGTTATGCTCTTGGTCGTCTGCTGTCCCAATCCTTGTGCAAACTTGGTCTCTGATTGGTAAAAAAGCCTCCTCTGCTGGCACGTAACTTCCGCAATGAGCAAGGATCACTATAAGTGCGATCTGCTTCAGATATGTACTCTTTCCACTGCCATTGCTTTTTTATGTATCAGAAGCACGAATAGTACAGTCAGATGTTTGTGAGGAAATAAATAGAAACGTGGAATGAACGTAACCACACTTACATTCCTGTGATTACAGTGAAGTTCTGAAGCGAAGATGAATAAGTGTCGTTTGGAACGAACTCTGAAGGTGAACATGCTCCTGAACCAACATCTATTGCATATCTACCATTCCTAATCGCAATGGCGCCACCTCCACCAAACGATTCGTTCTCATCCTCATACTGTCTGTCACAATCAGAGAGTTGTGGACGACACCATGGCATGCGACTGCTCGCAACGTTGTCTGCGAAACAATGACACATGTCCAACAATGCGATGGCGTCAGATAGGGAGGCCAGGCAGTCATAGTTTTCTCTGGCTACTTTCAACGCCTCCTGTATTCGCTCATGAGTCATCAGCAGAAGGTCTTGCACGTTTTCCTGGGCTCGCGAATTGAGACTATAAACCTGTAAATGACGACATCCGACGGGTCAGATCGACGAGAATTCGATGAATGATTACGCATGGAAATGATCGCCCTGCAAGATAAAGATAAAAATCTCACCTCCTCGGTAGTACAGTGTATAAAACGTCCATTCCTCACTGGCTGAATGAATATCTCCGGTAAATCCAAGCCAAGATCCGCGCTCACCGACAGATAATACCCTCTAGCAGTAGTCTCTTTGACCTGAACAAATGGGTGGTTTGGGATATGACGCATTTCATGCGAACTCAAATTGATATGTTCTGTGAAGCACACAGTGTCTCTCTCACCTGAACAGTGATATCATAAGTCTCAGCATATTCATCTGCAAGCCTGTAAATATCATCCACATTGGCGAGAAAAGCCTTACGAAGGACATCCATCATACCATCTGTATTTGGCTTCAATGCGAAGCACTCCTGGTGGCGCATGGCGTGGCTATTTTTGCTGTAGGTTGTACTTTCTGTGAAAATATTGGTCACAGCATTCAACACGCGAGATAAGGCGGGTTGCTTCATTGCGATGAGGATGGCTCGAAGAAGTTGATGACGAGTTTGACTTGTAGACAATATTCTGTTGTATTGCTTGTTCGTTGACGATGTGCTGGTACCTAAACCTATATCAAGACTGCTGCCCTTTGTCATTGATGCATCATTCCTGTCGGTCATTGAATCGGTCTCGCTCAATGAGTCTGCAGCTTCCGATCTCTCACTCTCGACAACAGTCGTTGACTCATCATCATGACCACTGATGTCGGGTTGCTGTTGGCAATCCGGGGGAGAGTTCTTGCTCCTCTTTCCTTCTTCGTCTCCTCCTCGCTCCGTAGTCCTCGCCGTGCCTTCCCTCGCATCCATCTCCTTCAATTGCACCTCCAAAACGTGTGCAAACGAAGGAATCACACTCAACGTACTCTTAATACAAACCAATGCCGAAATACCTCTACTCGCCACCCGTGCCGTGACACCCCTTCCGTCTCCATTCCCAAACAATGCTCCATTGTTGGTACTACTGCCCCCTCGAGGAACCAATGCCACACACGATAACATCTTATCCACATCCGGCAAATCCTCCAAATGCTCCATAACCACATAGAAAAATTCCTCATCCTCCAAAAAGGCATCCACCAAATCCAACCGGGCGTGAATCGTATCAAGTCGGGTTGGCGGTGCCATAAGATTAGTCCTCAATAATTTCCCTCCCACGGAGGTTTTCGTGCAATCAATACTCCCCACCAAAGAATTCTGTGTCTTTCCCGTTTTGGCATTCACCAATAACTCCAAGTTGGTCATTGTGGCACGATCTATGTTCATGCGATGGGATCCACCGGCATTCACGTCCAAAGCTAAGGAATGACGTGTCAGTCCCGCCCCGAGGCAGAGTTGCGCGTATTGCAATACTGCATAGGAAGACGAGAGTAGGATGTATTCCTCGACGAGAGTGGCATTGTAGGTCTCCGGACGGGAGAGTTTACGTAGGAGGTCGGCGCCTTTGGTTTGATCGAAGTAGTATCGTGGGATGAATTTGACAATGGTGTTTTCGTGGGGTTGGGCTGTCGTGGGATCAATTGAAGTGGAGAGATCGTCAACGTGCTGTGTTTTCGCTTTGCGTGAATTTCGTTTGTTATTTCTGTTTGCACCAAATTCCACGACGCCATCCTGCAATTCCATGCCAAACAATCGCCCCACCTTGCTGGCAAGAAGACTATTTTTCCTCCCCTCATTCAGCAAGATCTCGTGTGGACTGAGCATACGCAACAATGCTAGTGTTTCGGCATATGTCTGTCCGTTCCCCTGTTTGGTTATGTTCAAGGTGGTGGGACGAGAGGCGTCCAGTGTTGCGACGCAAGTTTCACGAGCGAGATTTTCGGAGATTGAACATACAATGTGAGTGGAGGATTTTCGTTGAGATTTGACGGTGGGGGCGGCGCTGGCAGAGGAGGATTCATTGCGAGTGGAGAGATTACGCGTGGAATGGGAATACGACGATTTAGCATTGCTGTAGGGGTTGTGCTTAGCATTGTTGACTTTTTTGGCCGACGACAGAGTGAACCGACTTGATTTTGAAACGTCCGTCTGGGGTCGCTGACATTGCTGTTGCTGCTGCGTCGCCCCGCTCTTCAAATTGGTATTTTCAGCGTCGCCAGCAATGACGTTGTGCAGCCCCTTCCAGCCACGCGGAGTGGGCAGCATCGCGTTCTCTTTCGCCGTCTTCTCCTTATTCTTGCGAAAGTTCCGTACCCTCTGATCTCTTCTCCGATGCAAGGAGAGAGCATCATCGTCCTCTTCCGACGAGGGGTAGCCGTATCCGTTATCACGCGTTTTTTCTTCGAGGTCGCGATGAGCGCTCGGCGGAGTCGTCTTGGCGTCATTGTCCGATCGGCGACGTTTGGCGTCGCGATCGTCGATGGGCTTTCGAATCATGTATACGATGGAGAGTTCAAATGGCGGTGCGCTCGGTGCTGGGCAGTTGTTCCTGCGCTTGGTTGGGTGTTGCTGTGGGGATAAAATGACAATGGAAGTTGTCTACACTTTTAAACGTGGAGGCAGGTGGAAGCAATCGTAGGCAATGACCTGTTGTCCTGGCCCTCTGCAGCGGAGGGCTTAGGACGACTCAGTGCTTTTGGTCGTCCGTGACTCAAATTGGCCTGATCGCCTACTTAACACGTGTCTATTTTTGCCGTGTTGTTTGCCTGTAGCCCCGCTGCCTACGCCCACCAAGTCGGGCGCCGCTGACGGAGGGTGAAGGACAGTGACGGATAGTGACGGACATGATTAACTTTGACAGAGAACAGGGACATGAACCCGAGATTGAGGCACCAACAGGCACCAACAATCATATGGCGGGCGACATCAAACAGCGAACCTAACCGCGCCCACAAAATCAACGTCCTAATCAAGGTCCACAGTATCAAAGAACGTCAACAGAGCAAAACCTAAAGTGTCGTACCTCCTTAAAGCTCCCTTCAATAATTATGAATGATCGTCGAAGTCGCAATGATGAAAGTCAGTCTATTTCAATTCCAATTCCCTCTCACCAAAGAATACCAAAAACAAATCACTGTCCTTGCATATCCAGGCTAATGTCCATCGTAACATTAGTATATTGTGTGCCTCTAATGACTGCTCTATGTGCCCATCGCCCCCCATCCTACCGAGCCCGCGCCCACGTTTCTTCGACCCTCCATCATCGTCACCACAATAGCAAAGAAGAGATCTTTTGCCGGAGACATCATTCCGACATTCCCTCTCGGTCATATGCAACAAGACAAACAATAAGCATCGAACCAAACAACAATAAAAGCCGAGACACAGATTCGCCTCCACCATATCCAACACGATGCTCCTCCCGCGATGCCGCATCCGTCATCCTAAACAGCACTGCCCAAGACGGTCTCCTCATTATATCCTGCGACGCCAGCGGACGCGGCGGTGGTTCCAAACACGATGGTTTAGCGGCCATCTTACGAATGCGTCATGGCGTAAGCAATAGCAGATCGTTGCGAAACGTGACATACTCTTCCAAAGACGGCGAGAAGAAGATCGATCTTATGGATGTCATATCACGACGGCGGGCACCTTCGCGAAAGTCTTCCGGTGAAGTTGCGGCCATATCTCTTGGAATGAAACGGGCTATGCTTGTTATACCCCCAGAATGGCGAAGGAAGGTCCTCATATTGTCGGATTCGGAAACGGCATTGGGGTTTTATTGCGGGGGGCATCGATCATCGCGTGATGGTCAAGAGTCTCATTGGCGAGCATTGTCCAGATTGATGACCGAGTCGCAAGATGGTGTGTTCTTTTCGAAAATACGATCGTCTTCTCGTGGTATTAGGATAGTGAGTTCAAAGACGAGCAGTCCTGGTGGTGACGGTTGGGATAATGAATGTATACGCTGGGATGGCATTGGATTTGTTGACCATGATGCAGCAGATTATTTGTCGTCGGCCACGAGATCATGGTCCAATAGCAATATAGCCATGAATGTAGATATTTCGGAAGGAGTGGAAAAGCTGTCTTTTAGATCTGTTTGTTCGTTACGCCCAGAGGATATTGCATGGCTAGAAAACTCGGATGATTGTGCATTTGATGTCAACCCGTCGTCTAAGCCCAAGACTGATGGTAGCTCAACATATTGGAAGAGAATCACTGTCCGTGGTAGTGATGCGAGGGATGATCGTAGGAGGCGAAGTAAACTCAAACAAGAAATGATTATGGACATGCTTGGAATAGGCGAGCTTTAAGTGCTTCCATTCATTTTGGTGTGGTTCATTCGGTGACACGCTTGTAGCTTGCATTTGTACATAGCGCCCACAAGCAATAACTTTATTGCATTTGTTCTATCAAGTAATAGAGGTTTGCAATATCAGACGTAATGATCCAACCCAGTGTTACATTATTGTCTGGCTTTACAAAAATGTGCTTTGGTGAGAGTTGAAAACGGGAGAACACATACTTAAGGTTGAGATTGACTCTTTTAACCGTTCGTTTACATTGAATTTTGCTAAGTACCTCTTTACATTCATTTCTAGACCCACCTCTTGCTTTGCTTTCGACAACATTTCAATGTGCAAGTCCTCACACAAAGAATTCTTTTTCGTTGTTCCTGTTACCTGCAAAACTTGATTTGACGGTTGGACCTGTCGAGGTGAACAGATCACTATGTTTAGTTAAATATTGTTCACGTGTCAATTTGTCATTTGTCCCTGGCACAATTATGACTTTACCCCTCATGCAGCAACTCTAAATTATCAATTGATTCTAGTTTCGGAGTTGTCAGGCAATACCTCTTGTGAGAGCCAATGGACAACCTTGTCCAAACGAATCTACATTATTTAACTATACGTAAGTCCGTAAACAAGAATTCAAAGAATTCATTGCATGCTGTCGTCTACATTCTCAGTCATACGATAATTATATTTCCATGAGTTTCGAGCAGATAGATAGGGAAAGGTGTTTGGTGCTGTAGAAAACAGAAGCATCCTGTCTCTTCATTGTTTTTGGATCACATCGATATTCCGCGTGTGCTCTCAGTGCTAGAATCCGAGATCAAGCAACAGAAATACCAACAGTATTACCACTGACAACTAAGGAAGCTTATTGCTCATCCGGTTGGAAAACCACAATAATTCTCCTCTTTAATGTCATGTTGTCCCCTCCCTTCCCCTCCCTAACAATAGAAGAAAATACCGGCACATGTGGCTCACTCCATTGTAGCAGCATTTCATAGGAAATTTTGTTTGTTTTGTGATTACATACTTTCCCACAGTCATGCCATTCGAAAGGAACGGAAATGATTGATGTTTTGGCGGTTCGGATGAGCTTTTTCATGAATGCTGATGGATCTGATACGTGCTCCAGGACTTGGCTGCATATTAATAAATCGTAAGAATAGTCTTCGACTTTGAACTCCATGAAGTCTGCAACGATGGATTCTATTCCGCTTGTTGTGACCGATTCATCTAACTGTGCGTTCTCGTTTTCATTGCCTCCCCACCATACTTTACGTAATATGGAGCCACGCAAGTTCTTCTATCGACCCAATCCAAATATTGAATGAATGGATCGGAAGCGCACCCCACTTCAATGAGAGATTTTGCATTCATTCCGAATTCAAGGGATGTAAAAAAGAGACTGTTATAATAGCGCAAGTGCTTTCGTTGGGTGTTTTCTGGGCCTAGTTGTCCTACGGGTGCTCTGACGAGAGAGAGCGCGAGTTTCTTAAGCAGACGCGACTGTGCGTCAGTGTTGTCCGTTAAAGTCTCGAGATCTTCTTCGCGGAGTGTGTGGTAGGCATTATATTGCTGCAGTGCCATAAAATTTGTGAATGCCACCAAAGTTCCAATTGCGCACATCGCGAAAGGCAAGATGGCGATGATCCTTGTCCTCCTCGTTGCATTCATTTTCGGGTGTTCGTGGGTCTGCGTTAGAGAGCAATTGGTTTACACAGAGAAAATCTCAAAGTAAGACGTGACGAATGGGTAACACAAACACGGAAGGAAGAGTCTATGAAACGTAGAACCACTTCGAACAGAATATGGATTTGAGGTGAAGGGTGACGGTGTGAAGGGTGAAGGAGGCCAGGCAAAAGAATGAGTTGTATCTTTCTATGATTGTCCGGCCCCGGGTTGTGTGTGAGATGGAAGGTCTAATTTATTTTTCTTATGGTTTACATCACGATACACCATGATGAATCTTCAGGTTCAGCGTTATTTATAATGATATGGTAGGTTATTTATTTTTTGACAAAAATGTGATCATAGAACCGTCCATACTCGTCCATACTCATGTGGTCTGGTTGTACGACATCATAATATATATATATATATATATGTATATGTATATATATATATTAGTCTTAGTCTATGTACGGTATTGTACCATACTTTTTATTACCGTACTCTGTTGTGTCATGATGAATCTGGCATTGAATCAAAATATACGTCACAAAAAAATTTAATACCTCAGCCATGTACCATAACGTACGATTCACAACACATAATACTGGCTCTATCGTACGGTATTGTACAATACCATACCATGTACATCATGACATCACCGTTGATCGTACGCAGATACACTTTGCCACTTTGTGTATGTATGGTACCATAGCTGGTATTGTATACTATTGTATAATGCTACGATTATCGTACCCCATCAAATTAATGCTAATAATGGAGCCCTCCTAATATTCCTATTTCACAAATTCCTTTTTTTCTAGATTTCTAATGTACTATAATAGGATAGAAATCGCTTTTGTTCCTAATATTCCTAAAGCCCTAGGTTGCTACTTATCTATTTGTCTATCACTCTACTTTATATTATTCTGCCATTTGCGTTTTGTTGCCATAAGTGTCCCAGAATGAAGCTAAATATTAGGTAGACTGATGGAAGCATTGGTCTCATTCATGCAGCAGTAATCCATACAGAATTATAGCAATGCAGCTTCACTCAATTATTGATGACTCTCTTTTGCAACAAATAAATTGTACAGCTTGATGGCAGACAAATAAAACTAAAAAGATTAGCATTTAAATTAATACATCATTCGAATTTGGTTTTCAAATGAGCAAGCAAATAATTAACATGAAAGCATTAAAGTTCTTTTGATGCTAAAGTTCAGTCCATTTGATCTGATGTGTACGAAGCACATCAAAAATACTTCCTTCAGCTTGCGATGTCATTTATCATAGTCCTTAGTAAAACTAATGATCTTCCAAATATCCAATCATATCTAGGTTGCAAGAGAAGCAGCCACCCACTGACTTGTCATTACTCATCACGTCACTGTAGATCTGACAACATCATCATCCATATCCTCCTCTTCCAACTTCGCTTTTTCTTTTCTGTTCCTCTCTCTTTTCAAACCTAGTCACCTTCATTGTCATGACTTCATCATCTTTCGCCTGATACAAGAAAAGATTCCTGTTGGAACACACCACCATGGGACACGTTGTTTTTTTAATCTTTCTCAGCTGATGCAGCCCCTGTCGGCCGCCCATCAGTCGTGGGAAATGAAACACACAACCTACTAGATAAACAAAATTGCCGGGCATGTTAAATACTTTTCTGCCCTCCACTGGTGACCAAAATGGGCGGGGGCTGTTCCCAATTCCTTCACTTGCCAACGAGCTCCTGTGATGGGTGTCGATGAGTTTAAAAAAATCCGTGCGTCATGGACTTGTGCCAATTTATTTAGGTAGGCGCTGTCGTGGATTAAGAGGACGTCAGGAGAGGGTCAGGGACGACCTAATATTCGCAAATCCTCAAAAACCTATTTCCTAAAGTCTTTTTTTTTATTTCCCTTATCTAGCAATTTTCTAAACTCGCACTAGGTATTTCTAAATCGATTTCTAAATCGAGTCCCTTGAGACGGGGTCCTTACCCCGTCTCACGGGACTGAACGATTTCTATCCTATCGTCCTAAAAACTTATTCTGACCTCCCCTTCCATCGCTGCAAGAATCCATCCTCGATGACACCTCGAATCGTGAATTATTCCTTCGCATCCCTCTCGGAACTCATTTCAACCTCCTGGTATGACTTTTAGGACGTCCTGTCTTCTTCTCTGGTGCTGCGCAAAGCATAGGAATCAACAAAAATTCGTTTATTCACAAAATCGCCATTGCTTGCGCAGTAGATTGAGTCCCAAAGATCGCTATATTTGCCAGCGCCGTATCCCCCAGTGCTCTTTGCTGCCTATAAGCAGGAGTCCTTGGCGACGTGTCTATGCATCTGGTGACGATCAGGCAATGATCACACTTACTGGCTTTGATTTTAGATCATTTCACCACCTGCTGTCACTATTTGCCCCATTGTACGATCAATACACACCCTTTGTGAATGCAGATGGATTCATCATTCAGAAGGTGAGCCTGTCTCGAGGTAGGCCGAGACTGATGCATCCTTCTGATTGTCTGGGCCTGATTTTGGGATGGAGTAGAACCCGTGGATCTTTGATGGTTCTGCAACTTGTTTTTGGAATGACAATGACTCCCATTGCGAAGTACTTGCAGTTTGCACAGAGAATACTTGTTAAGGCTCTTAAAGGACATCATTTGGCCCAGATAAGGCTTCCATCTGCTGAGAAACTAGAGGAATATCGGGGGATAATCCAACAACGACATCCCGTCCTAGACAATGTGTGGGGAACGATGGATGGGTTAAAGGTACGGATTGAGAAGGCACCTGATGAAATTGTGCAGTCTCATTTTTTTTAATGGGTGGAAGTCAGATCACTATGTGACCGGTGTTTTGGGCTTTGTCCCTGATGGAACCATTGCACTTGCCTTTTATAATGTCCCCGGTTGTTCCCATGATAGTACGGTTGCGGATTGGGGCAATATGTACAATAAACTAGAGGACGTGTATCGACGAAGTGGTCTGAAGTTTGTCATTGATTCTGCCTTCTCCAGCATGAATTACGAATTTCTTATAAAGTTGGCACAGGATGATTTGACCGCAGACAATGAATTTTTAACAATAGATGAACAAATTGCAGACATTGCAGTGAAGAGGGAAGCAACAAGCATGCGGCAATGTGCTGAGTGGGGAATGCGAGCTGTTCAGTCTTCTTTCCCACGATTGAAAGACACAATGACTACGAAGAGAATGGAGAGAGACAAATCATATTTGATTGTCTCTTCCTTTTATTCAATCTCCGATCTCGGTTGGTAGGCATTAACCAAATCACATCTGTCTACTTACCCAGCCTCAACATTGATGCTAACATTCGAATTGATTAACTATTAAACAAAGAACATATCATCTAAACTAAATAACTCACATGTCATAAATTTAGTGGTAACACATTTGACTAACTTTAGATGAACCAAAACACATTAATAAACTCTCTACTCAGGATCTTTGCCCTCCCCAGGATCCTTGCCTTCCCCATCTACATCACTTCGCCCAGTATTATTGTTGTCATTCACAGTCTCGAAGATATCCATGGCCGGCAGCGTAGGTACCTGCACTGGAGGGACTCCCTGTCTACCACTCATCATCATCATCATTGTTGTCATAAACTGCTGCTGCATCTGCATCTGCATCATGCGATCTTGTCGCTGCTCCTCCATCCTCCTCCTCCTCTCATGGCGTTCCTCATCACGATCCGCTTGGCGCTCTTGCATCTCTGCCATCTGTTGGTTCGTGATCATCATCATCACGTCATTGAATGACATGTCTTTACTTCCATCACGATTGAACTTGTTGTTCCTGCAAGTGACAGGAGTTAAGACAGCTCCTCTCTAACAAATACTGTGAGAAGTACGGCTCAAACAAAACAATCAATCAATCATGAACTCACACGAATACGTGGGGAAATGGATGATGCCGCGGCTGCACTCTCAGCTCTATTCTGCCGATCACCAGAGTTCAAACCCTCTTGATTGACACTTCCACTGTCACGCCTTCCAGTGGTGTCTAAGACAATGTTTTTGGCTGGTGCGGTGACAGACTCACCTGGCTCTTCTGGGGGGTCAACTTCCTCTTTATCCAACTCAGTACACAGCAGCAGGAGCAGCAACTTTGACTGCAGGGACAGGAGCAATGCCCTGTTGCACAGCCTCTGTGTTCTCACCTGTCCTGTTGTTAGATGCGGTCGAGTTGCTGCCAGAGGAAGAAGAGGAGGGAGAAACTCCGGAGCTGGAGCTGTACGAGTCGTCTTCATCCGTGTCGACCATGTTGGTGATGTTTTTGATTTGCGTGCGCAAACAGAACTATGGGCTGTTAGGCACGTGGAGCATTAGGAATATTGGGCAAAATATTGATTTCTATCCTATTTTACGATAATAGGACGTTAGGACTTAAGGATTTTTTTAAATAGGAATATTAGGAGGGCTCCAATGGGTGGCTGTCGTAATTGGTCTATTGGTCTAAATGTCCAGATTTTCGAGTATTTGGACCGTCCAAATCCGGTCCAGACCTGTTCCAAACCTGCGACTCCACCCGACTTTCGGTCTAACTCTGGAAAAAAGAACGAGTGTCTGGACACCCCCACTTTTTGTCTATTTTGGATCAACCCATGTTCTAAATTACAAGCAGCCGTTGCAAGATTTTTTTGCAGCACCGAGAGCCCGCAAAAAGGAATTCGACTTGTTTTGTTAAAAAGAGAACAAGATCTAACAGTGGCCGCCAGTTAGCGAGCTTTGCTCGCACAATCGCTGTAAGTTGAATTTAGATATTTTGATTTTTAACCACGATTCGGAAATATGCTATGTTACAACAGCCATTGCCATATAAAAGAGTGCTTCGGTCCACTCTCAGGCAATATCGGAACTTTCAGGGCTGATGAAGTGTGGAAAAGGCAATTTCTTTGAGTGGTTGCTTTGTTTCAAAAATGACCGAAATGGCTGTTGTAAGCGCGTGGGCACTTTCCGATCAAGTTCACTCGAGGAGATCACCTGAAGTTCTTGAATACGTGTTTGTCCTACCTGTATACCAAGTGAACCTATTAACAAAAAGAATATACAATATGATCAGAATACGCTCTTAACAGAAGTGAGCGAAATGTACCAAAACTTCTTGGGAGGAACAATTCAATTTTGTGAGAATGAGGGCTTGGGAGGGGTCATTTGGTCATTTCAATCTGAGATATCTTGGGGGTCACGAATATATTTTTAAGGGTAGATTGAAGGTAACACAATATTGTACAGTTAAGAAGCACCATTAATCGCAAAAGTTAATACCTAGAAGGTACCCACTATGAAAGAGAACAATATTACCTAAGCTGACATGAAGACAAATTTAGATATATTTTTATAGGTTAGCACACATGAAGAAACCTGTGACTACCCATGCATGTCGAACAAAAAAACAGAAAATTTACAGGTAATGTAGAGAGTAAAAATTAGATGTTACCAATAATAGCCAAAAGTGAAAAAAGTGTCTCCTGAAGGAGAAGAAGGACAAATCTCAGATGATAATAAACTAAGATTTTTTCAAGAAAAATCTTGATATTTAGAACGCCATTTTCACCACGTGTAACCACATATTTTTTACACGTGTATGGTAATTATTTTGTCACAACTCACATCGCAGCTTCAACGGCAATGATGATGATTAAATCTCCTCCCCATCGTATCCAGGAATTATATTCTCTTCCTATGGAAGTCCCGTGAAAATTAAAGTCTGGACCAATTTATACTCAATTTATCCCAAAATAAATTATGGTGAGCATTTTTAAAAACATGGTCTAAACACGGTCCAAAACTGTTCTTAATTTCCGCTTGATCTGGACATCTAGACAAATAGACCAATTACGGTAGTCACCCAATAAATAATGAATAATAATATTAATGAGCATAACAATTTGTAATTTGATTTATTTTTCTGCCAGTCCCCCCGAGCACCCAAAATTTTGTGGCTTAAATGAAGCTTGAACGTAGGTGTTAGGCCAAAAGTAAGGTAACTTGCGATTGCTAAGGAATTGCACTAATTTTTTAGTGATTTCAGTCCCTGTGTGATGAAAACCTTGACAAGTAATAGCACTCTTGCCAGGAATACGTAGAACAATTCTTGGGTAATGACCGTATTACATGTGAATTGTGAGAAAACGGTATGGAGGTATCATTATTATTTGATACTGGCATCAAAACACATTCAACTGTCAATAAGCATGTGGTGTACTAATTCCATACTATTGATTCTTTTGTCAGTACTTTTTGCGCGCGTGTGTGTCACTTTCCTAGGAATCGTATCATCAAGTCATTCGGAATCTTATCACGATTCCTCAGGAATTGCAATTTTGCGGTAGTCGGACACTTGTTACAATTCCTAAGGCATTGTACTTACCAAGCATTTACAGTGATGTAGAACCTGAAGCCTTCTCGAACAATGCTGATCACAGTATTTTGATGCCAATCGATTACACCATCATTTGAATTGATGCCAAACTATTGGCCTTCGCAGAAATCCCGGGCTAAACCATTGTTCCCGAGGATTTGCAACGTTGAAAAGTGTGACTGCTTGTCAAAGTTTTCATCACCCAGGATTTGTAATTGCCTTCGCCAAATTTTTTGCAATTTTTAGCAATCGCAAGTTACCTAACTTTTGGCTTAACTGTGTTAGGCCAATTGCTTGTCAATTTGCAATTGCTTAGCAATCCCAAAATGCACTTTTCAATTCCTTGTTGGTAAATGCATTGCGTAGGATTTGCATTTTTCATTTTTGCAATTCCTCGAGAACAGTGGTTTTGCCTGGGATTTCTGCTACGACCCCTCGTTTGGCATCAATTCCATACTGTGACACGTCTGATCGGCATCAAAACAGTCTGTGTCATGACCGTTTGGCATCAATTTTTGCGTCAGATAGTACTCGTTCGTATCAGAACATATAAATTACGGAATTGCAATTGACACTTCATTACATCGTCATTACAATTCCTAGGAATCACAATGTGTTCCGGGTGTTTTCGCCTTTACAATTCCTTAGCAATTGAAACAGCAAAACGATTCCCAAGGAATTGTGTCATACACCACTGGGAAGTTCTCCCCAAAAAGATGTTATTAATTTACGTAGGGATTAGTACGATTATGATTACTGTCAGTTGGATTTGGTGCCAAATTTGGCTAAATATGCTACCAACCTCTCCGTTTTCATGCTATTCAAATATGATTAGGCTGTGGACAAAGAATTGTTCTATGTATTCCTACCAGAATTGCAAATCCTATGCAATGCATTTACCGACAAGGAATCGAAAAGTGTGTTTTGCGATTGCTAAGCAATCTCAAATTGACAAGCAATTGGCCTAACAGATGCACCAGATAAAAAAATAAGTACGCAACAATTAAGGCCTTATAGAGGAACATCAAATCTGGAGGAGACAAAACAGCATAGATATAACTGACTTTTCAAAACTTCATAGAAGATGGTATTCTACATCCTCGTCAACATCACCATTGAATTCCTTGTGAAAAAGTTACTGCATAACACATATCACTGCCCTATTCGTCCTTCATTCGTCGGAAGCACTCATCACTTGAGAACATTTCTACAACCTGTATGCTTTTGCCATGGTTGCTTGGAGTAGTTGGTATTTTTGCTCGTGATGAATGACCCTTACACAACCTGGCATAAAAACAAATCATCACAGCATCATAATGATGAATAAATCAAAAGCCAACCCTGACGCATCTTTTTGTCTTATGAAGAGAATTGTAAGATTGAGACATCTGTTCAAGATGATTTTAGATATCTAGAAAAGGAGGAGATCATTTACATTCTATGAAGTAGTAAGGAGTGTGGCATATTCCTTTCATACAATTAACACATATTGTTGATAGGTTTAAGTGGATCAGAAACCAAGATCAACAACAACAAAAACTGACCAGAAGTCATGTTTCTATGGCATAATGCATGCAATATTCCTGAAATACTTGTGGGCCACATTTCTCAGTATTATTGCATTTAATATGTTACTTCATGAGCCCAATATGCATATGTGTGCAGATATTGGTCTGATTGGAATGTATACCAAGTTTGGTGAAGAAAAAATGCCTGGAGGCATGTTTGGTGGCGTTATTCATGCCATTTTCCAGAATCCTTCGTGATTTAACTTGTGAATGACACCTTTCTAGTATTGTTGGATGTATTATGTTACTGTATGGCCCCAATATGAATATGAGTGTGGTTTTGATGTAACTGTTATAGAAGTAGTGTGCACACAATCTTTCGTAAACAACAACAATAAAATTTTAGTACTTCCATAGCAACTGCCCAAGTACAAGATTTCCTTTAGCCAATATTTTTCTTATATATGACCCTCAATGGCAAATGTATCTAACCAAATTGTTCCCCTTTCTATAAGGACATACATGAAGGAGTATGATTGGATTCAAAAAATGCTGTCAAATTATCATTTTAGTGCACTCCTTGGATATCAGAGATGCTATCACTGGCTTTTCCAAGTGTCAACTCACAATGCGCCATACAATTTGGCAAACAATTCATTATAAGACAATGTGTTACCATTTTCATTTTTTTGTTGAAAACACACAAAACGTTCATTTGTGACATGTGATTTGTCATGATGAATTGTAATTTATTACTGACAAGTTGACAGCTAATGAGTCACACATAATGATTTACATTGGCACTCTTTTCCTTCACATGTAACATTTTTCTCATTTGCGTTGTGATAAGGGGTTGGTGGAAATATTTCCAATCACAACCCAATAAATCTTTTTTAAAAATGGGTCCCTTAGCAAGTATTTCTGTGGTTATGCCCATCCCTCAGTGACAAAAATACCCAATTGAATTTCCTCCTTTTCTTATGGAAATCTTTTTGAGAGGCATTGTTGGATTTTGAAATGCTGTTGTATGCTTTATTAAATGGCTGTTCTACACAACTTAGATATCTAAGTTTCCATAACCTTTCAAACAAGTTCCCAACTTTGTGTCAGATGTCAACTCACAATGCACCAGAAAATTCAGTATTAGATGCAAGTCATTTAAGGTAAAGTGAGCAACTTAGCAACAGATGATTATTGGTAAATGTGCATTGCAACTGCTTTTTAATTTGTATCCATGAGAGTTCATTCTTAGTGTTGAAATGAATGGCACAGCATGAGGTGATTGTTTGAACAAGGTGCAACTAGTGGATGTTGGGCTTTCAGACCTATGCTGGACTTTGTTTCTGTAATCAATAGCTCAAAACCAGACAGAAACACCACCACAGAAACAGGTCATCACATTCTCAAATGTTGAGGTCTGTGCAATAAAGAAATTGACAAAGATTAACATGAAGTCACTTACCAAGGTCTTGATACTCTTAATGCCAAACACAAGACCAATTGATAATCGATATTTCTCTATGGTGGCTCAAGAGACTACAAGTGATTTGTAGTTACTAGCAAACATAGCAGGAAATTCACCGGCTGATGCTTCTCTTCTAGTTGCTGCTACTACAAACTGCTGTTGTTGAATTATAAATGCCACAACAACAAAAAGAGAATAAGGTATCATAGTGAGGCAGTAAGAATGTTCTTATTGGTTTGATATAGTACTTGTTTTAAATAAAATTTATCGCTAAAATGTCATCATTAACTATAATTCATGGGCACATTCTTAATCCTTTGTTTCAAACAACTGGTCTCTGTTTTTGATGGAAGCTGTACAAGTTCAGCAACAGCCCGAAAGACATACCCATGTTGAGTAAAGCCGTGCCTGTACATAGAGGACAAAATTGAGAAAGCTTTGAGCCTTGCGTTGATTGTTTGATGTTGCCCTTGAACCCGCTTCTGGTAAGCTCTAGCCTCCTCAGGATTGAACATTGCACCTGGTACCTTGGCCCTGAATGGGCTCTCCGCAGCATATCCATCATCAGCCTCAACTCTCTCCAGAGGATCAAGCATTGTTGCCAAGGAGTTGCGGAATATTTTAATATCCAGAAAATCGCCACAAGGAAAGCCTCCTTTGATCTACTAAATCTCCCCAGAAAGAATCCCAGTTGCTACCTCATAACAAAGCCCTGACTTCTTAGCAAATTTTTGGGATGCAAACATTTGACCCTTTTGTTGGACTTTGCAATCTATACAGTCCACAATAAGATGAGTGTCATGGTTAGGGTTGGTTTTCCTATCATAAAAATAATCATATTCTTTCATTAGTTGTAAATGATGAGTGTAATAGAAAAAACGTTTATTTAACTCACCACTTCACTTTCTAAGTCAGCCATTGAATAGATCATGGGCTAGAGGTACTTCTTCCATGTCTTTGGGTCAGCGGCGCCTTGTGTTGCTGTCCCGGCTGCAGCACATGCCTCATGAGGGAGGGGGTAGCACTTGAGAAAGTACATGGCCCACAGCATACGGATGACCTCAGAGCCATTGTCGAGCTTCTTGTGTTCATTCAGAATATTTCATGTGTTGAGGGCAGTGTGAACACTGATGCCAAAATACTCGCAGAAGCCTCAATCTTCCATCGATTCAGCACACAGCTTCTGCCCACTCCTGTTTTGGACTTCCTTACCAAGGTGATAGAAGTCCTTATCTAAGGAGAGTCCACAACATTGTTTGGCTTGTGGTTCTTTGTTCGTGATGGAGAAAGAAGCAGAAGGCAGCATGTATGGAGAAGAGGTTGGCGGTGACGATGGCAATGGTGGTGGTGGAGCAAATTGATGGCTTTGTTGTCGAGCAGCGCAATTGGAATGAATTGACGGTGGATTGATTTAATTAATGTGTGAGTTGTTTGTTGTGTTGTCATGATGTGCTTGCTTGTGGTATGAAAAAGCGCTATTTCCAAAAATAATGTTATATGCGAGAGCATTAGTTATTTACTAGGAAAAATAACATTAAACGCAAGAATAATGCTATTAGATAACATTATTTTCCCAGATAACGTTATCTTCACAAATAGTGTCATAATTAACTCTATTTGCAAAGATAGCGTTATCTGCGAGAGCCCTAGTTATTTACGAGGGAAAATAACATTACCTATGAGGATAACGCTATTTGCCGTACTGCAAATAGCATTATTCTTGCAGATAACACTATTCTTGCAAATATCAAACATGCGGGTCCCAACGGTCAACCAAAACTATCAACAAGCACAACAACACACCCCACCCCACAACAACCTGTGTTATCTAATGGAAAAAAATGTCTCGCTGCACAAAGCGGAGCACATCATTGCAAGTGCACTTCCGTAGGCACATTGAAGCCCATCGAGTCAACCCGAACTACTCCACAAAAGAGTACATCCTTGCCATCTGGGATAAGTCCTACAAAGGCCACCCTGACTCTAGGTTCATCAGGAACTACAACGCATTGGTCGCAGAGTGTTGCAAGGGCTACTATGTGAACAAATACAACAAGACAACGAATTGTGAGTTTTGTTTGGTTTTGTTCTTCTTCCCTTTTCTAACAAGTCTGACTCCTCTCCTCCTTTCTTCAGCCAACAAGACTGATGATGATGATGACGATGAGTACATCAGTGCAAAGGATGAAGACTACTCTGCCACTGATGAAGAAAAAGAAGAAGTATCTCTTGGAGACAAAGATACGGAAGTTGACCCTGACAAAGTACAAGACCTCAAAGAAGATGCCGCTGACATGCCGACTCCCAAGAAGAAATTGCCTATGCCTGCGGCCTGCAGGCAAAAAGGCTGCACCCAGTGTGGACAATCTTGTCACAGACTTAACGAAGTTGAGCACAGTCTCTACAAAGCCTGACTTCAACTACCACTGTCCTATCATTCCCCACCACTGCCCGAATGTTCCCAAGAAAAACCTCAAGTATCTCAAGGTCCTTCCTGATGGCAGACAGGTTGCCTTTCTTGTTGCAGTTCCGAAATTGTTGGCCAGCGAGAAACTTCTCAAAGTGCAGATCGGAGCAGCTTGGTCCTTGGATAATGCACGTGTGGTGCGCACTCAGCAGATCACACACTACATCAACTGGAACTATTCTGCTTGTGATGACACTATTGAAGGGGCCCCACAAATCATTGATTTGCCCTTCAAGTGTGTTGAAGGTGAGCTCAGAGCAGATTGGGGTATTAGGCTGATGGGTTGGAAAAAATTAAGGGCACTAAGTGCAAACATCAGAAGTTTGCTATCCTGATGAACTTCAGGGTTGTTTCTGTTGACACCTGCGCTGAAGAATACCCATACAATGGGGCAGCTGTACTTATGGACCCATTTGAAGAGAGTCGTGATGGAGTATTGGAGTAATTGGTGTTCTGATTTATTTCATTATTTTGTACAACTATGTAGTTTGTTGTTTTTATGGGTAATGCCTGATTTCTGATACTATTATTATTTTCAATATTACTAATATTATTATTTTATATTACTTCTATATAACTTGATTCCCACAGCCTCAGTTGATATTTATTATAACATGCAAATTTAGTGTATTATAACTTCACAATCTTTGTCTTTTTGGTCTTGGTCCACCACAGTTTCTTGATAGGAGATTGTAGTTTCTGGGAGAAGCAAGCATGTTGATTGTCTGATTGAGAAAACTAATTCTCTTAATTCAATACTGTTCATCTATCTTCTGTACCCATGGACCATGGACACAAAAAATTGCAAAAGGGTAAAGAATGATTTTGAAGCTCCCAATTGTCTGCAAAATATTTGAACATCATAAATGATTTAGGGAATGCTGTTTCTGTTCCATTTACATTTATTCATTTGAGTCCGCCAAAAACCTGAGAACAGCAAAACTAAAGTAATTTAGACAGACAAGTCACAATTCAACACAAATGAATTGTGCAAGGGTCATTCATTGAAATTTCATTCTAAAAGTTCATTTGAACAATAGAATTCTCTAACACTTAAATAAATGTGTTGAAACAAAAATGTCACACACAGGTTGCACTTGATCCAAAATGTTTTTTGGTATTATCTTGCTTCTACAGACATGTTGTGCCACTTCAAGGGGAATCAATTAGTTTTCCAGCCACCTATTGTAATGCTGCATTGCTTGCCAATGCAACTGTTATCATGCCAATGTACAAATCTGAAGGCGCAGAAGCACCCATTACCTAATACCTAAAAAGACCCATAGTAACTTGATTTGCTGCATTTAATAATGACTTCCTAAGAGCCATAATTGTCAGAAAAAATGAACTAATAAATAGAAACAACTAAATCAGAAGAAAGAAACTTTTAGCATGTAGTGTCTGTCTTCAGTTGCCTGGGGCTTGATATAATCCAAAACTATTGTCCAGTTCATTACAAAACTTAGAAATATTCTCATTTTTATCTTGTCGGAAGCATGTTGAGTTGTTTGCTGTTGTTAGCAAGATTTTAACAGTGGGCCATTATAAATGTGTGCATGTTTTGCATTTCACGATGCTGAAATGACATTGTCATCTGAAATGTATCCAGTTTATCGTTACTGTCATTTCTATCTTACCACATCATGGATTTCACACCAATGCCAAAGTTTGTATTGTTGTCAACAAAAGAAGAAAACCGTTCCAAGGCTTTACCAACAGAAAAAATAGATCAGCCTTGCTTCCTTTGGCTTGACTTGGTATTGGTCAACAAAGCAAAATGGTATCTCTCATTCTATAAAAAAAGTATTGAGATTGATTGTTGGGTTGCATCTTTGTGTGGTAGGAGGCTCCTTTCCTTCAGTTGTTGACCTGTTAAGATGTCCCCAAAAAGCTGAGTTTTCATCATGTTTCCTTGTGAGAAATGGGAAAAACACTGAATATGCTTTGGTTTTGACCCCAAAAAAAACACTCCCTCTATTCTTCAATGGGGGATAGAGGGAGTGAGAGACCAGAGTTGGCGGAGTCAAAAATGGCAATGCTCTCATTCCTAATCTGTCCAATGTCAGAAATTTCAGCACCGATTGAAATGTGTGTTTTTGTTGCAATGAAGTGGTTTCTACTTCATTGCAGGGTTATGGTGCCCTACCTTGATAATACCCAGGGGTTATACAATAGTTGTTAACATATAAATCTTGCTTATAAGTGAAGGATTGCTATGAACTACTCCATCCATACTCACTGATCCACAAAATATGTCATTCATAGTGATCCATCATACCATGTGCAATGTGCAGTGTCTCGTCCTCCCACATGAAGCTCAGATCCCCCATGTACTTTGTGAACTCTTTGTCATGATGTGCTACACAACCAAAGAACCAGCATGTATAATACAGCTGCTGGTTGGCATAGAAGGCCAGTTGACTCAAAGAGTGTCAGGGAGTATTCCGGCCATTCATTTTAGTCATTGCTGTCAAGAACTTCCATGTTGGAAGTAAAATTTATTTTCATGTTTTATTTCATGCATTTTTATATTTTACTGTTTTTGCAGATTTTACTTGACAGCAGGTACAAACAAGATTGTTATAACCACTGTTTGTTAAGTGTGGATGGGACTGACTGCCAAATCCCAGAACATCAACACTTAGGTTTGAGGTAGGTCTGTCAATCTTTGGTGGGGAGACTTATTGGATCAGAAGCAGGACTGTACAATGATCTGGAGATTTTTGGATATTCCTTTCATCACATGTGGATAAATTTGAAAGAGTGGAGGGAGATGAGGGCTACATTGGTGAGGCACCATTGCATGTCAAAGGTCCTGCATGTGTTACAACTTCAGAGGAGCAGCAAAAATATGAAGAGGGTGTGCGATGGATACAAAATAATTAAAAGATGATTCAAGCAATGCCAGATTCTGAAGCGGGTATTTTTCCATGATCTCACAGTGCACTGAAATGTCTGTGTTATCATTGCTGTAATCTCACAAATGGCCATTCAAAATGGCAAAGCTTTGTTTAGTATCTATTATTATCATGAGTAGTCTTGAAAGTAAATTACTTATTTGTTTGGAACAATTTCAATGTGACTTCAGTTAAACTTAATGTGTTAATTGGCTTAAAAGTAAAGAATAAGCCAAAGGGTTCTACAGGGAAAGTGATTTCAATACAACAGCTTGATTTCCTCAACTCCAATGATACAAATGGCAGATGGCAGGATACAATATGTGGTTTGCATTGGAATAAGTATACAAGCCCTGTAGACCGGAAGAATGTGAGTATAGACTTTGGTTACTGTCTGTCTCACTGTGGGAACCATTCTCAGTTTTTTCTATGGTGTTGCCTCCCATTTCATGAGACATGAAATAGCTGACTCTTACTTCTGTTGCACAAATTTGCACTGTGGGCTCTTGTGCATTTGACCAAGCAAAATATAGTAGTAGGAGCAATAATGGTTTGTCACTCTATCCCAGTTGTTACATCTCACGCAGAAATCCTTTTCTCTTGTTGGTTCCTCTCTAGATATCATGATATAAAATATTGTTGATAGGAATGTGCTTTGACTTGTGTTGATAGAAACACATTCAACTTTTCATTGTTGGTATAGTAACAAATTTAGATATTTGTCCATGACAGGAACAAAGTTGTATTTTTGTTCACAATAGGAACTTGGGCAGAATAATTTTTATAAGTGGAACAGAAACATCATGAATATGCCTGATTATTTGTTTCCTTCGTGAAAAGGGGGTCTAAACCTGTTCTTATAGTTCCTATCAAAATCAATGTGTCTTAACCTTTTCCTATCATAAACAGGGGATGTTAACATGTTTCTGTATATTTAAACCACTTTTACTGTTCTACTCTAGTAAAACCTGTTTTCATTAAAACCCCTACTGACATGTTCTCAATGGAGGTTGAAACATTGAAATATTTGTTCTAATTGTGATACAACCAGCTCAAATATTTCATAAACACAAAACCGGCATCATTTCAGTAGACTCCAATTTCACCAGTAGTGTCAATACCACTGTAATTGCACGATTGCATAGAATGACTTGACCACTTTTGTGTATTTGCTACAACATCCGGGAGTCTTTATAAGTCCACAATTTTACTCCTTGTTAAGTACCCATTTTATCTACAGTAAGAAGCTGTAAAGCATCTAGAATCCAGAGAATAATGCACTCTTTCCATGGTTTTTGCAACCATACTACTCTGTGTTGCTATAATGCAGTGGCAATGCCCAACAAGTTTCAGCAATGATGATGGATAAACAGAAGTCGAACAAAAGCCCCATCGCTCAACACTCAATATACACCCCTCTCACTTCTACTACATCGAGCAATTTGTTTGTAGATCATCAAGTAGCCACTCATTTCAACTTCTTGTTAAAACTACTAACAATCATCAAATTAATTTCAAAATGAGACCCCATCATCCATGAACAAATCCCCTCCTTTTGCTTGTTGCTAGGAAGAATCTACCTGGTATGTGCTTTGAAAAAGGTGGGAATGTTGAATTAGAAGCATTGACTGAAATGTTGAACTTAATTTACAATGAATGGAAGAAAATGGTTGGAGAATGTCAACATGTTTGGAAGACAACATTTCCAGTGTTAACCATATCTATCTATTCTTCATTAGCTCAAGCGATGCAAAAACGTAAGAAAATATATATAGAAGAGATCTCTGCACAACAACCAGTAATAATACTCACAAGAGAAGAAACTCTGGCTGCTCAGAAATGGTCATCAAATCAGGTAAATTTCAGCAACAATCCAATGCTGACTTACACCTAAGAAGGGGAAAAGAAAAGTGTGGATTGCTCCAAAACAGGAGCCAGATGCAAGCCATAAAATACTTCAGTCAAGAAAGAGGCATCAAACTGTTTCAATTTACTACTCCCTCAGACTTTCAGTAAAGTCAACACAATAACATCACTCAACATGACATCAACAATCAACAATCAACAATCAACAATCAACAATCAACAATCAACAACAGACTGGATGGACTCAAATGAAACAAACACATGCATCAAAGTATGGGGTGATATGCATGAGGGATCACAACACAACAAATAAGACTACAAAACAACAAATCACATTACAGTGAATACTCACCAAACAATTAGGAAGAAGTCCCTTCAAAATTTACCTCTTGTAGTGTTGTGCAATTGAAATTATGAATGGAAAGAAGAAGTGACTTATCTGATAGTCCTCATTCCATTATCTCCAGCAGTTCTATTGTTCTTTAGAATGAGTGAGCAGGAAGTTTGTCAATGTTTGCATGAAATTGAATAAGAACATGAAGATAAAATTAATAATCAACAACCAAAACAAGGGTTTAGCTATTTGCAGCCAAAATGACAACAAATGTTGTCCATGTTGACTTTTACATAAAAATATTAATTTACTTTACATACTTAAGGGGGGCACTATTCATTGCCGAATTGGCAACAACTGGAAAGCTAAAAGGTGTCCATTTTCTCCTTTGTCAGTTGCTTCACGGACTCTAATAACAGCTCTTTGTGCCAACGGCTCTCTCTGTAGTGCAAAAATAACAGCTCTCTGTGGATGTGGCTGACAGATCCAAGTCCCTATGCTAAGGCCACTTTGGTCATGCAAATTGTCTGACAAACAGACCAATTTCATGCAGTCCTTCTCCATTAAGTCTGACCCCAATGTAATATATATGCGTTATGATTAGGATTAGGATTCGGGCCGCAGTGGAAAATGCATGTTTCGAGTTTGCAGGCACTGGTAGGTGATCATGTACATTACACCTTGACTACTTGTTTGGGATGCATATCAGTTGTAGAATATGCGTGTTCATGCAGTTTATGTGTATATTGTACGTATCAACTTGGACGGCACCTGTAACAGGAAGTGCAAGAGGAAGTCCGATCCCAAGTAAGATGTACATTATGATTAGAGCTGTAGTCAAGAATGTACATATCAAGTTTGCAGGCACAGGGTGGTGACCATGTACATTACACTTTGACTTCTTGTTTGGGATGCATGCCAGTTGTAGTATACGTGTTCACGCAGTTCACATGTATATTATATGTGTTGACTTGGACGGCTCCAGTAACAGGAAATAGCAAGAGGAAGTCCGACCCCAACGCAAGATGTAAGTTATGATTAGGGTCTTAGCGGTGAATGTATGTTTCAAGTTCACAGGCACAGGTAGGTGACCACATACATTACATCTTGACTACTTGTTTGGGATGCATATCAGTTGTAGAATCTTTAATGCTTCTGTTCTCATGGGTAATTTATACGAGAAGAATGATATGCCTACCTGGATGGGAGACGATAAGACCAATGCAATGTTGTAATGTGACGATCAACAGAACCAGCAAGCCTTTGAACAAGCAGTCCAGGATGGATTTTGTTTTGGCCTTATTCATATGAGCATCCAAACTTATACTCATATGATCACGTTGCAAAAAATGGAGACTTTGTGTTTTTCCTACCTGGTGAACTTGGCAGTACATTTTTAGAAACCTCCCCATGGAATGCGGCCAAATTGCTGTTCACCAAAGTCGGGCACAAGATATTGTGCCCTATTGTTGGAGCACCTTTCGGAACCAAGATTGAGTGAGATTACTTTCATTGGAATTGATGCTGATAAATCTCCTCTCAATTCTGTGTTGTTTGTTCTATCAGGCTGAAAGTAGTAGCGTATCACACTTGTGCAGTCCCAGAACATGTGTGACATATAGTCTCTGCAACGTTCAAAACAGGAAAAGCCTTCCTGAAGAACATTAGTTATGACCTTCAAGAAGATGATTGGAAGTGGGTAGGATCAGCGACCACAAAGTTCAACACAAGTTGGTCTATGTATATGACAATCGCATAAGCAATATGGACACATTCTTTGAGGATAGCCCCACCCAGCAGAAAGCCAAATCTAAACAAGAATACAGGAGATTGGAGGATGTTCTGTTGAAACTGATTGACATTTAGTATGGGCTGATTAAGATTTTAAGTGTAATACCTCAAAGTCTCACTTCCAGGACCAATTAGAATTAACCATTTGAAATTAATGACAATAAGTTACTGCTAGTTCTATAGATACAAACATGTGACAAAAAGAGTGATCCAATGAGGTTCATGCATCTACTCATGCAGGGTTAGACAAGATGCAGAATGTGGGGTCATAAAATCCTTACCAACATGATGATTTAGGGTGCTCTGATACAATGTTGGATTCTAAAAGGGAAAGAGATGTTGTACCTCTCAAGTAGCCAAGCAAATAAGTTCATCACCATCAAAAGCCGTTGCATGTGATCAAAGTCACAAACTGTCAACCCCGCAAGTCACCATCAATGTCTCCGTCATGTGTTCATCAACACCTCATTTCAAGAGGCCTAGCATGTCAACATCAAAAAGCCCAAAGTCCACATCCACCACATCCATCAGCCCAGCATATCTCAATCTAAGAGACCACCAATTTGCCATCAAGCCTCATAGTCCCCAACTGTCAGCATCAGAAAGTCCCCGTGAATATCTCGGCCAAAGTCTCCATCAAAGAGCCCAGCGTGTTGCAGTCAAAGAGTGCACGTGAATTGCCTTCAATGACCTCGCCCATTAGCCCCATGGCATCTCTCTGAAGCAACCAAGCATTTACCATCAAACAGGTCAAGGTATTGCCAAGCAAGAGCCCCAGTGCACCACCCCACACAATCCCAAGCGCATCTCCATCAAGGTTACCGTCTTTACAGGCCTCCTTCAAAACTGCCATCAAACTGACCGAGCTCATCTCCATTGAAGAGCTTGACACATTGACATATAGAATCCACACAATTTGGCATCAAGTCTGTGTTAAAATGGAAGATCACTAAAGTATGATTAAAGCCTTCATAGAAAAAGGGGAGCACTTATGTGTCATGCATAAAAATTGCTGAGGAGGTGCATTAAAAACGTATCATATTTGTGTCAACTTTACATCGACACTGAACTCACCTGTCCTAGCAGGCTTGATCAGAGGAGCAACAGAACCAAGATGATGTGAGAGGAATTTGCTCACCACAAGCAACATTATTGTGCCTGAGAACATGCCTCACCTGTGTAAGATTTTGTGACCTTGCATGCAAGTGTTCATGGATTAGGTGGAGGTTGAGATGCTTTCCTGCCTTTTAAGTCACTCATTATGGTGGGAAGGGGAAGACACTGGGGGAGGCACGTCAGTGCAAGGTTTACCTGTGTCATTTCAGGTGGTAGCTGCAGTAGGGAGGTGCCACTGTGTGCCACAGCCATGTGCAAATCGGAAACATGACCATTGTGGTTTGAGAATTTAGGGGCTTACTTTGAATTATTATGGGGGCAACAGTATGAATGCAGTTCCCATTTTAACCAAATGAAAATTCCAGCACAATGAAAGGAATGCACAAGAAGATTTGTGCAATGACAGCAACCGGGGAGAAACATTTTGAGAAAAGATTCCTTTCATAACACAAAATCAACAGTGACACATACACATTATGTCTGTATGAATTATATAGTCAACAAGTATAATCTACATTGTCATTTTGGCTATAAATAGCTCATCCGTTAAATCAGACCCTCCTGATTGCCACAGACTGTGCACCACGTGAGATTCATACAACAACAGGAATAGCAGTGTTAAGATGTGAAAAGCATGGCATGCATGTAAAATCTTTTTGCCACTGAATATTACACTGACAAGGTATATAATATGTTGTCACTTGTATTTCTAGTTACACATCTAAGTTAGTCATCACAGAGGATCTCAATTGTCATTTTGACTAGAAATAGTAGTCTCCATAAGTTGCACTTCAATGGTAGTGTAAACTCAATTACACTTCTAATCATGCAGACTCACCTTAAGGCAACACACTCCCATGTAAATACAAAGTCAGACAGAGTTAAGCAAGAAAAAGGTAGATTCACTATTCAAATGCAAATGAATATGCAAACAAAATACAACAATAAGTTTGAAAACACGAGCATCAAAAGAAATGCCTGACAGGCAACTCAACTCTCTGAAAACCTGATGAATTTTGATTGAATTAGGTGGGGAAGCATTGGGAGTTGAGTTGTCCATTGATAATTGTAAAGGATTTATTGTCACAATGAGCACAACAGAAGTGTGGAGGGGGAGACAGCAAGATTGTCAATCTTGCTGAGATGGGTTGATCATCCTGGATGTGAAATGGGAAGGTAGCAATGTATAGCATGGAGTTTTCGACAAGATTTAAATGTCTGTAATGAATGACAATCACATCAAGTAAAATGCACCATAATAATGCGACTCTGTTCTTGCATTATTTTATTCTTACTCATAAAATCCTTGGGCTTATACACATTCCCAGAGGATGTATTCTTCTCAATCAGCCAATAAGTTGACCAGGACTACTGTGTTAATAAAAACATGATGAATTTTAACTAATCTATGCCACATTTTTAGCCACAAAATCTAAACCTTGTTAAGTGCTCTGCCATTAAAAATAGGGGAAGATGTCAACTAGATAAGTGAGACTTTGTCAGTTTCTCATGTTATAATACTCTTGACTTATAAGGCTGATGGGAGTCATATAATTGTAACAAGCAGAGACTTGAAGTCATATTTTGGAAGCACAGTCATCAACGTCTTGTTTTGATTATGTCTACACTATCACCTTATTTAAGAAACCAAGAAACGATAACAATTTGTGTACTGCCTACAATACCACACATGTCTCTCATTTCTCACATCAACAAGAAGCATGTCAAAGACAAGATGTTCACTTTGTTCTTATACCTTGTCTGTTATCAATCAAAATTGACAAATTCACCCATGAGTCATCCAATGGATAGTGTACTCTGCTTACTTTCACATGTCCTGGACATGTCCTTGAACATGTCCTATGTCCTCAATTTCTCCGGGACATGGTTTTTGTGGACACACAGACATACGTCAGTGTTGAGTCCCATGTCCGCCCTGAAGTTTAGACTTGCATACATTGCATAACAGTATCTTGGTATATACCTAGGTATCTTAAGTATTTTTATACCACAACCTTTACGGTAACATGCATGCAACAGTCATCATTCTTGGTATGATTCACCTGAAAGTATCAAAAAGGAGCCTTCAGAGAAGTAAACACTCCAGTCCTCTCACATCCTCTCATGTCCTCTGTGTCCAAAATTCAATATCCTGTGTCCTTGTTTGAAAACACTGAAAACACAAGATGTCTAGGACATATATAGGACGTGTCCAGGACATGTCAAAAATTGTTGGACACGGACAAAGCGGAATTGTGAAACTAAGCTACTTTGTAACACAGTGCATTGTATGTTGCATGACTTTTCCTTTGTGGAATCAAAACCATTAGTGTTCCATTTCTTGTTCTTGCTGTCAACATTCATGTAATTTGATGTTGAAAATGACCTGCACAGCATCATCAAATCCATGCACTCCAATGAAACCACTGGCAACAATCATGGTCAATGCAAACAACCAACCACTCATCAAAGACCTTAAGTGCATCAATACAACTATACCAGCAATGCTGTGATTGTGCTGCTTGATATTGCATTGGTGAAGCTTGATGCTCCTCAGGGGGAAATTGCATGACCTTCAACTGTATGTACATGACTTTTCCATACTCGGAAGTAATTCATTATTTAGAATTGCATTAGTGTTTTCAGCTTTACATTGCTCTGCCAATGTAGTGAAACAAGGTACTTAGTCACCTTCCAGTACACACTGGTTAATGCTAGAACCATTGTAGAGCAGTGAATAATGAACACCATACATTTTGATGCGCAGAAAATTGTTTTCTATTACGTTGCATTCATGATTTCATTAGTATGGTTGATTGATAGAATGAAGATTGAGTAACAAACAAAACACTTTTCCATCTCATCCAAAACAATCTTGAAAAAACTGAAGTGACTTACTCAATTGCAACTGCATACATCTGACACTTTATCTTTCCTGTTGCAATTTAAAACAGAGGAACTTATTCAAGGCATAGTGCCCTTTATTAAATGTTGTGTGTGGACAACTTGATTAGAGCTACCAGGATTGCCCTTGTTCCAAGGAAGAACACATGAGGTGTCACGTTTCACCCATGCCAAATGTTAAAGTGCATCAAGCCTATTGTTTTGTGAACCAAAACCTCTTGA
Source organism: Cyclotella cryptica (assembly GCA_013187285.1). Classification (NCBI taxonomy): domain Eukaryota; phylum Bacillariophyta; class Thalassiosirophyceae; order Thalassiosirales; family Thalassiosiraceae; genus Cyclotella; species Cyclotella cryptica. The sequence goes on along the minus strand of JABMIG010000230.1, from coordinate 95,655 downwards.
GCAGCCAGTTTTGATTACTGGGGCTGCACTATGTGTGCAACTAAGCATGTGTCAACCCACCAGAATTATGTGATGAGTTTGAAGATTTGGAGGTGGGTCAAATTAATTTGTTGCAGTTGCAAACAAAGCTGGAAGGACCATTGTGGAATGGCGGCAATAAGCATCTTTTGGCATTGAGAGAGTGTCCATTGAGTAATTTCTTGGTTCGCCATCTTAGAATCCTCTATTCCATGGCCTGCCATGCAGATAATCAGATAGTAAGGATGAGATGTGATTCAAACATTCAGTGTGTGGTGAGAGTCTGGAACTGATAATGATGTCTATTATACCTATATATTCCCTCTCATACATGCAGAGTCTTCCTTCTTGTTTGTCTATGCTCACAGATGCTGTGGCCAGAGCTACAAAGATGTGTGTATCTTCCAATAACCAAACATCATTTTTTGTAAGAAGCTTCTGATGAATTTCCCTGATTTACAGATGCAGTGGCGGACACATTTCATGCTGCAATCATTTCATAATATTGCTGACCAGTTTTGGAGGTTTCATATCACTGGCAGTCTTGAGTACCTTCGAGACCTTTGCTTTGGGCCATTTACCAAGGAACTTGCCCTTCCATTGTTGGAGATTGTCCTGCCCCCTTGATTTTTCATTAATAACTAAAAAGTTATGACATATTCATGAGTCTAACAAACAAAATAAATTCAACAATCACTATTATGAGAACAAACTGGCAAAATACTGTTGTAATTTATAGCTTCAAAGCCCTGGCTGCATTTATGGATGGACGGGCTTTGTTCTCTGATCCAATAAAAGTGGAAGTTTTGTGAGTTTGGTTCATTTCATTTGAAATAAAAATATAAATCAAATAGAGAAACTCAACAAACCACCTCGATGATAAGAAGCATTGCATTAAGGGGTAGACCAGGTTGTTCCATGGTTTGAATGTATGCCATTCTATTGATGGGGCCTGATTTCATGTCAGATTGTAGATGGATTGTTTTGATATAAAAATGGTGATGAGTGGTGTCTAGTGGTGTTGGCATGTTCCATTTTGACTATGGTGAATGGAGTGTCTCTTTTTGGGTTGTACTGGTTGTGGTCACTGTGCAATGACCTAAGCCGTTTGGAGGTAAAATTGTTAAGTATTGTTTTTGTAGGCATATCAGGGTACAACTTGTTGGTGTTGATCATTTCTGAGCTATTGGTTTATTGATTGCAATGAACAAATGAGGATGGAAGGGCAATGCAATCCTTTTCATCCTAAAACAAAACAATGCATAGGTTTTACACAATCCTGGTCTGTTTATACCCTTCTGTTGAGGATGTTCTTGACAGGGGTGTTCTCCTGTCAAGTAGATCCATTGTTCTGGATCATTTGCCCTGTAATGATCCCTCCTCACTGGGGAGGTTAGGATGATTCCTTACTTGGGAGTTTTTTTATTTGGTTCCTAGGGGTACTAAATAAGACAATTCTTGGCCTGTGTCATGTACATGATTATTATCCACGATCTTGGCTTTGTATAATGGTTTTATGTTTTATGGGTGGCTGTGTGAGTGATTCTTGTACTAGGGGGACAAAATACTGCCGATTGCAATACAACCAATGTACTCTTGTTTTCTAAGGTTGCCCGAACAAGAGCCCATTGACAATAATCAATAAGCACTAGATACAGAAAAGAATTGCAAGTATCAAAATAAGGGAGGGTGCCTCAATGGGGATTCCCATTTATGCGAGCACAGAGGATGAAGTAGATTGATGATGCCAGTTGGCTGGGATCAAGGGAAGTAAGATTCGATTTTTGGAAGCTGTTTTTGAAGGGAAAAGTATTTCATGTAGGTACAATAGGTATCAGTGCATGCCCTAGTTCTGGTTTTTGAGGTCTGAAATTTGTCACATAAATCCACTACACACATAATTTACACATCATGCCCACATACCAATATAACTCCACATAAACAGTTCTGGTGTGATCAGCCAAAAAATACAGTACCAACACCCAAGATAGTGTATGCCAAAGATACCTCTAATGTTTTAACATGGAAGCTTCACTAACTTCACTTGGAACATGGGCCCTCCTTGACATATGTACCTTTTGACATTTGGGGGGCTTATGTTAAACCAATGTTTACAGCAGAGTATCTTGAAAAATGGATTGCCTGAGGGAACCAGGTTTTATTGTACATTACCAATGGTTGCTGGTAGGGTTGACACTAGGTTGACACTGTCCCATACATGAGGAGGAACCGGGGAATTGCTAAATCTGTCAAGGAAATCACCTACACAGGAATCAGTTGGAGGCGCCAAAAATCCCTCTGCAGCACCCGTAAGATCTATAGGCGCGAATCACATCAATCCATCAAGATACGAATATGTATTTGCAATTTCAGTCTCTCCTTCCTCTCTTTTATCACCCTGCATCAAAAAAATAATAGGAGTGCATGATATTGTACCAGTATTGTAGCGTACAATACCGAGACTACGACTGTTGTACGATACTGTACCGGTACCGTATGTACCAAGGTATCACTACCGGATACAATAGTGTATGTCCTACCAAGGTCCTACCATCAATTCCATCAATTATACAATACACCTTACCATTCCTTACACCAACTTGCTCCAGCCCCGGATCACATTCACAGTACAATATATAGTAGTTCAGTTAGAGTTCAATTACACCTCGAATGATTCCCAGCTTCCTCGCGTTTCATCGGTCTCTTCACTCGAAGGAAAAGTAGCAACAAACAAGGCGACCGCTCGGTTCCATCTCGTCGAAAACCGCCGCGCCTCCAAGTAAAAGTGAGCCATGGGGGATCGTCTCGTCGGCAGGTTCACCGAGTCGGCACTTCTCGCCAGAGCGAAGGAAGTTGTCGAAGAAAAGTCCAAGGCGTCCTCGATTTTCGACGAAGAGGCCGAAAACGCGCTGCCTCGATTCAAGAGATCTGGTACGTTTACCTGATGTGTCTGCGCGTTGTGTCTCATCAACCTTCAGATTATCTTACTAGATCCGTATTCAACACTTTCCAGAGCTCAAAGTAGGCAAAGTCCTCGGTCGCGGAGGTTTCTGTATAGTTAACGAGGTCCTAAAGTTCAATCTCGAGCCCAACTCCCCCCTGGATAAACATACCAACGGCGAAAACGGCTTGATCGACGAAGAAGAGGATGAATTCGGCGAGCTCCGTTACGACGGTGTGGTTGTTCAAGATCGCGCTTTCATGAACCGCCGATGCCTGCGCAAGGGTAAGTTTGCGAGGTATGCAATCAAGACTCTTAGTGAAGAGTGCCTCAACGATCCTGAACGTTACGTGGGGGGAGTGATTGATTTGGCGGTCGAAAGTCGATTCCTTTCCGTCATTCGCCATCCGAACATCATCAAGATGCGTGCCATTTCGGATGGGAACATGTATGATCGTGGGTTCTTTGTTGTTCTTGATCGGCTGTATGAAACTTTGACCTTAAAAATTGCAGATTGGAAAAGGAAGGAGTCGAAATCGAGTGGGATTGGGAGGTTGATGGATATGAAGGGGAAGAAAAAGAAAAAGGTTTTCACTGAGAGATTGCTCTGCGTTTACGATTTGAGTACTGCGTTAGAGTACCTACACAGTCATCGGTGAGGCTTCAATCTTAGATCTGTGATGAGACGTGGGTGTTATTTTTTTCTGACGGTCAATTGAATTCATTGGGCTTCCTCAGGATTATTTACCGTGACTTGGTATGTCTATTAAACGGTGACACTTTATCATTTCAATCGTTTATTCTTACGCTTTTCGTTTTTGTCGTGCTGGCATGCTCGTCAAACTAATAGAAACCAGATAATATTGGCTTTGATGTTAGGGGAGACGTCAAGATCTTTGACTTTGGTCTAGCTCGTGAATTTCCTCCGGATAACATGATGGTCAATGGCACCTACCAAATGTCAGGGAAAACTGGTATGTATTCCCATGTGTGTATTAATTTTATGTTTCTTGCATAAAAACGTTGATAAAATTTGCGCAATGTCGAAGGTTCTCTTCGTTATATGGCACCAGAGGTAGCACTGGAACTCCCCTACAATGAAACTGTTGACGTTTATTCCTTGGCCATAATGGCTTGGCAAATTTTTTCCATGACCACACCGTTCGCTGGGTATTCAATTGCCATGCACAATGATATGGTCATTCAAAAGGGATATCGTCCAAAACTTGATCCAAAGTGGGGTGATGCTCTTTGTAATATTCTTAGCCAATCTTGGTCCAAAAATATTGACGAGCGGCCAAAGATGAAAGAGGTTACTAAGTTGCTCAGGGAAGAGGTGAATAAGCATGAAGATGAAATTGATGATTTTGGGCAAATCGATGCATCGAGCAGAACAGTAAATTCTGAGGTGTAATTGTTTGGAGATCATGTTGTCTTGTCGGATGGCTGGCGAAATCAATCATAGATATCTTGAGCCTGCATGGGTTGGAGATAAGATAATGTGTCGGAAGGATAGTTCGATGAAACAGCGTTCTGTGGTGTCATTTTTTGTTCAGTGTAGTATTATACTAATAATTTCGATATGCTTATTCATGGTATACTAGGCAATACTCTATTATATTTATGCATTACGCTTCAGACGAATCATATCAATTAAATTCATTCAAGGCATAGTAAAAATCATCAACTCAATGCGTTGGCAAGGGCGGAAAGCAACACTGAGAAGTAGTCCAACCTTGCCAATGAACTTTTTCAAACTGCCGACTTCAGCTTAGATCTAATCCAACTCTCCCTAGAACTGGCACTGCTGGCAGGTGATCACTTCGTCTTCTTTGCTAATGGATTTTGTGTTTTCGTTTCGACTGTTCTGTTGTGCGCTATCGGGAACCTTATCCACATCGCCAGAGGAAGTCACACTGCTTTTTCGGCTTGAGGCCAGGAAGTGACCCGTTGGTATAGTACCAATACCTCCGAACGAAAGACCGCGTGCCGGAGGTGTCACATGCGGAGAAGGGAAAGGATCATATTGTGTTGTGTAAGGCAATTCCCACACTTGAAATGTCGTCGTCGGCTTGGAACATTTGCTCTGTGAATCTTCGTCTATCGCTTGGTGCCGTGCCGCTTGATTCAAGAGTTCCTCGTTTTCGAATGGGTTTGTGAACTCTTCAGCCTCCTCGTGCATCTCGCTCTCTGAAAACGAGAGAGAGTGCTCTCGTTTGTAGGAACTAGTCGTTGATGCCTTGACTTTTTGGTCGCATATGTGGTTGGCTTGATTAGTATTGTTAGGCATTATCCGATTTTCGCCCGACGGTACAGGAGACAGAAAAGAATACGGATCAAATTGCTCATATTGCATGGAATATGGTGACACCTGTGAAGGAGTGTGTGATCTTGGTAGAAAGTCTGATGATATGAACGATGTGACTCTTCGCTTCCCGTATGTTGGAGGAGTTGGTGGTATGGCACTGGCGACGTCGGAGATGGATGCTTGATAGTCTCCCATATTTACCAAGGGGTGGGAGCTCAAGGTCCTGAATTGGTCAAAACGATTATTATTTCCGAGCGAACCATCTCGTCGATCTGTGGCAATGCCATAGCCAGCCAATTGATCATCAACTGCGTTCCTGTAACTTTGGATTTGGTTGTGATTAAATACAGTATCGAAATTGCCGACATCGAAATGAATGTCGGGTCCTGCAGCATCGTCGATATAATAAGGCGGGCTGATATCCATGTCTTCTGCCATGCTTAACCTTTGATAAGCTGCTGCGGAAGGTGGTGACTCGGTCTTACAACGCTTCGGACTTGGCTTTCGCTTGGATTCCAACTTTTTCTTCGAGGGCAAGCTGTTTCTTCGCCGCTGAGATGTACGTTGTGATTTACGCGGCTTCCCATGAGCAGCTCTGAAGGCAGGTGCTCCCTCGCGCAAAGCCTGGCTTATTTTAGCCAAAGCTTTGGTGTCGTCTACTTCTGTCCACCAATCGACATCATCAGCAACGTTGTCATTGGTGACAGGAGCTTCTGTCTTCTGCAGAAATCTGCCCGGAGGCCTGAGTGATCGTACACGTTGAAAAATTTCATTCGTCACACGTGTCTTCGCTGATTTTGTATCTGCGAGGTTATAGGACTCTCTGCGCTCTTGTATCCATTGGCGGAACGTGACATTTCCTGAATGCGCATTAATACTACCGCCTCTACCGCACAAACTATGTTCACATTTCCAATTTGAGAAGGTATCGATCGAAGGAGTAACGATGGTTAGCCAACAATTATGAATTAGTGAAGACGTTTTGTTAAAATAACTTACACATCATTTGGATGGGGAATGGCGATCTTCGATGTTTCACCTCGCTTAGGGGCGGACGATGCACCATGTTCATCATCACGTTTCTTTCTATCAGCCATGATGGAAGTGTTCTTACTGCTAGAATAGGAGTTAGTTGTGTTCTTCGGGTTATTTCCTGTGACGTAAATTGACAAGGGAATGTTGTGAATTTCTTTCCGTCGAATTAACATGATATTGTCGCTAGCATTCGCGTCTTCGCTTTTAGGGGACTCTTTACTCATAAACTTCTGCCCAGATTGCTGTTGACGATGCCGAGATTGCTGCGACTGCAAGTTAGTGTTCATAGTCAAGGTGTTCATTGTTAAATTTCAAAGTGAGACTTCTTATCTCTTCTGTTATGTCTTGTGTGAATTGACGCTCGGGATTCTTTCATCCTCATCTTAGTCAGTCGTGAAGTTGTTGGTCTTGTTCGACGACACCAAGCCATCAGAGGCCATCGCATCACGCAGGGATCAGGTAAGATAGTGGAATCGGGTTCTCTTACGTACCTTTGTTATAAGACTAATCTTTTATGGAATCCAAGTATTAATATAGGAAGCTCTTGTACATTTCGCCTTACATCCAAAATATGTTACACTAAAATACAGGTAAGAGTCATGTTCTGGTTATGTCCATAGTAGTCCATAGTCCACATGACGCTATATGAAGCTTCTGATGTGATGATGTTTTTGCCAAACACGTCTCCGACAACCATTGCGACTTAATGAAAAGAGCCTATTCAAAACTCATGTTATACTGTATTGCTTCATCGAATGCAATGGGGCGCTTCGGACTGCGTTCGTCCACTGCTTTTTCTACCCTGTCGGAAAGAGTAGCGTCGAGATTGAAAGATCCATCACTTGTAGGTGATGGTCTGGTTTCGGATGAAACGTTCAACGTTATCGACCCTGGTGCATCAGCGCAGCAGTTTGAAGATGGAAGCGCTGTTATTGCTCGAGTTAGGCGTATGGGGCGTGATGATGCAAAAATCGTGAGTATTGATTTTTGTGCCCGAGCTGCGGCGCTTGTGTAGGGCTAAACATTTTATTGTTGCAAACTAGGCAATTGATCGAGCAAACGCTGCTTTGGTCGGATGGAGAGATGGGACGACTGCAGCACATAGATCTGCTGTGCTCTCTAAATGGAGTTCTCTAATAAAAGAAAATACAGATGACATAGGTATGGCCAGGTGTGCTTGAAAGACGCTTCATCAATTACATCATTTGTCGTCAAACCTTGGTTATTTGTCATCGATAGCAACAATAATGACAATGGAATCCGGCAAACCGCTGCACGAGTCTCGCGGTGAAGTGACTTATGGAACGAGCTTCCTCGACTACTATGCCGCCGAAGCCATCCGACCTAGCGCTGCAGGTGGTGGGTTCATTACTCCGAGCCCCTTCACGATACCGGGAGGGACTGCTCCGCGTGGAAAAATCATGGCCGTCAATGAAGCGGTGGGTGTTTGTACACTAATCACCCCATGGAATTTCCCTATTGCGAGTAAGTTGATGGCTGCTTTGTATAATATCTGGGTACATTTCCATAAAACCAACCCTGTCCTTCTGTCTCTTTGCCTCAGTGATTACTAGGAAGGCTGGTCCAGCTATAGGGGTTGGATGCACGGTAGTTTTGAAACCGAGTGAGCTTACACCGTTGACAGCACTGGCGTTGCAGACATTGGGAAAGCGAGCAGGGCTTCCTGATGGTGTCTTTGAAATTGTGTGAGTCATCAGGTTGGAATCTATCGCAATTAATTTGTGTTGCCAGTTTTAGTCTCAACATGTCATTGCTATTACAGAACTGCAGATGAAAACGTTAGAGAAGTCGGAGAGGAGCTCTGCACCAATCCCATTGTGAAAAAGATTTCATTCACTGGGTCAACACCTGTCGGCAAACTGCTGATGAAACTAAGTAGCGAAAGTGTGAAGCGAATATCACTCGGTAAGATCAAAGCAAGCAAATATGATTCTTTGATAAAATACACCTTTGATGCTCAGGCTTTAACGATCCCTTCAAATTGTTGGGAAGAACTTGGTGGCAATGCTGCGTTCGTCGTTTTCGAAGATGCAGGTACGTCGTTCCTTGTTCAGACTAGATGAATCATTACTAATCGAAGCTCGCTTTTCACTTGACGTCTTCACTGTATCATTGAAATACAGATATTGACTTGGCGGTAAATGCAGCAATAGCTTCAAAGTTTCGCAATGCTGGTCAAACCTGTGTCTGCGCCGATCGCTTCATCATTCATAAAGCGGTTGAGACAGAGTTTGTATCTAAGCTTATGGCTAAGGTCAAGCAATTAAAAGTAGGGCATGGAATGAATGATGGTGTCACTATGGGGCCATTGATATCAAGTGCGGCAGTAGAAAAGTTGACAATGCTGGTAGGAGAAGCAATTGCAGAAAATGCAAGTTGTGTGCTAGGAGGGAGTCCTCTCCTAGATATTGGACCTCAGTATTTTGAGCCAACCATTCTCACAAATGTCAGTCCAGATTCGACAATTTTCAATTCTGAAACTTTTGGTCCCATTGTGGCGATCACTACTTTTGATACTGAGGAGCACGCTTTACTACTTGCCAACAACACGACATCCGGTTTGGCATCTTATTTCTGCACCAAAGACTTGGCTCGTGTGTTTAGATTTTCTGCTTCCCTTCAAAATGGAATCGTAGGTGTAAATGAGGGCATCATTAGCACTGCTTCCGCTCCATTTGGTGGTGTCAAGGAGAGTGGACTCGGAAGAGAGGGCAGTGCGCTGGGGATCAACGAATACTTAGAAACTAAGTACATATTCTTAAATGTGTAAAGAGGTTTATTGAATGGGGTGAAATGCGCAATCAGTGGCCTAAGACTTAAACATACATCACTTGCTTTTCTGGTTCGGTTCAAAAAGTGTGCATGCTAGTTCAGAAATAATGAAAGATCTTAAAAGCCATAGAGGCAAGTCCCTATTGAAAATTCAGGATGCTTACTTTCTTGTTATTTGAACTTACCTTTTTAGGCATGATGCCATCGCTCTGTGGGGAATATTCATCAATTCCATTGCGTCAACTACATTGAAAAATATGCTTATCATTTATTCCAGTTTGAAACAACTCATCATTAGCGAAACACCAGGACATGTAAAAAGCCACGTGTGATTAAGCACCTCCTAGAAAAATGGTTTCATGTTTCCAACATGAGTTATGTGAAACAATTAGAAAAAGAGAGTAACTACAGTAGACAGCTACAGAGTTGCTAGCCAAAATGATGCACAAGAAGCTGTAATACACAAGGAGGTGTACCCATTCCTCGCATACCACCTACATACATTATTACAGTATGATGGTTATTATATGTACATAGATATATATTTGTTTGAATGTACCAGGAAGATGGCAAAGAAAGTATTAATATATCCACCAAAAAATTTGCTTAATAATCTTTTGCTGTGTTGCTTTAGCCTTGTCAAGAAGACATGCTTCCAATGTATTCCATGTTATCGCAAATCCACTTCAACCATTTTCAATACACTTCAATACCTTTCACTTCCTAAATAATTTCCCTACTTTTGTGCCAAACCTCGATCAATGACCATTGAAAATTACTTGATGTCAACATAGGGCCCAAAGGCCCTGTTGACTTTCAACTTGGGACTTGTTTGCATGTGGTCACTTACGTTCACGCCTTGTGCGCTTTCAATCACTTTTCACTTTTTCACTTTTATTCACAGTCAATTATGCTGTCCACTGTCAATTAGACATGGTACAGTCCAATTGCTTTCATTCATTCTTGTACACTTTCATTCACAATCATTCGTTCATCATCAATTATTTGCATTCAAGTCCAATTACTTTCTTTCAATTCTTATGAGCTTGATCATGACATGATCTCAAAGACACATGATTTCCAACAAAATGAATGATAATTTCTGGTGGAAACATCTTGCAAATTTCCTCCATCACTGTCAAGCTTAGTGTGTAGAATGGCCATATCTACTACAGTATTGTACAGTAGCATCCAGCTTAAAAAGTTCACAAGTTGGACAACCTTAATATCGTAAATGACATGACTCTCAATCAACTGCTATCAATTATGATCAATTAAGATCAATTATGATTAAATGCAATGAGGCCTTGCTCATAATCAATCACTTGAAAGTAGACCCTGTTCATAATCAATCGACTTGAATTTTTGATGACAGTTGAGATGAAAAAGTTTTAAGAGTCTTGTGACATGGTGAAAATGTTAGTGCAAATGTGGTGCACAACTTAGCATCTGATAATTTGATTTGCAATAAATGTTAAAATGCTTGAGACATATATTTTAGGCTCGTGAAATGTATAACAAGTGGTCATTTATTTAACTCAAGGATCTTTTATGTTGACTATTTTCCAGTATAACATGATACAATACCATAGTTGTTATGATGTTGTTTTTAAAGGCATTGTAACAAAAATGGCAACCCAAGAAAATGGTGAATATGAGCCATGATTGAGTTAAATAAATGATCACATTGTTCATGTGTGTTATTGTACAAGAATTGCAATGGGACGACCTGGAGATAGATAGGTCATGGTGCAGTTGTTAGAGGGGGAACCAGCCATGATGCGATGTGATGTGCTGCATGTTGCATGTTGCTTGGGGTCAAAGACTGTCATAGAGCTGCCATAAAACTCTTTGCACAGCAGAGCTACAGCTACTAACTGTATCACGGTTTTTATCATTGTGCATAAAGTGTAAGATTCCATCTATTTTTCATGCATTATAATAGTACTATAGTACTAGTGCTAGCACCAATCACGACATGACACTGACAAAGGCCAAGGATTTACCTACCTACCAGTAGTACTCTAGACTCTACTTCAGATACCTTCTAATTATTCAGGAAATGCAAGACATTGGCAAATATTAGCAAGAGCCCTAATAGAGGTTCATTTCCTAGGAAGGTCAACTTGCACCAATATATTATAAGTCACTGAGGTTGAGGGAACGTGCACTATGAGATAAATTGCCAGTAAACTGATTGGTATCAAATAGTACGTCTATCGCAAACTAGATTAGAAAGTACGTACCATGAAAATAATTGATTCCGAAAACTCCGAGAGATAAGACTATTTCCGAATCTCGGTAATAGTATTAATCTCGGTGATAGTCTTATCTGTCGGAAAAGGCTTATTTTTTGGAAATAAGAGGCATCTCTGCGTAGGAATAGTTCATGTTCACGTAGCTCTCGGATATAGGCTTATTTCTCAGTAATAGTCTTATTTGTCGGAGATGGCTTATTTCTCGGAAATAGTCTTATTTATAATGCTATTTCCGAGAAATAAGCCTTCCCCGAGAAAAAAGAAGACTATTTTCGTGAAAGAGATGACTGAAATGATGTTTCCGGGATCAATCAATATTGAATTACAACTTTAGGTATTATATTTGTATAAATAATAGACAAGTTCCCTTAACCTCACTACCTAATGACATAGAAACATATACCAGATGCTTATAGGACCTACTTTCACACCCTGATGTCATTTGCTGCAAAACCAACTATCCAGCCCAAGGGAATATCAAAGCAAACACATTCAAGAACATATTTTATATGTTTTAGTACTAGTACTCTGAGGAAACAATTCAAATCTGTTTGTGTTGTGGTCTTCTTGAAGGTCAGCAAAAATGAGTTTGTCAACATATGGTGATTGAACACCGAATTGGGAGAATGCTTTTTAAAATAAACATTGATGGTAAGGGTGAGCCTGAGAAGGATGTCATTTAAGATATGCTAGCACAGGACATTAGTGCTAACATGCTACCCAACAAGGTGGAGTTTCATATCACAGTGCAGTCATAAAGGACTCCCTGGCAGTTTCTGATCCATTTCCAATTGTCGTTTGATGCCATGGGAGAGAAAGGCTTGTATGCAGCCTATCTGATGGCTAGCACATACAAGAAGGATTGTACCATGAAGTTTGCCAAGGCCAATGAGGCCTTTGTTAACTACCCAAGAACAGTTGAACACACTCCTGAGAAGAAATCATGGGACAAGGCAGTTCAAGTATGTGCCCATGCCGCCTAGACAGTTGCATCTATGATTCACCAGGTGTTCGTGCTCTTCTCTGACCTACTTCAAGAGGAAGCTACATGTCCGTAGAACAGGATTGTAAGAGAACAGGTTGCTTGTGAACCCTGGACCAATCTGTAAGGCCAAGGACATACGGAAAGCACAATAAGTCTTGAGCATCCTTTATCGACTCTGTGACATAGGCCAAGAACCTACCTCAATTAGTACCCTCATTGGTACCCTTATTAGTACCAATATGGACTAATTCGAAAATACCCAGATAGGGATTAGTTTTGAACAAAGGAACAAAGATCCATATCTTTGGATCTTCAGAGCAGCACTGCCCAAAGATCCATATCTTTGGATGGCACTGCCCCCTGTCAGAACACCCTCAAAGAGAAGGGTAGAAACATACCAGATTGGTGTAGAAACCTACACAAAATCACATTGTTTCGTTTTAGGATGAAAGGGATTGCATTGCCCTTCCATCCACATTTGTTAATTGTAATTCTTAAACAATAAGCTCACAATTTGCTTTCATCAACAAATCTATATCACCTTTATCTACATAATAGGTATTTAGTATTTTTTATCTCCAAACGGCTTAGGTCACTATCTATAGATAGCCGTTTCCGCGACCTTCTCGCGTGAAAGCCACCGAAAAGTTTTTTTTCCCTCCACTCCGTCACTCGTGCTCCGTTGCGCAAGCAGACCCATCGTCAGCTACGCCATACGAGTGTGCAAAACGCAACTACGCCGCGTCAGCCACGAGAACTAGCGCACGTCAGCGGTACCCCTAGGAGCTTTTTTAAGGCCCTATTCATCAGTACACGCCTAGGTGACGCACTTAAGAGAATGAGCACCTCAAAGGCAGTCCCTGATGGACTTAAAAGCCAAGAGTGTGAGAGGAACCCGGGACGGAATAAGCCGCCCATTCCATACATACCCGAAATGGATGTAGTTCAAGATGCTTTGGCAGTAGATACTGCCGCCAGCACGATGAAGCTCACCCTACCTGGTAAGGTAGAGCTGAGGGTATCCGTATGGTCAAACGGTACCCCTGAGCAATTCCTGATGCATGTCCAAGCAGCCCTGGATGCCGTGAGGCAGAAGGGCCTTGATACGGCATATGATAAGGTCTGCAAGGACCAGAAGGATTGCATCAAGAAGGCAACCAAGGCCGAAGAAGCTTTTAAAAGTTACTCGGGATCGGATGCGAATCCTCCCGAAGAGAAGGCTTATGAAAAGGCCCTAGAAGCCGCAAAGAAAGCTGACGAGGCTGTTACGTCCGTCATCAATCAAGTGTTCAGCCTCTACTCCAACCTACTCACGGAGGAAGCAAGGCACCCCTGGAAGAAGATCGTGAGTGAACAAATTGACTGTTCTCCATGGATGGATATCTACGGGGAAGAACATCCCGAGAAGCGTGAGCAGTCTTGGGGGTCATTCATGGAATGCGTCAGCTTCCATTTGTTGACCGTGTTCCGTAATGACGCTGCTGAGACTCAGCGCTTCTACATAAGTAACGGGTTGAAGAAGCCCAACAGGGTTCCGATTCGCCAATTCATCAGCCGCATCCAGCAGCTGAATGGCTACTTGGACTTATTGCCCTGTCTTTACTACTCCAACCGTGCCACCAAGCTCACCACTGCGGTGAAGCCGTTCGATGACCCGGACCTAGCTAGTCACATATTACGCATGGTCCCAAGGAATTGGCAAGACCAATACGAACTCAGTGGGGCAACGGTACCCCAAAGCGTTCGGAAGCTTCTAGAAGCACTCGAACGCATCGAGAAGGCTTATCCGACCGACAAGGATCGTGATGGGCCTAAAAGTTCTGCGAAGTCTAGCGACTCCTCCAAGCAGAAGATGGTTACGTTTAAGGATCGTATCCCGCGCAAGCGTACCACAAATGCGAAGCACTGTATATTGTGCAAGAAGCATGGGGGCGCACACGACCCATAATACGCAAGACTGCCGCAAGTATGCGAAGGATGGTTCCTTCAAAAAGGAATTCACAGGAAGAAAGCCCCGTGGACCTTCGCATTCTAGTGAGACTTCTCCTCGCACCAATAGTGCCTATGCGCAGTTGTCTGCGAAGATCGAGAAACTTGAGAAATCTAACAAGAAACTCAAGCGTTCGCAGAAGAAACGCAAGCGCCATCACGAAAGTGACAGCGATGACTCCGACTCGTCCTGAAAGGATGGGTGCGGTAGTACCGGGGAATTAACTAAATGTTGTAAGAAACTAAAAAGTAATAAACAACCAAGTGATACTTACCCCAGTCCAAGTAAAACTACCGTTGACTCAAATTCAAATAGTAATTCGAATAAAGAGTTTATAAAAGATTTAAAAAATCTTAATAAGATACCGAAACATTCAATTCCAAATAATCGAATTGTTTACAATACTACGACGAAGCAAGATCAAAAAAATCTTGCAGCAAAAGTCGAAAACAACACACAGAGTGAGATAACTGCCGAACTGTCGGACCCCGAACTGTCGGGTGCCTTTCTCAATAATGTGAACACTTCTTTCAAAAGTCAAACAGGAGGAAGAGTCACAGCTGTAGTGGCCAAAGCATGGCACACCTTAGCAACTGAAAATCAACTTCCACAGAGACACGAACACTCGAGGAAGGGTTGCACTAGTAACAAAGTCCTTAAGGTTCTACTTGACAGTGGATCTGATGGTGACTTGATGTTCCATGAAAAGGGAGCATCCATGCATTTCCCCTACTTGGCTAGGCAGGTGCCAAATTCTTGGCACACGTCGAATGGGGACTTCCTAACCAAAGGAAGGAGTGAGGTTAATCTTCGATTTTTCGATTATTCCAACAGCAAGGAGTATCTGGTGAAACCAGACGTTGTGGAATATGATAAGAAGAAGATGGCCAAGCCAATGTATGACCTCATTCTTGGTTGCAATACCATGAAAGAGTTAGGAATTGTTCTAGATTTTCGAACAAAAGAAATAACAATTGATGACGTCATTTTGCCGATGAGGGACATCAATAGTCTGACTAAGTCAACAATGGACAAAGCCTGGGCTGTTAACAACAGCATGGCTCATGAACCCAGCAGTACGCAAGATGCGACTCAGCGAGTGGTACATATCCTAGACGCTAAATATGAAAAAGCAGACCTCCAATCAGTTGTTAGCACCAACTGTACTCACCTTAGTCTCCAAGACCAAAACAAGTTACTAGAGTTACTCACAGAATTTGAGGAACTTTTTGATGGAACACTAGGTGATTGGAACACAGACCCCGTCTCCCTACAATTAAAGGAAGGCGTGAAGCCATATCATGGCCGACCATTCCCAGTGCCAAAAGTACACAAGGAGACCATAATCAAAGAATTGAACAGGCTCTGTGAACTGGGGGTATTAGAGTTTCAGCCCGCATCAGAATGGGCGTCACCCACATTCATAATACCAAGAAAGATAACACCGTACGCTTTATCTCAGATTTTAGGGAGGTAAATAAACGACTAATTAGGAAGCCGTTTCCATTACCTAAAATTAGTACAGTGTTGCAAGAGTTAGAAGGTTTCACTTTTGCTACAGCCCTTGATTTAAACATGGGTTACTACACCATAAGATTGGATCCTGATGCATCCAAAATCTGCACCATCATCTTCCCATGGGGAAGTATTCTTATCTTAGATTACCGATGGGTATTGCAGGTTCTCCAGACATTTTTCAGGCAAAGATGTCAGAGTTAATGGTTGCCTTAGAGTTCGTGAGAACTTATCTGGATGATTTGCTTTGCATCACCAGGGCAAGTCTGGATGACCACCTAGATCATTTAAGGTTGGTACTTACCAGACTGCGAGACGCGGGCTTGAGAGTCAATGCCCCCAAATCGAAATTTTGTGCTGTAGAAACAGAATACCTAGGGTATATCTTAACAAGGACTGGCATCAAGCCACAACCAAACAAAGTACAAGCGATACTGCTAATTACGCCACCAAAACAAGTCAAAGACCTCCGTAGGTTCCTGGGCATGGTCCAGTACTATCGAGATCTTTGGGCAAGACGTAGTGAAATGCTTGCCCCACTCACCTCACTTGTAGGGAGTGTGGTCATACCAAAGTCACCAAAGCCAAGAAGACTAAAAAGCGACCTTGGTATTGGGATGAGGTACATCAAATAGCATTTGATAACGTAAAGCTGCTATCGCTAAAGATGTAGTTTTAGCCTACCCTGATTTTTCAAAGCCATTTGAAATATTTACTGATGCCTCGTCTAAACAACTTGGTTCAGTGATAACTCAAGGTAATAGGCCTCTTGCGTTCTTCAGTAGGAAGTTGTCTGAGACGCAACAAAGATACAGTGTGACCAAAATTGAACTACTGGCCATAGTGGAGACACTAAAAGAGTTCAAAGGTATACTGTGGGGACAACAAATAAAGGTCTTTACAGATCATAAAAACCTAATCCAAGATGCCCTTGGATTAACCTCAGACCGAGTATACCGATGGAGGTTACTCCTAGAGGAGTATGGTCCCAAAATCGTGCACATAAAAGGCATCCATAACACTGTTGCTGACGCCATCTCCAGGTTAGACTCGGTCCGATCAAGGATGACAACGCCAATTGGATGACGTTCACGAAATGCTGGTGTCATTACACTGAGCATGCTTCAAGTGCTAACAGCACTTCTACTCACCAAGATAGTATCAATCTGGTGTTTGCAAATCGCAGCGACGAAGATGCAATTTACCCATTAACAGTGAAGGAAATTGCACAAGCCCAGGCGACAGATGCAACTTTAGAAAGGCTTAGTAGACATGACAAGTATACCACTCAATTAGTAGAGGATACACATTTGTTGTGTAAGGATGGCAAAATGGTCATTCCCACATCCCTTCAAAGTCGAGCAGTTAGCTGGTACCACCACTACTTGCAGCATCCTGGACACACACGTCTTGAAGAGACGTTACATGCAGCGATGTATTGGAAAGGTATGCGAGTACCATCCGATCACATGTCAAAAACTGTCGTATATGTCAAGTCAACAAACGACGCAAGCATAAGTATGGGAAACTCCCTACTAAGCTAGTCATCACAAACCCTTGGGAGGCATTATGTGTGGACCTTATTGGACCATATACCCTCAAAGGTAAAGATGGGACAGAAATTGACTTTATGTGTCTTACTATGATCGATCCAGCTTCCAGTTGGTTTGAAGTAGTAGAACTGCCGGTAACCACAGATGCGGTTACTCCCATGGATAACAAAGGGCAACAGGGCAATAAGACTCATAATACACCTAAATTACCATACTTTGACAAGTCATCTGCAATGATCAGTAATTTAGTTAACAAGACCTGGTTTAGCCGTTATCCACGTTGTCAATACATCATTTATGACAATGGAAGCGAATTTAAACTTCACTTCGAAGCCCTTTGTGAATCATATGGGATCAAGCGTAAGCCAACCAGTGTCAAGAACCCACAAGCGAATGCAATACTGGAGCGGGTGCATCAAGTAATCACTTCAATGCTCCGCACTACTGCACTAGACATGGCCGACACAGTAGTAGCCAGTGACATAGATGCGTTCCTAACAAACGCAGCATGGGCCATTCGCTCAACTTACCATACAGTACTTAAAGCCTCCCCAGGTGCAGCTATCTTTGGTCGGGACATGTTGTTCGACGTGCCCTTCCTTGCTGACTGGAACAGAATAGGAGAACATAGGCAGCGCCAGACTGACCTCAACACGATGCGGGAAAATCGCTCACGCCGTGATTGGGATTATAAAGTTGGTGATCAAGTACTTCTTAGAAAAGATGGTATCCTCCGCAAATCAGAGAGTCGGTATGAAAGTGATCCTTGGACTATCACAACTATTCATACGAATGGGACTATCAGGGTTCAACGCGGTACTAAATCTGAACGATTAAACATCAGAAGAGTCACACCTTTTTTTAACCAGCAGCCTTAAACCATATTAAGCAGGTTTTTGTGTGTGTGTCATCTCCTTCTTCAACTACAACACTTACGCTTTATTATACCAACACAGACTCTTTAGTTTGTGCATAAAGAGAAATGGGTTAAATTTTTTTCCTTCACAGGTTTTTCCCCCCTCTTTTTCTCACCTCATACTCCATTCGTGGGGGCGAGTGACATAGGCCAAGAACCTACCTCAATTAGTACCCTCATTGGTACCCTTATTAGTACCAATATGGACTAATTCAAAAATACCCAGATAGGGATTAGTTTTGAACAAAGGAACAAAGATCCATATCTTTGGATCTTCAGAGCAGCACTGCCCAAAGATCCATATCTTTGGATGGCACTGCCCCTGTCAGAACACCCTCAAAGAGAAGGGTAGAAACATACCAGATTGGTGTAGAAACCTACACAAAATCACATTGTTTCGTTTTAGGATGAAAGGGATTGCATTGCCCTTCCATCCACATTTGTTAATTGTAATTCTTAAACAATAAGCTCACAATTTACTTTCATCAACAAATCTATATCACCTTTATCTACATAATAGGTATTTAGTATTTTTTATCTCCAAACGGCTTAGGTCACTCTGCCAAATTCCATCTGCTAACTGTGTTCTGTAACGAAGTGGCCAAGACTCTGTGTTTCTACATAGGCAATGGGTTGGAGGAGCCAAACAGAGTTCACATTGGGCAGTTTGTGTATAGGACCCAGCAGCTTAATTGCTACTTGGGCCACCTGCCCTGCCTCTTCGACTCCTCCAAGATTTTGACCAAAGCCAGAAGTAATCAAAATTAGTTGTAGATAAGAAGTAGAACAAAAGGGTCTTCCAGCTGATTGGAAAATATTTTTATGAGCTACTTAATTGGGTGAGAATGAGGACTGTAAACTATCAGTCCTCATGCTTTTAACATGAAATTTTCATGGTAAATCGATTTGTGTCACAATTGACTATTTGTGAAGTTTTAACTGTGAAAACTTATCTGTAACATCAGGTGATTTTATGGGGGAAGACTTGTTGTGATATGAAGTACTTTATTGGGAAGTACTTTTTGTGATGTGAAGTGTTTTTCTGTGAAAAACGAATCATGTCTTCTTGTGACGACACTTTTTGTGAAGTGAAGTGTTTATGCTTCCCTTGTTGTGAAAGTTTATTGATTTGGGCTAATTAGGTCCTGTTTTTGGGTCTAAAAGCCTGGGGAGCAGCTACCTTGGCTCGTGTCACTCGCCCCCACGAATGGAGCAATAAGGTGTCAATGCACACAAAAATATAGAACCTCCTGAGGGGGAAAAGTTACCTCTGGTAGGAAAAAAAAGATGGTGTAGCATGTGACGAAGCGTAAGTATTATGTGGAGAGAGGGGATAATGTACAGAGGTTATTTTATTCAAAATATGGTGTAACTCTCCTGATGTTCAGTCTCTCTGATTTAGTTCTGCGTTGAACCCTTGTGGTGCCATTCGTATGAACTGACGTGATGGTCCAAAGTTCACTTTCATACTGGCTTTCTGTCTTGCGGAGGATACCGGCTTTTTGCAGCAGTACTTTGTCACCGGACTGGTAGTTCCTGTCTACACAGGAGGCATTTTCCTGTCTTGTGTTGTTATCTGCTTCCTTTTGTCTGTATTCCCCTATTTTTGACCAGTCAGCGATGTAGAGGACGTCAAACAACATGTCCCTTCCAAAGATAGCTGCTCCTGGTGAGGTGTTTAGTACTGTGTGATAGGTAGAGCAAACAGCCCATGCAGCGTTTGTGAGAAAGTCAGCAATGTCACTCTCGTTGACTGTATCGGCCATGTCTAAGTCAGCTGAGCGGAACATCGCCATGATTGTTTGATGCACCTGCTTGAGTATTGCGTTCGCTTGTGGGATTCTGACACTGGTCGGTTTACGCTTCAGACCGTATGAATCACAGAGGGTCTCGAAGTGAAGTTTGAATTCACTTCCGTTGCTGTATATAATGTATTGACTACGTGGGTAACGCCTAAACCAGGTCCTGTTTATTATATTGCCTACTGTTGCTGACGTTTTGTCAAAGTAGGGTTGTTTAGTTTGGACATGTGTTTCTTTGCTCATTTGCCCCTTTGTACCCGTGGGAATATCAAGCTCCTGGAGCTGTGATACTAGCAACTCTACAATTTCGAACCAGCTTGTTGCAGGATCAATCATTGTGATGCACATGAAGTCAATTTGTGTCTTGTCCTTGCCCTTGAGGGTGTACGGTCCTATGAGGTCCACACATAGTGCCTCCCATGGGTTGGTGATTGCAAGTTTTGTTGGCAGTTTCCCATATTTTAATTGCCTGCGCTGGTTCACCTGGCAACTGTGACACTTTTTGACATGTGATTGGACTGTCGTTCATAGACCTTTCCAATACATTGAAAGACAAAGAGTTTCTTCGAGACACTTGGTCCCGGGGTGCTGTAGGTAGTGGTGAAACCAAGCTACGGCACGGTGTTGGAGGCTTGTTGGAATGGCCATTTTGCCATCCTTACAGAGTACTTTAATGTTCTCCACTAAGTGAGTTCAGTAGCCTTTGTTTAAAAGGCTTTCATCTTCTTGTTGTGCCTCCGCTATCTCTCTGGTTGTGAGTGGATAGATGGAGTCCTCTTTGTTTTGATTCACAAACACCTGGTTCATGGATTCCTTGGTGGTTGCTTGGGATGATTTTGGTTGTGCCGTGTTATGATAACACCAGCATTGGGCAAAAGTCATCCAGGTTGACCTGTCATTTGCGACAGGTCCATAGTCCAGTCATGAGATGGCATCCACCACTGTATTATGGATGCCCTTGATGTACACGATGGTGGGGCCGTATTTTCTAAGAGTAATCTCCAGCGGTACACTCGATCAGAGGTCAGACCTAGAGCATCATGCATTAGATTTTTGTGGTCAGTGTATACCGTAAGTTGTTGCCCCCAAAGCATGCCTTTGAACTCTTTCAGTGTTTCTACTATGGCCAGTAGTTCTTGTTCGGTCATGCTATATTTTTGCTGCGTTGGACTCAGCTTCCTACTGAAAAATGCCAGCGGCCTGTTGTTTTGAGTGATCACAGTGCCCAACTGAAATTTGGAACTATCTGTGTAGATCTCAAAACCCTGCGAGTAGTCAGGGTAGGCCAAGGTAACATCACGAGTGATTGTTGCCTTTACAGTGTCGAATGCTTGCTGGTGGATGTTGTCCCAATGCCACGGCTTTTTCTTAGTTTTGTTAGCCCTTGTGACTTTGGTGTGTCCACACTCACCAACCATGTGGGTTAATGGTGCAAGTATTTCACTGCGTCTTGCCCAAATGTCCCTGTAGTACTGGACCATGCCCAGAAATCTACGGAGTTGTTTAACATTTTGTGGCGGTGTTAATACGAGGATTGCCTGTACCTTCTTTGGTTGTGGTTTTATACCATCTCTCGATAAAACATATCCTAGGTATTCTGTCTCCATGGCACAAAAAGATGACTTGCGTGCATTCACTGTCAAGCCTGTATCTCACAACCTGATGAAAACCCATCTTAGTTTATTAAGGTGGCCTTCCAGGCTACCCTTGCTGATGCATAATAAGTCATCATGCCATTAGCTCAGACATCTTAGCTTGGAAGATGTCAGGATAACATGCAACACCCATTGGTAACCGTAGGTAAGAATACTTACCCCACAGAAAGATAATGGTGCATATTTTGGATGCATCTGGATCCAATCTAATGGTGTAATAGCCCATGTTCAGATCAAGGGGAAACGGTTTTCTCACTACACATTTATTTACATCCCTAAAATTGCTGACAACCCGAACGGTGTTGTCTTTCTTGGGTATAATGAAGGTTGGCGAAGCCATTCAGAATCGTCTTGCCATTTGAGTACACCTAAGTCACATAGCCTCTGTACATCCCTCTTGGTGGTTTCTACATGCTTCTTGGGTATTGGAAACGGCTGGCCATGGTATGACTGTGCTCCTTCCTTTAACTGGAGGGAGACCAGCTTACAATCCCAGTCACCTAATTTCCTGCTAAATAGCTCCTCAAATTCTTGTAGGAGCTCCAGTTACTTTGTTTGTTCTGAGTCACTTAGGTGTGTGCAGATGTCCTTGACAATTGCCCTGAGATCCGCTTTTTCATATTTTGCGTCTAGTATGTGTATGAGGCGTTTTGTTGCCTCCAGCGTACTTTGGGGTTCTTTGGACGTGTATTGGTCGATGCTTTTGTTCATAGTCCAAGCCCGTTCAACTGTCGCTCTTGTTTTTAGTTTATTGATGTCTCTCATTGGCAGTGAGATGTCATCTACTGGGATTTCTTTTGTCTGAAAGTCTAGGACAATTCCTAACTCTTTCGAGGTATTACTACCAAGAATGAGGTCAAACCCTGGTTTGGTCATGCTATCCTCTTCGTATTCCACAACATCGGGTTGTAGAAAATACTCCTTACTACTGGAGTACTTGAAGAATTAAACTCTGATCTTCCCCCGTCCAGTTGTCTGGAAGCTCCCATTTGACGTATGCCAAGACTTTGGCACCTGCCTAGTCAGGTAGGGACAGGGTTTGTCATTTCCTTTTGGTAGGAACATAAGGTCTCCATCAGACCTGGAGTCCAGTAGGACTTTGGTTTTGTTCCAGGGGTGACTCCTCAGAGGTTGTTTGTATGCTCTGGAGGATTGACTTTCAGTCGCTGGTTCCATTATGGCTATTTGAGCTGTAACACCGAGGTGGTCCTTGGTGTGGGATGCAACCACTTGTCTTGGTTGTTTGAGACTATAGTTGCACTAGGAGTTTTAATACTGTCCTCAGTGGCTTTTGTTTTAGTACTGACATTGTGTTTGTCGTAAGATATTTTTTTTATATTTGAGGTCGTAGTCTCTAAATTGTCTCGAATTTTTAATTCAGACTTTTTTTGTTTTGGAACAAGATTTCTTTGATATTTTGTCTTTTGTGACAGCTAATTTAATTTTATTAGTTTTTTTGACTTTTACTAGTCGGGATAGCTTTACTCGGACTGGGGTTAGTGTAACTGTCAACTGCAGGATTTAGTTAGCGTTTCTTACAAGTATGTAATTCCCCAGTGCTATCCGACCCGCGCCATCACAAACTGTCGTCGGAGTTGCTGTCACTTTCTGAGTCATTGGCACGGCATTTCTTGCGCTTGCTAGACTTCTTGCGGAGTGCTTTGTTCAACTCCGCCCGGACTATCTGGGCTAAGTTTGCACCCTCCGGTTTCCTTTCTTTGGAATGGGGCTTACCTGCGCCCCCATTCTTCTTGATCGGAGTACCGTCCTTGTTATAACGGCGGCAGTCACATGTATTGTGACTTTGTGCGGCCCCCCATGCTTCTTGCAGAGCACACAGTGCTTGTCAGTCCAGCCCACCATTTTGGGCTTCTTGGGGATACGGGAGTCCATTGACTCCATCTTGCGCTTCTGATCAGCCCCTTTTGCCTTGGTCATACTGGCGGGCTTGACTTCAAGTTCTGCATTGTTCTTGATGTTCTTTAGGACCAATAGGAGGGCCCTAGTGCTGACCGGAGTGGTATTCTCAGTCAAGTCATATTGGGTCTGCCACTTGGCCGGACACATGCGCAACAAGTGAGTCGCAAGGTCGGTGTCATCCAATGGCAATACTTTCTTAGTAGCCTGATTTGCTTTTGGGCTGTGATACAGACAGGGCAATGTGTCGAGGTAGCTATTGAGCTGTTCCACTTGGACAAAAAACTGACATATTGAGACCCTGTTGGGCTTCTTCAACATGTTCATGATATAGTATTTGAGGGCCTCTCCCGCGTCATGACGGAACACCTGCAACAGGTGGAACATGACGCACTCGTGAAATGAGTTCCAAGTCTTCGTGGGAGTCTCCGTGTGCGGTACTCCCTTGATGTCTTCCCAAGGAGCGCGAGTCACTTGGGCCTTGATGATCTTCTCCCAAGGCTGACGGGCCTCGTCGGAGAGGAGGTTTCTTTATAGCTCGAAGGGCTTTGCTCCTGCCATGTGACGGCAAGCTTCGTGGCTCCTAGAGCCTTTAGGGCCTTATCGTATACGACCTTTGCTTCAGCTAGGGCAGGTGGTACAGCCTCGGTGGTCATGCCGGGTGCATCTCCCTTACCGCCCTTCTTCTTCTTCTTGGCGTTACGCAACTGCATATACTCTCCCTTCGCAATATCCACGTCTAGCTTTGCTGTTTCAACAGCCATTTCTGCTTCTTTGAAGCATGTGTCAAGCCTCATTTGCTTACACGCGTGAATCGCAGATCGTACATGCAGTAAGAACTGCTCGGGAGTCCCAGACGCCCATACCGTCACCTTGAGCTCATTCCCGGTATTGGGAAGAGTCAACTTGAAGTAGGTGGTCTTCTTGTTTTTCTCGAGGGAATCCTGCACAGGATCATGCTCGGGAATGTAGCGCACGGGGGAATTCTTACCACCCGTTTGCACTCGATCCACTTGAGCCCTTTGGGAAAGGCTTTCACGGAGGTCATTGCTCTCAATTTTTCTCCTAGGCTGGTGCCCAGAAATAGCTTCTTGTAAGAGCTTCTTGGAGGTTCTAGAAAAATCGTTTGCACGGTGGTGCACAATGCATGGAGTACTCTGTTGAGCCAAAATTTGTTCTTGTCGACTGTCAGTAGGTCGTCGGAGAGTCTTCCTTGGGGTGGTGCATCGAACGTAGTTAGCTCGGCTGGAGTATCGTACGATAGTGACCTAAGCCGGAAGTAATCAAAATTAGTTGTAGATAAGAAGTAGAAAAAAAGGGTATTCCAGCTGATTGGAAAATATTTTTATGAGCTACTTCATTGGGTGAGAATGAGGACTGTAAACTATCAGTCCTTATGCTTTTAATCTGAAATTTTCATGGTAAATCGATTTGTGTCACAATTGACTATTTGTGAAGTTTTAACTGTGAAAACTTATCTGTAACATGAAGTGTTTTTATGGGGGAAGACTTGTTGTGATGTGAGGTACTTTATTGGGAAGTACTTTTTGTGATGTGAAGTGTTTTTCTGTGAAAAACGAAGAAGTGTTTATGCTTCCTTTGTTGTGAAAATTTATTGATTTGGGCTAATCAGGTCCTGTTTTTGGGTCTAAAAGCCTGGGGAGCAGCTACCTTGGCTCATGTCAGATTTTCACACCAATGACGACACAGACCTTAGACCCAGCAAGTCACATTCTATAAATTGTTCAATACAAGCTCAGTGGAGCCACCTGACATAGGCCAAGTACCTACCAAATTTAGTACCCCTAAGTACCAAATATTCAATTTCCAAGTAAGGACTCATCCTCACCTCTCAAGTAAGGAGGGATCCTTACAAGGCAAAATGATCCAGAACAATGGATCTATGCAACAGGAGAACACCCCTGTAGGGAACACCCTGAAGAGAAGGGTATGAAAATACCAGGATGGTTTAGAACCTACACAAAATCCAATTGTCTTGTTTTAGGATGAAAGAGATTGCCTTGCCCTTCCATTCTCCTTTGTTCGACATAATCAATAAACCAATAGCTAACAATTTATCAACACCAACAAGTTGTATACTGTTTTACCTACAAAAATAGTATTTAATATTTTTTACCTCCAACGGCTTTGTTCACCACTGTTCTTGAACATGTTAAGAAGGCCTTCGGTGCCCTATGGAAGACATTAAGGAGGCTTTCCCACTGTCAAGGATTGCAAAGACTAGAAAAGTGCACAGTCTAGCAACTCATACAAACAGAAAATGATACAGTTCAAAGAGTTAATCCCGAAGATGCTCCCCACAAGTGAGAAACACTGTTTGCTATGCAAGAAACACAAGGGTATGCACACCACAATACAATGGAGTGCTGCAAGTATGATAAGGATGGTGTTCCCAAGAAGAACATCACTGTGAAGCTTCAGAGGGGAAATTCTTCCAGCTCAGAGACATTTCACATAGAAGGCATGCATACGTGCAGTTTCATGTTTAGAAACTTGTTAAGTCCAAGAGGAAACTCATTTTCCTAGACGCAAAAAAAGAAATAAGAAAAGGCAGATCTCCAATCAGTGAGTTTGTGGGAAAAGGGGCAGTTATCTGGAACCCCGGGACTTTGTCTGATGAAACACACTTTCTATAGTGGTTTTGTCTAATGGAACGGTTTGGCCTTATCTAGACATATAGACATGAATCTGTCAAAAAGGATATCCTAAATTGCCTCAAATGGGGATGGATTTTGTCTCTTAGTTTTGGGATTGAAATGTTTTCTACCATGCCAATGTGCATATGTTAGGCCCAGTGCTTGGTAATTTGCAATTGACAAGCAATTGCAAAAATGGGCAAAAATCACATTGCAAATCCTCGTCGACGTTTGCATTACCAAGGAATTGCAAACAATTCCTCGACAACTTAGGTTTAGCTTGGGATTTCTGCAACGACCTCTTGTTTGGCATCAATTCTGTTGTATGACACCTCTGATTGGCATCAATGGAGTGTATACCATGTCCGTTTGGCATCAATTTTTCCGTTCGACAGTACTCAACAGTAGTATAGGAATTGTAATACAGATTTAATATCTTCGTGATTACAATTCCTTAGGAATTTCAATATCGTCCAGGTTTTTTTGCCATTACAATTCCTTGGGAAGAGAACACTGACCCAACATAAGATATTAATTTCCGTAGGGATTGGTACAATTAATATCCCTGTCAGTTGAATGCATTTCGGTGCCAAATTTGGCAAACAACTACATCCAAACTGATAAGTCTCGCAAAATTCAAATGCAATTCGGCTGTCGTCAAAGAATTGTTCTGCGTATTCCCTAAAAAATGCAATTCCTTGGCAGTGCAAATGTCGACAAGGAATTGCAAAGTGGAGTTTGCAATTGAGGGCAATTGCTTGGCAATTCCAAATTATCGAGCATTTGGCCTAACACATAGGCTCAGAGGTTCAAATTCCTGGTGTGGTAAAAATGGTCTTTGGTGCAGTTCCATCCTTGTGCCATGTTCATATGCAAGATGTCATCAGTCACAATATTTTGTCCTACTGAAATGAATGTGATTTTCTTTTTTCTAAGACCTTTCCCTTTATTCTGTATCACCAAATCACAGAAACAAGTGGTTCCATCATACAAAACAGCATTTTGTTATGAACGTTAATGGATACCATTTCTTGAAAATGATGTCAGTTAAGACACCAAACTGACGCATAACTGAGAAAAATGCGTTCTCTGACAAAATGACTTGTTTCATCAGACTAAGTCCCGGGGTTCCATATTACTGCCCCCATTTGATTTAATGGCACTTAATGTGATTGGTCAAACATTATATCTCATCGCATTAGAAAACTATTATATAATTAATTTTCAAGAAATATGACTATCGCTGAGCAATAAAACTATTTTTAACATTGGAGACAGTCTAATTTCTCTGTGGTAGTTTGATTTTTCAGAGAAGGCTTATTTTGGAAATGAGAGTAGGAATAGCACTGATTCATATACATCTTAGATATAGGCTTATTTCTTGGGGGATACTCTTACTTTTCATAGATGGCTTATTTTGCAGACATAGACTTATATATAGTGCTATTTCAAAGAAACAAGGTTCATATGGGAATTCAGACTATTTTTGAGAATGCCATAACAGATATTAGTTTCCAATCATCAAATCACAATACAACTATTAATTTTGTTTAAAAATACAAATTTCCTCAACTTCAGTTGTTCGCACCAACTGTTCTCACCTTAGTCTCTAAGACCAAAATTAGTAACAGTTGCTCACAGATTTTGACTTTTTGATGGAACACAAGGTGATTGCAAAACAGAGTCCATCTCCTTTCAACTAAAGGAAGGCACAAAGGAATTTCATGATAAGCTGTTCCCAGTACTAAAATCATGAAAGAAACTATGATAGACAAATTGAATAGATGCTGTGATCTGGAAGTGTTAGATCCAGCTGAATCAGAATGTGCATTGCCAACTTTTATAACACCAAAAAAGATAAAACTGTAAGATTCATGGCAAATTTTGGTGAAGCAAATACAGGACTAGTTAGGAAGCCGGTTCAATTACCCAAAATCATTACAGTTTTGCATTAGTTAGAAGGATTCACTTTTGCCACAGAACATGGGATACTACGCCGTTGAATAGGACTGATTCATCTAAAATCCGCACCATTTTTTTAATTGGGGAGTACTCTTACCTTGGGTTACCAATGAGTGTTGCAGGTTCTCCAGAAATTGTCCACACAAGAATGCTAGAGCTAATGGTTGTCTTAGAGTTTGTTTGAGCTTATGTTGATGATTTGCTATGTATCACTAAGGCAAGCCTGGAAGACCACCTTGAGAAGCTATGGTTGGTACTCACCAGGTTGGGAGATACCAGCATGCAAGTCAATGTCCCAAAAATTGAAGCTCAGTGCTTTTGAAATAGAATACCTAGGGTATATCCTTAGAAGAACTGACACCAAGCCTCAATCAAATAGAGCACAACTGCAATACTCTCAATCACACCACCAACAACAGTCACATACCTCTGTAGGTTCCTGGACATGGTCCAGTACTATCATGATCTTTGGGCAAGATGCCATGAAATGATTGCCCCACTCATAATCCTGGTTGGTGAGTGCAGCCATACCAAAATCATCAAGGCCAAGAAACAAAAGAGGGTGCATGGTACTGAGATTGGGTACACCAAACAGCATTTGACAATGAAAAAGCGACCATTGCCAAAGAAATTCTGACTACTGTCAAGAAGTTGAGATTTATACTTATACCTTGTCTAAAAAGCTTGGTGCAGCTATCACTCATGGTAACCAGCCACTTGCGTTTTTCTCCAACACTCAATCCAACACAACAAAAATGTAGTGTGACCAAAATTGAACTACTAGCCATAGTGGAGACACTAAAAGAGTCCAAAGACATGCTGTTGAGACAATGACCAACATCTACACAGACGGCAAAACTTGATCCAAGATGCCCTCCGGTTAACTTCCCTCCATGTTTATTGGTTGAGGCTCTTGTTTATGGAGTATGGTTCACAATTGTGCACATCAAAGAAATCTGTAATACTGTTGCTGATGCCATCTCTGGCTCAGACTCTGGTCCAATCCATGATGACAAGTGATATTGAATGATGTTCACAAAGTGCTGGAGTCATTACACCATGCATATTAACAGTGCCTAAATCACTTGTGATCACCGGAAACAAGTAAACAAGGTTTTGCAAATTGCAGCAGAGAAGATGTAATTTAACCATGAACAGTAAAGGAAGTCTCTCAAGGCCAGAATGACAATGTGGCCTTGAACAAACCACATAAACACAGTATGTATTCAACCCTCTTAGTTTACAGTACCGAAGTCTTATGCAAGGATGGCAACATGTTCATCCCCAGACCCACAAAGTTACATAATCAGTGACAGACAAGGAGCTAAAGTAAAGTTTAGGATATATTTGAAAATGTGTTTGCTTATGAGGGAGTACTTTATTTCCAAAAGTTAGGTAGAATATGACATGTAGCATAAATAAACATTTAACTCACTCCTCTCTCAAGAGAAGGGACCTTAGGGCCAGCACTATGTAGTATTATTATGATAAAGTGGGGTTTTGTTAATCTTCAGTGTACTCTACTCTCCTTCATCGTGCCCCCCCCCCCTCCCAGCATGAATATGCTGCGCCACCATATCACTTTATGTTTGTCTTAAGACATGATTCAAATAATGAAATGTATTGAGCTAATGGTTTGACCTTGAATTTATATGGAAACATTTTTGATTCCAACTAATGACAACTCTTGAGATCAATTCTTCCTCAAGATAAGGCTATTTATAGCATCATTTATAATGTTTTCAGGATCATAAACATTGGCAATAAAAGCTGAGCTTGGTGTCCTGTACATCAGGGGATGAAGGCAGGGGGGAAAGAATATTTGAATTTGAAGAGATGGGACACCATTAGCCCCATCCCCATACAAGCAGACAGGTCAACAGTATCATCAACAGCACAGCACACCCAAAAACTACCAAGGGAACGAGTATGTAGTCTCAATGATTACATGATGATAGGGTGAACCACAAAGAGTTCCAATTTTCTTCTGGCATCAGGACCACTCAATTACACTTTCTATTGGATGAAGAATCATTTAGCAGCCCATCATCAAAACATAAGAAATGTATTAACACTTTTCCAGATAATTATGGATTGCAAAGCACTTTCCAATGCAAGGGTGTGCTTGGCTACTTTGGCGCCCACATGTATAGCCAAGCATGTCTCAAGAAATCAACTTGGGTTTGAATTGAGACTTTAGTATTTTCTCAAGCTGGTAGTATACAAAAGGGAAGAGCTTGCAAACAGTCATTACTTAGATGTTTACTCATTACTTTTTAGCAAAAGTTCTATGAGGTGATATTTTTGAGATGAAAAACATCGCAAGATTAATGTTCATTTCTATCATTTGTGTAAACTGCATGCACGAATATAGAATAAAGTCATCAAATTTGGAGTCACAAAATATTTCTAGGTCTGGTGTAAAACAATATATACAGATACTTGCATGATTTCAAAATGGTCATGATTGGTCCATAGCTAGGTATGATAAAAAATTGTTGGAAATGGAAATGGTTATAAAATACACAGAAGACTTGCAAAAGGCACAGAAAAATATTAGATTTCCAATTTATTTATGTCCAAGGTCCAAGCATTGCCACCAATATTTGTAATTCTTCAGATGTTGTATTATCAGCATAACCTATGTGTAGACAATAGTACTATCAGCCCTGAAAATAGGAGACTGTAAAGGTGTTGAAATAGCAGGTGGCTGAGGTACTTTTTTATTTTGGACTGGAGCATTCCTGTATTCTGTGAGTCCCATACATGAATTAGGCCATACAATCTTTTCCATTCCTAATATTTGCCTGGCTTTTCAAGATTTTTTGAGAGACCATATTCCATCATTTTGGGGCAGTACTTTATGTGTAGCCTCACTGACACCACATGGATATTTCATAAAATGCCAAACCAAAAACCAATTGCACCATTCGGTTGACATCACATACCTTTGCTGCTCTTATGGTTGGCTACCACAACAACAATACACACCTGCAAGATCAGAAAAAAGATGCACTTGAGGCTGTTGAACACATGAGAGCAGTTCAAATCCTGCATGCAATCTGGTGACAATAATGTACTTGTAGCATCATGAACAGATATGTCATCAGCGCAAGGTATGTAGAACATCTCAATGATCATTGCCTTCAGATACTGATGCACCAAGAATAAATGCATCAGGAAAAGCAATTCACGACAACAATACTGATGACTATGTATGGCAACCAGGGAGCTAGGTCTCATCAGATTCTTCAACCTAAGGATATTAATCAAGGGGCAAAACAATTTGATGAAGGAAAACACACTGAGAGTGACAAGAAGAATAACAACATGTGTTGCTTCTGATGAATGTTTAGAGTTTAATTATTATTACGTTTACGTGGAATCTTATTGATCATATGGTATCAAAAAAATAGCTAACAGATATTGAACTACATTCAATCTAAATCCTGGGCACAGATTCAACACTTGCATCTTCATCCAAACTTGTCATTTAAACAGCTCTAATTTGTTCAATGCAATTCTACCTGGCTGTTAGATCAAAAAGAGCAAAAGACAGGTTGAAAGCCTCACTGTTCTCTGGAATCTTTATACGGTAATGCATATTTCAACAAATATTGAACACACCTCATACTCCAATCAGCAGATATATATATATATATAGATTTTTCCTCTCTTGTAACCTCATTATCATGTATAGTGTTGCACACAAATCAATGTTTTTGTATTTTCAGTTAGGCCATCAGGTGCAGACTCCAAACTAAAACATAATTTTGCCAGTACAAAACAAAAAGTTGATAAGAAATTTGAGAACTGTTTTGCTGAAAATTCTCTCCAACTTGGTACACAAACCTCTCGAGTCCACAACAGTACTGTCACAAGAGCCTTGGGATATAGCCAGTTAGAGCAAAATGTAAAACAAAAGTTATCAAATGGCTGTGTTTCCACCTGTTGTAGAATCCAGACTGTGTGCTGTCATCTAGTGCTTCATCAATTGAGAATTTTTTTAATCCATTTACTGCCCACCAGCAATTTTGAAGGGCGGGATCACAACAAGCAATTGGGGGCATCCTCTCTCCCAGTTTGGTGTGTTGGCATTGTTACCTTTGTTGTTGTAAAATTTCAGTAACAGTCCTGTGAGCAAACTTGAGTTGTTTTGCAACACAAATGTCACACTAAAAATAAGCCTTAAGGCCATCAATGAACCACAAGTTCTTGACCCTGTCAATAACATCAAGTTCTAGACAGTCTTCCTGTCTCTTGAAGTGTGGCTGACCAGCATGGCGCATTCGTCTTCCTGTCTCTTGAAGTGTGGCTGACCAGCATGGAGCATTCTGCAAATAGTTTAACCCTCATTGTCAACAAATGGCATGTATGCCTCATGCGCTAGTACACACTTTGTAGGAGAGATTCAAAGCCAAAAGCAAAGCCAGTCTAGGCCATTAAAGCCTGATCCTGATCATCATGTAACTGAATTGGTTGGCTTCAAGGATTCCACAAAAGTGAGCAAGTCTTGTAGAAGCTTTCCTTGATAAAGACTGCGTTCATGATCACTGAGTGCTTTGTAGTGAGCATATAGTGCAAGACAGCAAAGTCATTTGATAATGCTCAACCGTATCTTCTATCGTTCATGATAAATTGCCAGCCATACTTTCTTGTGAAGATTAGCAGTATAGGCATTGCTTTCTTGCCTTCACAGAACCTGATGGCAAGGTATGCATTGACCTCAAATACTACAATAATGAAGGCAAGTACCCATAGCTCCCAACATTGGGTCACCCATATATCTTCCCATGACGGCAATGAGTGATGGAGATTATTGTGATTGTCAACTGCGCGATGGTAATGTAATGGTTGTCAAAGGGTAGAGTGTAAGAAAACTCCTTTGTCATCTGGACGCCACCCTCAATCCACCGCCAAGTAGTCAACCTGCATGAATCGTCCGCAATAAGACTGCCACTTGTGGCTATCATTTTCATGGTGTAGTCCGGTTCTTTCATGGCCCACAAGTTGTATGTGACGCCACCTTCAGTTCCTTGGACAGCATCTACCTCCCCAACATCTTTAAGAGCCATACGCTCATCCATGGCATTACCAGGAACTCCTGTTGGCCAAAAGAGTCTATTCTTGGTAAGAGCACGCAAAAAATTCCACGTCGCTTGAGTTCAATAAAAGCCTTGAGGACACAAAAACCTGAATCAAGGATAACATACTTCCCAGCACCAAAGTAAGACTTCAACATGCGCAGCATCAACCCAGCAGTCTTACCATACCCGGAGAACTCATAGGGTCCTAAATCTTGGGGTCTACCTTTCCCCTCGACCATTTCCGTAGCAAACATGATACCAGATTCAGCGCAACATGCTGTATGATACTCATTACCAAAAGGATGAGGCTTCCTTGGACAATAAACCCATCCTGGACAGGTCCATCTATTGAACCAGATGGACATGGACTCATCCAGGCAGATCACCCAACTTGATACAAAGATGGGTGCCATGTGACAGTTGTGTGCCATAATGAGATGTCGTACCTGCTAGAACTTGTCTGTGAAACGAGGTGGCAATCTCCTGGTTAAGCATAGCTCTCAAATTATCAAATTCAATCGTCGCTTTGACATGTACAGGCTGAATCTTTAAGGGCTGTGATTCTCTTGTTGATCAAAAGTGTGGTTGACACACCAAAAGCCGTCCCTCTTGAAACCAGAAAGTGTTGCCATTTTGTATAATATTTCGAAGAATCTTAGGAACCCACCCCATGACAATTCTGGTTCACCAAGAGCCATAATGGCATAATTAGTGG
Source organism: Cyclotella cryptica (assembly GCA_013187285.1). Classification (NCBI taxonomy): domain Eukaryota; phylum Bacillariophyta; class Thalassiosirophyceae; order Thalassiosirales; family Thalassiosiraceae; genus Cyclotella; species Cyclotella cryptica. The sequence goes on along the minus strand of JABMIG010000230.1, from coordinate 61,548 downwards.
TCGACAGCACTGTGTCAAAAAAGAAAGAGAGAGGAAGGAAATGGAGGAACACTTCTGAAAATGAAGCACCATGAGGAGAGAAGTTGTGCTTAAAGGTGTGCCCTTCCTTTTCTGGTGTTATGATGGCTCATCAATCAGTACCATCCCAACCCCAACTCTGTCCATCCTTAAGCCCATGGGTCTCCGGGGCTGGCTCTCTGTTGTCATCAACACTGAATCCCTGGTTGCAAAAATTGGCTATGTCTTCTGCAAGATTGCCACCAAGTGCTGGTAAGTTGTCCAGTACAACATCATTGACATCATCTGGGGATGCAACAGGAGAATTCTCTCAAGAAACACCTGGAGAGGGTGCACAACCCCAGAAATCATAGGGGTCACCCTCCGTGTCAACTTGGGCATAGTGATGAGCTGAGTGAAGAAGTCTATCGAAATCATGATGTTCGAAAAATACAGCTTCGAAAGTGTGGAAATTGTACGTAGTTGTTTCGCGACGCACTGCGATGAGTTCTGCCAGGCGATCTGTCTTCATGAAATTTGGGTTCTGCTCTTTCACAAACTTTGTGGGCCAAAGATAATTCCACAGGACAGTGCATGTTGCTCCCTGACCCAAACGCCTGCGGTCTCTCTGGTTTCGATGAGCCATGATGTTGGGGTTTGTTCGGAGTTGGAGGTAGAAAAAGAGCACAATTCCTAGGTACAAATTTTGGCGGGATGTGAAAAAGCAGTTGGAAAAAATTTGACAACAGAAAAATTAAAAAATGAATTAAGATATTACACCGGATGCAATTTAGTGGCGTGGTGCCTAATACTAACGGAGAGCAATGCTGGGGAGCCCATTATAGCCTTTTGTAGCTAATCCTCTGCACATCTTGAAGTCCAATTTTTAGCGTGCGCCAAACTTTTTCATCAAAGCAGGGCCAATTCTAAAAAAGACTGATATCAGTCGATTTAACTGAATTCAGTAGGGGTGAGAGTAGGACAGTAAATGGTAGAGGGACTCACAAAATATTAGGAAGGTTCTAGTGTATCTTTTTTATGTCTGAATTAGAACGACAAAGTGAAGACAATGGATACATACAATACCTACCACCATAAACTACATAGGTATCTTGCTTTATTAGATATTTTCTTTGCTACCGGTAGAGGAAAGTAGTAACTATTACTAGTGGCCGCTGCAAGATTTTTTGTAGCTGGCTAGACAGAATGCAATTAGTGGAAACAGAGGAAGTCATAGTTTAAAATGAAAGTGGCTTGTCTACACTTTTAGTGCAAATTAAAGTGGCTTGTCTATGCTTTTAGTTGCAAATGGACGCGTGCTCCTCGCGCACTTCACGCGCGAAGCACATGCAATCGCACCCATTTTTGAAATAAGATATTATTTTACAGGTAAACAGAGATCAAAACACCCATGGACGTCAACCCAAAAAATTAATTATTTACAGGTAAGTCTGCTTCAGATTATTGTGGAAGTACCTGTTTTGGAAAAAAAGTCAAAAAACTGTCTCACTGAAGGAGAAGGAGAAGGAGAAGGAGGAGGAGGAGGAGGAGGAGGAGGAGGAGGAGGAGGAGGAGGAGGAGGAGGAGGAGGAGGAGGAGGAGAAAAGGTCTCATTTTCCAATACAACTAAGATTTTGAAAAAATCTTGATTGAATTGTACGTTGTACAATATGGTATAGTACCTACCTAACTTCTAACTTGGTTGCGTACGGTCCCATAAGCGTATGCGTTGAGGCTTATTAGAAGCTCTAAGATGCGAGATGCGAGATGGGGGATTCAAGAATAGCATACTGATTCCTACCGATTTCTTTTGTAATGATAAACATTCATTTATTGATATTAGACAACCATATATATTTCAATATACTGATTCCGCAAGTGAACAAACTCACCGAATGATCGCATTCAGAAGCCAATCCCGAAGGAGTGCCCTTCCTTTTTCCGACTTCACTTGTACTGCCAACAAAAACAAATGAGAAAGAGGCATGGATGACGAGAAATTTGTCGCTTGCAACCCTCTCTCAAAATAAAAATAACTGCCGCCATGACCGACCCGAGAGTTCTACCATCTCGAGGCGACCCGCTACAGCCAACATCATAAGGACCATGAACCACGAAGTGATCGAAGCTGAATGGAACCACCGATCTAAATCAAGTAAAGAAAGAAGATATACCGCCGTCAACAATCAACAGCAACCAAAGCAAACTGCACACCTAGCTCGATAAAGCCCAATATAAAACGATGCCCGGCATCGGTGCCCAACGCGGATTGCTTGCTACCGCCCTGGCTATTGGATCTTTGTCCCTCCTGCGATCTACAGATGCCCGCCTTGCCGATCGATCCCGTGTAGTGAAAGCTCGAGGATCACGTCGCGACCGTAACAACCTGGCCATTGAGGGGGCGGCCTACAGAGTTAGACAGGGTGGAGATTACGACGCAGAGCATCCATCAGCAACAGCATCAACATCAAATGACATAGCGGCCAGAGCATTAAAAGATGAGGCAGTCGACCCAATCACCGACTACGAAAATCGACAACTCCGTGGGTATCCCCAATACGAAGACCCCGAACTCTTCTCCCGTCGTCTCTCCTCCCAGCTTACCGGATGCTGCTACACATACAAATCTTACAGCGCCGCGAAGATGTGCTCCTTGTACAATCAGGACTGCGAGTCAGGAGAGACCCCCTCACACGATTCAGGAGATGAGACATGCACGCAGGAGGGTTTGTCTTTCATTGGTATCAGTTTTAGTGTCAACACGGCGAGTGGCAATCCTTATTCGTATCAGTTGTGCGATCAGTTCCCTATGGAGAATATCATTGATAGGAATTACAATTATGTAATGAGTATGGACGAAGATGGATGGTTGGTGGGCGGGGGCTACAAGAGTTTTGACTACTCGGGAAAAATGCCGTGAGTTCATGTGTTGTCTGGAAGTCGAAGCTGACATGCTGAAACTTCTTATAATCGATCACTATTAAATTCTCTCAACGTCTTATCATTTCAACTCCTCTAATTTCATCTACTTGCCCAACAGCTACATTGACTCTTCCCATACGGAGCTGCTTCGTATTGGAAGTTTGGATGCATCAAAAGGGTGAGTCGCACGTAATGGACGCGTCAATGCTGCGAAGGATATTACGCCTGATCTAATCAACACTTTCGTAACTCTTTTTCAGGGGGACTACAATCGAACAGGTGTACGCAGCGATGTCCTCTGTCTCTTTTGCCCCGTTCTCCGTTTTTCCTGAATACCTCAAAGGAGGGGGTGGTCACCACTCTGGCGATGGTGACAACAAGGACGTCCCATCCAGTGACGTCACACTCATTGTTTCTATTGTCAACACTTACGAAGACAACGATTCGTATTCAAGCTATGAAAATTTCTTGGATCAACTATTCTCTGCCATGTACGCCGTAGATGGAGGTGCTTGTATGGACGATCATGATACTGATCCTCACGTTTCCATGGCAAGAGGAGTGAAGTTTAAGAGTTCGTATCATCAACAGCAGTACATGTACAACGCAAATCTTGAGGTGGCCGTATGGCAATCAATGTATCCCAAAGGCACCCCCATCGGTTCTAAGGGCTATGCTTCGTTCCCCCCAGGAAGCAGAGGAAACAAACAATATGTTGGATACGGCAACCTCTACTTTTTCTTCGACAGGGCCAACATCACCAAGGCCTGGAGGCCGAATCGCGATCTCTCCGATGACGAGTCATACTACGCAACACTTTTCACATCAGGGGATACGTCTTCTTACTACGCCAACACCAATGACATCAGTTTCAACTACCAAGGTTCTGGGGACGGTGGTGGAGATTACGAACACAACCCATACGCTTGGAAAGCAACGATGGCCATGCATGACATGACGGATGGATGGCTTCTCCCTCCCAACTGTGAACAAGAAGGAGAAACGTTTTTTGGAATCCCCCTCTCTCGCAAGTCTGACTCCAATCTTCAAGCTTCAAGTACCTTTCAGCAACAGTTCAATTTTGAGAATATCATTGACAGAAACTACACCTACATCAAGTCATTCGGTACAAATCATGGTTGGCTTGTTGGGGAACAGATTGGAAATGGAGCTGGGTCCATTGTAGACAAAGACACTGCTCACATCCCGATTTTTTACACAGGTACAACAAATCCTGATATGGTGAGCAAAAGAACACTTCTCAGTCATCAACAGTTTTATTACAGTGCTCTCATGACTGTTAATTTACGTATCCTTCTTTTAACAGGGGGGCATCTCTTTGTCCAACTTGATTAAGGTCGCTAAGAAAATTGAGTTTGGCACCCTCTACATTAAACCTGCCTTTGTCTTCATCGACGACAACGGCCACATCAAATTGCAATTCGAAATGGACCCAAACTCTGCGCTTGCTTATCTCTACGACAACCTCTGCAAGATGCTTGGCATCGCGTGGAACTATGACACACCTTACAACAAGGACGGTGTTTACACAAACTGTGCTATGCATGCAGCTGGCGATCGGGCTAAGTATGGTTGTGGACCTGACGGGTCAGGCGTTGGAGGTTTTTGCCCACAAATGACAGTTGCTTATTCGGCTAGGTTCAACTCCCAAGAACATGCTGCTGCGTACCTTGAGAAGTGCAACAACTACGTTGACTACTGGAGGAGCCTTTACCCTTCTGGGGTTGCAGTTGGAACTACCACGTTTTGCCCTTCTGGGGGTTGTTTGGGTCTTTTTTTGAATCGTTATGACTTATTCAATGTTTTCAAGCCTGAATTGGGTGGATCATGGGTCGAGTACAATGGAGGATCACTGCAGCCTACATATTCTCCAGCACCAACCTGGAAAGGAGGTTGTGATGAGCCTCACAACTTCCATCTAGATAAATGCTTTCGCAAGAGAGCCAAACCCCCAGCATCGAAAGTCGTCTGGGATTCCCTTGGTTCAGTCGGCCAGTTCTCTGTGTTTTTGATCGCCTTTATGGCAGTGACCCTCTCTATCTCCATCTTTTTGGCCCGTGCGAGGAAGAGAAGGAGGAAAGGAGAAAGCTACGTGGACTTCTTGTTCCGCGAGTCTAGGAAGAAAGGAAAGAAGAAAAAGAAACGCAGAGTCAGGAATCAAGACCTGGAAGAGGCAATGCTGGACGATGTCAGAGAAAGCAGGTCTCGAAGGTCCAGCAAAAGTCGTTCGAAGAGCCGCTCTCGCTCCAAATCTGAAGCTCGCAGCCGAAGCGACAAGAGCCATCGTTCATCTAAGAGCAGGTCCAAATCCAGGTCAATGAGGAGTTCCTCAAGACACACCAGACATGATCGAGATGATAGCTATGACGAAGCGAGTCCTCGAGAAGATAGGAGACAGCAATTAGTTTAGTGTGGACAACTTTTTGTCAGATATATGTTACCTGTGAAGATAGCTATCCGATGATGAACTATGACTGTAAATAAGAAGTAATTGTATGAACTCGATTGGAGGGTGGGAGAGATCTCTGTGAAGCACACTATAAATATTCACAGGACGCAGTACAGTAAATAATCGTAAACAAATGAAACATAAACTAATAGTTAGTGAAAAACAAGTTGATTGTTACTCTCTAAATCGATACATCTCCATCACAGCTGTTGAAAAGTCAATACATGCCTTCTCCAGGTTGTCATTCACGATTATCGCGTCAAAGTTACCAGGCTCCATGCCATAGTCAAGCTCCCCCTTAGCATTCTGAAAACGTCGTTCCAAAGTCTCCGGAGTTTCTGTTCCTCTATTTTCGAGTCTCTCACGAAGAGTGTCAATTGAAGGAGGTGCAATGAAAACGAAATTGGCACGTAGCAGAGGTAGCTCTTGAATGCTTTGCGTAAGATATTGTTGCGTAGACTTTGCTTTGCCCAAAGTAGGCTCTGCGCTCATCCTAGTCTGTTGCCGTATTTGAAATTCTTTAATATTCTTCACACCTTCAACATCAATGTCCAACAGGCAATGGGTCTCAGTGAAACCTCCAATCCTTTGGATTTCGGATTCATTATTGCTACTTCTAGTGACGTCAAATATAGCCTGATAAGACGTTCCATACATGTTGCCGTGTACCTCGGCATATTCAATAAAAAAATTACCGGACGCAACTTTCTCATCAAAAAAATCACGCGACACAAAATGGTAATGCACTCCATTGACTTCTCCGGGTCTAGGTTTCCGTGTTGTGTGAGAGACACTGAAGCCAAACTTCGGAAGGTTGGTTGATGATGCACTCTCCTCCATAAATCTTGATATGATGGTGCCTTTTCCAACTCCACTGGGTCCACAAACTGCAGGGAGTATGGGGTGGCCCGAAACGCATCGAGAAGACGAGGAAGACACAGAAATAGAATGATAAAAAGCAAGATTTTTGTCGATCTACACGACACACGAACAGAAATGTGTCGCAGCAAGAATAGAAGGGTTGAGCTTACCAACAAGTGGCCGGAGAGGCTTATTGGAACGCAAGGCATATGATGATACAGACATCATCACCTTGTGAGAACAGCGAATCCGATCGTTTGAAGGTAGTGCGCCTCTGCATGATTCTATAATGAATGCACTACAACGTCGGACGGAGGCAAGCATGATCATTGCAGGAAGGAACAATGGAGTCATTCCCCCCAAGAAGATAACTGCTGAAAGGCGGTTGCAGCGCAAAGACCTTTGACGAACCTCTCTTTTGTACTTATGAACCTCCTTGTGTGATGCTTCCAATCCTGCTGCTACCTATCTCAGCTAATTTTCGTGTGGAGTGCATTAGGCGGAATACGAAAGTGGATGGGACGGTTGTTGGATGCTGGTTGGATGGAGAAGAATCTCGCTCTGACGAGGCAGTGGCGCTGACTATTGTGTTGTACACTACTTGATGGTGGTGCGGAGGTGGGGCGGTACTATGGTACAATAGTACAGGGTACATACCTAGTTATGTACGATGAAATATAGCTGTCCGGCCCACTTTATACTATTGCCCAGAGATATCATCTTTCCATAAAAACAGTTGGATTTTTATACCTACGATATATTAAGTGGGCAAAAACAACTTCCAAGCAATACTCGCAGCTACGATATTTGTAGGTACCATCTATGATATTCTATGTGTTGGTTGAAGAGGTAAAGAGTATTGTACATGACACTGTTGTACGGGAAACTTGCCCACAGGCACGGCACAACATGATGGCGACTTCCAACGCCTCCACAGCCACGACGTGAACCGAGAACAATGAATAGATACCACTACTCCATGCCACTCACGGTGACATGCTTCCTCATTGCTACTATTCTCTTTGCGAGTCACTCGACTGCGTTCCAACTGGCATGTAGACGCTCCTTCGCCCTATCTGAACACCGAGGGATCGAGGGACGCTTTTCCACCCGTATACGGTCATCCGACGACACTCACGGCGCCAACGATGCGCCGAATAACACAGATATTATTATTTCTCGCAGGCGTGTCTTTCAGAGGTCGTTGTACAGCTTGGGACTCGCTTTGGCAGCGTCCTCTTCGACCTCCGAAAGAGGGAACACCCTCGAACTGGGAATTCCCAACCTGCTGTTGACAGTTGACGGAGAAAACCGAGGGGTTAAGGGTATGCCTTCGCCAACAAAGAAAACGAGTGGGTTAGGGTATAAAATTCGATCCGTGTCGAAAGTCATGGTGAGATGAGATCCTTGCGACACGAAAATTATGCATTATTAAAGAAACCGATTTTCATTTTTTATGCTTTATCAAAGGATGAGCTCCAACGCGATTTGATGCAAGAACGTTGGGATCTTGTCGAGACATATCCGAATATATTCCGTAGCTACGTTCCCATACTCACAGCGTACACGGATTCTGCGTTTCCAACTGACATACCCACAGATCAGGGATTGCGTGTCGCCCTTCGATACGAGGTGGGAAGGTTTTTTGCGTCATTAGAACGGCTTAAGCAAGCAACCAATCGAAGGTCGCTTGACGAGGCATATGTGGCTTATTCAGATATGTCGCTTCATTTCGATCGTTACCTGCGCATAGGAGGGTTGTATACTTACTATGATGACACTATCAGCTTGGAACCATACTACGAAGGTGTCTCAGAATCCAGCCTAGTCTACGTTGATCCTAAGAAAGATCCTGCTCTTGTGAGAGATCTAATTGTATTGAGAGAAGGACCCGACAAGGGGCGTACTGGTATTGTTATTGGGATTTATCCAGATGGGAGCAATACATGTGCAGTGAAACTAGATCGTTTCAAAGGCATAAGAGAGATTCGTGTGGTACCCAGGACTTGGGCGGCGAAGCGTCTTGGGGAGCAAGACCCAGATGATGTATTTTTGATTCCCAGAAGCAGTTAATTGGCCAATTTTAGCAGAGTGAAGGAGGACGTGAATAATATTTGGAGGGTTGACGCAACAATTGAACTAGCTTGTTTTTGCGACATGTTGATATGCCTGACAACGATTCTCAACAACGTGGATCCAGTTGTCATCTTTAAGTTTGGCAGCCCTCAAGATTGACTTTTATCTGCAACTCAAAATCGGGTTGTCTCTCATTGAGTACTTCTCTCCTATGAATATTTGTTTGCCACAATTGTGAAATTAGGCTGTTACCGACAATTCCTCACTATTTTGCTTTAGTCAGGTGTGCCCTTAGAGATGATAAAACTCTAGTTACAAATCAAATCAAATAATAGCTAATGTCACAGTATGAATAATCCTCTCGAACAAGAAACACTGACTCATACACTTACTAATTTCACTATATTTGTCATGTCTGTGCCTTCCATGTCATTGTGCATTGATTTCTTGCTGATAACACTTGTGTAAGCAAGTTCATTTCCTGCACGTCACATGTGTCTACCTTATGGACATTATCATCACATGTATGTCCCTCCTCACCCTTTCAACCACAAAGTGGCTACATCCAATACTAACATTAACACATTACAGCACTATCATGAGTGCTCAAAATATCTTTTGTGTTAAAATGTGTGCAATAAATGTGTCTATTTGCAGACAATTTTTTACTTTCATCTTCATTTATTCACGGCAGCTTGCTTAGCACATAGATATTATGACGTTACTGATATTCTGCCACACAAAATGATAGTAAGTTCCATGAAATTTGACAGCTTGCTTGTATTTGACATCAATTTTCGCACAACACAACACAGTGAATGGCTGGATTGGTTTTACACACAACCACTTCATCCAAGAGACAGATAAGTCCATAAACATGACGGCAAACATTTCACTCTCTCAGAATGACAGAGTGGATCAAAAACAAGGAAAGACAAAATCCACAAGTAGGAGTAACTTTGTTTTCCCCCACGGGAAACACATTCTAAACAATCTGGTATCTACCTTGTTGTTTCTTTTACTGCAATAACCAATTTCTCAATTGAATGAAAGGAATAGAATTCAATCTTTGAGTTGGTCAATAATTATGTTTAATGACATTTTTGTCATCTCAACATGCTCACAAAGTTTTTTTGACCATGCTAAATATTTTTTATCAATGTCTTTTGAAACCAACCCAAAGCCTCTAGTTGATAAGTGACTATAAACACCTTTTCCTCTATCAGATGCAGCCTTCACTCCTGATTGAAATTTTAGGATTTGTGTGGGCTTTTACTTCTGCATTTTTACTGAAATGTGATGGAAAACATTAAACAGCAAATTCAATTTCATCACCGCAACATTTCGTTGATCAATATGCTATCGCTCATCAAAGAATGAATAAAATATTCATCGTTCTAAAGAAAAATATTTTCATGCATTCTCACATGCATCTGAAGAACAAAATTTGCACCCCACAGGCAGGACATGCAACATCATTCATAGATATGGGTACCCTAAAGTAGGGAGGCCATATCCTTGTAGACTATAGCCAATAATATTATAGCACAGCCAGCCTGACCAAAAATATGAATAGTACCAACAAATAGTTACACTTGGTTGGCAGTCAAAGTATACTCCGTTCTTTTACAAGGTAATATCAGATTACAAGTGGCCCTAGTCCCAATATAAATGGAACATTTTACATATCAATCAAAAACATTAAAAATCAGGGAAAACATGAATGTCGTTATATTTAAATATTTATATACTTACATATATTTTATACATCACTAGTTGAAGAAGATGATACACAATTAACAGTAAAATTAATGTGAATATTGCTAGGTCTACATAACTTATCATAGTGCTTCCTCATAGCAATCTAATGAAAACTTGTTTAGACTCATTTTACTTCATTGTGATGCAGCAAAATACAGACATATCGATGAAAGAATTCAATACTTTGGTTGAGATTGATCAAGATTGGCTTCAGACGAAGCAAAAAGTATAATGAAGGATCAACACTGTATCAAAGCATTACTAACTTACATCTTCTACTACAGATCACAGATCAAATTATTCCTATTGAGTTGGACAGGATTTGGATGAATCTTGTACAACACTCTGCAATCATTACCATCTTGCAAAGATCAGGGCTAACATGTTGCTAGCAGTGGCAGATCCCACAGAAAAGGATGTGAAGTCTAAGATAGCAACCCACCATAGCAATTGCAACATAGAGATTCAAGAGATTTGGAGGGAGCAACTCTTGTCACTCAAAGTGAACTGTCAAAAGTCAGGTTATCTTACTGAAGTTTGGGGGAATTCAATCGTATACATGTAGATGTTTTCTAAGTGTAAAGTTCCACTATATATTGATACTGTTCAAGAGGACCAAGAGCAGGAAATGTTTTGGTGGCATTAGTGTTTCTGCTATGTGCTATTCATTGTTGTGTGGATGAAGAATACAAAGAGGAAGGGTTTGGATCGTGATGTGGAAAAAGGAGGAGCACAGACATCTTGTTTTCAAGAGGGTAAGGTTGGAGATGAACTGATTGCAGGGGGCATCATCATGATGGTCGTCATGTCAAGTTATAGATTGGGCATAGGGGCAGTGAAAGTGTGAATGAACATGTCATCCATGGTCATCATCTTATAGATTGGCATGTCAAAAATTATATGAATCATCATCAGGTTGATAATCATTTAAGTCATTGTATTGCTGATACTCAGCACGCTTATTATGTGAATGATCACTCATGAACAATCAAAAAATCAAAGTCATTTGTCAGCCATAACCTCCATATGATCATCATTTAAGGATCAAAAAAATTATGATCATCATTGCATAACATTCATCAATGAATGTAGAGAGGACGTGATCAATACTAATCATCACCCGAAAGAAAACATGATGGGTGTGTCAACTGAGGGTTAGTATTGTGTGCCTCACTTATGCATGGAATGGAATGCCCAGCTTTTGCAGGGCTTTTCCCTTGCCACATTTTGAGATTTTCATTTTATGGATTGCAATTCAAAGAAACTGGACCGTTAGTTGTCCGAATTTGTTTAAAAAAATCTAGAGAGAAGTCTAGTTAAGTATAAATCTTCAACAGAACCCCTTCCCCGCATAGGATTGACAATCTGCATTGCCAATGGCATAATCACATTGAGCATCCTACATAGCTCATCAGAATCCCTTCCCATCAAAATTACCTTCCTGCCGCCCATAGACAAGGAAGAGATTCATGTGTTGATGTATATTGTGTGTTTTAGTATCATGAGGAATATATCCACAAGTGTTGGGACCATGGGGGAGCTATGCTCGTGGATTTGCTGCTCAAGAATATGTATAGTGATAAGACTTGTTGAGGCGACAAAACAATTCAACAAAATGGAAATGCATATAATGTTAGCTTACTCTGAATCCAAACTTTGGAAGGTTGGTGAATGATACACTCTCCTCCATAAATCTTGTATGATGGTGCCTTATTTTGCAGTTTCTACAGTAGCAATATTTGTCCAAGCACCAATTTGCAGTCATTTGCTAACAAATTTGAAAAATGCAGACACTGCCTATTTGAAGAATAGTGACACTTGTTGGCCACAAGGATGGGTGACATTAGTAGGGGGATATATTATTGTACAATACCTATTATTTTGTAGGAAGTTAGTAGGTACTGTACAATAGTAAGTACTGTGCGACCAGTAATGAAAATTCCTCTGATGAAGACATCTCTGGTATTATGGGTGGTGTCTGCTGCATATCATATCCAATGCACCTTGCTGTCCAGCCACCCATGCAGTCAGAGGCAGTGGCTCGGGATTTGGGTCGTATTTTTATTGAGTCTTGAAGCACGCGACATCACCGAGTACAAGTATCAATCCAAAAGATTCTTTGGAGTGAGTTGGACATCAAAGCCATTTATCAACCTTGATTTGACCTCCTGAGGTTTATGCAGATTCTGGTAGTTGAGTAAGAAGCTCCTTCACAAAAGGGACCGGATACACTCCACTTTACAAACTCAATTTTTATCCCTAATTTAAATTACGTGGGATTTACCTCTAGATATCAGTAGCTTTTACCTTTGCTACTGATAATTCACGTACTTTGTGTGGTTGTCCAGAAAATGTAGACATTCGTCATGTACTTCAGCAGGCTCCTGTGGCGATGAATTACAGTCAAGGGGGCAATGACCATCAAGTTCGTAGTGTCACTCTTCTTAAGTCTGTTTGGCAAACGTGGATGGCACAACAAGAATTCAGGCGAGTCAAGGACCGTCGAGTGGGTATTGTCACTCTTCTTCAGTCTGTTGGGCAAATATGGATGGCACAACAAGAATTCAGGCCAGTCAAGGACCGTCGAGTGTGTAGTGTCACTCTTCTTCAGTCTGTTGGGCAAATGTGGACGGCTCAACAAGAATTTGGCGAGTCAAGGACCATCTAGTGTGTAGTTTCACTCTTCTTCAGTCCGTTTGGCCAATGTGGAGGGCACAACAAGAGTTCACCAGAGCCCGCAGGCAGAAGAAAGTGGATCCAAATGGAGTGCATGACATCTCAGATGAAACAATGACAACTATCTCCTAAACAGCAAACTCTCCAGCATTCAAAAAATCAAGCCAAGGTCCCTCAAGTGTGTAGTTTCACTCTTCTTCAGTCAGTTTGGCCAATGTGGAGGGCACAACAAGAGTTCACTAGAGCCTGCAGGCAGAAGAAAGTGGATCCAAGTGGAGTGCATGACATCTCAGCTGAAATAAACAATGAATTCAAACATTAGGGAACATATAGCAACTGAGTTCAAACAACTTCAGCAACAGTGTCTTGTCCTTGCTAAAGAATGTACTAAACTTGAGCATGAACGAATGACTCTGGAAGAGGAGCCTCTAAGGGTCTAGTCAACTGTGGAGGTGGAAGGGAACACACTTATCAATCTTGACACCATTGTTGATTTCGGAATGGAAGTGAGTTCTGATTTTGATAACCTCACCGAGATGATCGCTACTACCGAGATGGAAAATTTCGTTGATGGCAACATGGAAGCTCAAGACCATTCAAATGAATCCATCACATCTATTTGTGATCAAAACAGAATCAATCTTCAGGAGTCAAAGATTTATTTAAGCTTGCAGAATTTGGTGCAAAAGAATCACAAAGTGACAGTAATTTCCCTAAGTGTCTTGTGAGGTTTGTCAATAACCCCAACACCAAGTTTCTGGGGGATGCGGTTCTTAGCGCCGCTAAACAACGAATATTGAATCATAATGATAGAATGGGGTTTCGATTTTATGACCGATTAGGACTGTGTATCCTAGAACACTCTTTTGAATTGGATAACTTCTATGACAACAATGAACAGAATCTTTATTTTGCCCCAATAGGAAAACAGCTGGCGAATGAGCAATTCAAGTATATTTCCAAAGTCAACGACAAATCCAAGAAAGCAAAGATATCTGTGCATCACACCTATCCGTATTGGCGATGGACTTGCAGAGGCACTAAGAAGAACAGAGTTTTGTCTATGACTTTTTTCTACCATTTAATGAATTATCGATATGAGTGCAGTCTTCAAAAGGCCAATAGGATTCATCAAAATGAGAAACTGTTGGAATCTGCGCAATTGATTTATGTTGGAATGAATACTAGCAATTCCATGCAGCATCTAGATGCAAATTCAATGAATTGTAATCCACAATGCCAGTTACCGCTCGTATCTGGGAATAACTCTATGCAGTTTTCTTCTTGTGTCCGTCACATATGCAAATGCCATAATGAATTTTGATGCATCAGCATCTGTGGATGTGAGGATTGTTATGCAGATCTATCGGTATTCAATAGACTATCTCTCCATGATTGTAAAATGTTAGATAGCAAATTTTTTTCTAGTGAAAAGATCACATTGAAGCAGCTTAGCAGCATTGCTTATGATGATGCATGTGTGGAAATTGCAAGATTTCATTGATAAAAGCAGACATTGGGAACAGTTGCAAGATACTGTGTTGGGTGGCCAATCAAACTAGACAATCTGAAGCAATCAAAGGACGAAAAGTGTGTTAAACTGAAATTGATATAGACAATGTTGATGATTGTCTCAAGTAGATCAAACATGACCGGATATGTTGAAATGCAACTGAAATTTACCAGTGAGTATGTAATAGAAATATGAGAAATAAAAAATGGTATTATGATGATTATTTCTACACTTCATTGCATCACCTGTGTACCTTTGCTGCGGTTCTTGATATTTAATGGACAAGATTTTGGAGGCGCCGGCATGGTTGAAACAACTTTTCCAGTATTGCCATTGCCGTCTGACTGCAGGTGCATGGCATGATGCAGAGGTCATGCAGGAGTCATACCATTGCTGTAACGAGAAGGAGGATGACCTGCGTGTGGTGGTGGTGGCGGATAATGCCCAACAGGACAGAGTAAGTAGTCGCACTGCAGTTCGATGACAGTGCCAGCACCCATGGATTCATCTCGTTTGATGGTGGAGTCATCATCATCGTAGACTATGTGGGTTAACCCTTAGGTAGGCAGCGGGCCCATTTTTTTGGCAAAATTCACATCTCTCTTCCATCCCACCTCCAATGCTATGGTTGTGAGAGTGCCAATACTCCACTCTCACATGACTCGCTGGGACTAAACTTCACAGAAATAATCCAACAATACATCCCGAATCAATCATCACGATGTTCTACCTACACCATGTTGTCGAGGGATCAAATTCTGCCTCTGCCAACACCCAAAATGCACCATCTGACGACGCGGGCAGGTTGGATGAAAACTGCGATGATTTGACCTCTGAGGCCAGCAGCAAACTTGAAGATGAAGACCAGCAGGAGCCCTTGAGCCCTTGACCGCATGCAGATCAGCCATCACAAGTTGTGCTTGCAGCCCCTGCTTTTGGCCTTCCGTCAGTTGTAGATGCCACCTATTCTACCCCCATCACACACACCACCACCGATGCCAAAAGAGCCCCTACTTGTGACACATCCATCGCACACTTTGATTTAGACACCCACAAGATAGTTTTCCTGTCTCTTGACTTAGAAACAGGTGGAGAGTACTGCCACCAACAATTGGTACACCACAATGGCACTGGCCCACCACCTGTACAACAAGTATAGCTACTACTTCTGTGGCACCATGGTTCCAAATGACAAAAAATCTTGTCAAGACAAGGATGTGCGGTTCCTCAAGTTTTCAAATGGTGCTATGGATAAAGTCCCAGGTGGTTGGTTTAGGGAGGCTTGCATTCAACTGAAGACCGATACTGGCAAGACCTTCTATGTCCAACACACTACATGGAAAGATCAAAAGCAAGTCTGCTTCTTGCATACTACTGTCATTGGTGCTAGTACAGGTCATTTTGTTCAATGCTCTGGAAGGGGGCAGCAAGGCAGGAGTACATTTGCAGCACTGAACGCCCAGCAAGATTACGCCAAACATTTCAACCCTGTCGACAGGAATGGCCGTGATTTGGCTGACTACACAACTTCCCTACAAACCAACCGATGGTACCTTTGTGTGCTCTTTTGGTTGCTTGACAGGGTTGTGCATCAGTTGTATGTTTCAATAATTTATTGTGCCAGGAGTAGTATTGGTCCAGCGACATGGACAGAGTACATGAAGAAGCATGGCGGGCGGAAGTTTCAGATTGATTTGAGCAGAGAGCTGATGGGCAATGCCATACGCAACAGATGGACTATCATGGATGGTCCCAAGCCTAATTCAAGCAACACACCTCCCCTGTGAATGCAACAAATACTTCTTTTGCTTGAATTCTCCTACCACAGGTATTGATCACAAACGCAAGAGGCACACCGTCACCACATTCGTTCAGCATGACCCCACACGCACCAAGACGGTTGACTGCACTGACAAGCAAGTTGATTTGCAGATTGGTAGTTCTTACTGCAAGCAGCACTACAGGGAAAGACCTGGTACTAGGGAGGAGAAGTTAAATGGCATCAATAACTCTCGTATGGGCTGCCCATCATGCGAAGAACGTGGATTACGATATGCACCAGAAGAAGCGTCCTTGATGGTGTTGTAGTTCATTGAATATTTATAATACAGACTTAAAATTACACAAACATGCAATCAATACATGTATTAGCAATATGTGAAACTTGGAATGGTCAAAATCCACCATTATTATTGACTTAATTATATCAATGCATGGAAATGGCGATACAATGGCGATACTGCCTACCTAAGGGCAACCGCGCCAAATATTTTTACGATACGTTACTGTGTAAGGTTTCGTCCGTGTGAGACGGCAGTATGGTATGTTGTATGATGTAGACGTATATACGGTATTGTACAATACCATACCCACACCGCGGACTGAACAATGCGACTGTATTGTAAAAAATGATGCATTACCAATGAACAACATCGAACCAGCGACATCGAAAAGGCAAAAGAAGTCAATCAATCATCACGGGTTGCGGAGATCAAGCGGCGTCTCCGACAGCATTCTATCAGCATTCTATCCACTTGTTGGCCTTGATCATCATGTCATCAAACAGCGCGGCTTTTCCCGTCTTAAAAAATGCCATGATACTTCAAATCATGGCCGAGCTCGAAATTCCGTTGACGGAATCAGAACTGGTCGAACCGGGGAGATGCCGCGAGAGAGTAAGGGAGGTGTTCTCTCAGTTGGTGCGTGTTGAGCGCTGATCGAGTATTTGGCATCATCTGTCGCTTATCTCACCGTTCCGCCCTCCGATTCCAGCTGTGTACCTGCTGGGGCCTTACTCCCGCCGAACTCTCAAGCCTCCCCACCCGAACCCTCGCACGCCTCTCCTCAACTAACGAAAGCAGCCCCACCTCTATATCGACCTACCCCCATCTGTACGCCGATGCTCTCGTCGAAACGAAATTCTTTTGCCTCCTCCAAAAGCTACTGAAAATATGCGGGTATGATGACTTCGGATTTCGGGATTTGTCAGCTCCAACGGGGAGGAGGTTCAGGAGACAATTAAGTGCGTGTATTAATTTTATGAAGTATAGGGAAGATATGAATCACTTGCTCAGTACTGTGTTGGAAGAGGTGAGTGAGAGTTTGCCATTACGTTTGTTCAAAAGAATTAGTCGTCACAACTGTGACGTTCTGAATATACACGATTTTGTCAATTTCACTCACAGATTGATTGTCTGTTTGATGACTTCTATTCTTGTTTTCCACCAAAGCGGGCGGATATGTTTGCAGCTCTCGAAGAAGTGGCCGAAGAACACATGATTTTGCAAGATCATTTAAAGGAACTTAGGGAAATTCACCAAGAAAAGTTGCGGGAAAAGGAGGAAGCTGAGGCAGAATGTCAAGAGGTGCGCAGTTTATTACTTGAGATTTTCATTCTTGATGTAGTCCCTTCCTATTTATTCACATTCGAACATTTCATCACGTACACAACACGTCCAACTATCGCAGATGGAAGCCGAAATAGCGCAACAAAACAAAGTTCAGTCCTCCATTCGACAAGAAAACCACCTCCTCCAGAAATCTGCCAACGAACTGAAAGACCAAATTGCGAACCTCTCTATCGCCCTACGTGAATTGCAAGCAGAGGAACGTCAACTGAACAAAGAGGTGGTGCATTCGCCCGGTCGTATTAAAGAAGATGTCAAGAAAGCCGAGAAGGATTTGGAAGATATCAAAGCATTGATCGAAGAGAAAGAGCACGAGAGGAACGTCATGTCAAGAAAAATAGAGAATATGGTCCAGGGGGAAGAATGTGTGAAGGCTGCTCTGGAAGTGATGGAAGATCTTGATGAGAAGGTCCAGGAATATGAAGTTGCGGTCGAGGATGTTGAGGATATGAGGCGTAAGGTCGAGGAAGTTGAAAGCGCTTTGGAGAAGAAGAAGGCACTGAAAGAAAAACGAGAGGCAGAGATTCGAGATCTTGGTACGTGCACCTGGTCGTGGGTACAATCCTATAAGTTCTCTGTAAAGTTCCTCTTTTCACATTTACGCTCTCTTATGTATTGCAGAAGCTCGAAGCCTCGACTCCAAAACAAAGCTGACGAAACGCCTGGAGGCCGCCAAACTCGAGTTAAATTTAGCAGTGAACAAGCTCGGAGCCGTCGAGGAAAAAAGACTTGATGGCATTGCACGTGTCGAAGCAAGCCAAAAACGTGTGAAGGAAATGGAGGCTTCGATTGAGGCGGAAACGAAACGTACGGATAAGGAAATTCTACAGAGGATTGCTTCGTTTCGTGAGTTTGAGAAGGTGTTCATGTCGAAACACAAACCGTTGAATGAGATGGTTTGTGGAGTTTAATGTAGTTGTCCATAGTTAAGGATTGGTTCGGGTTTCCAACAAATGGTGAAGCACGTCATCATTAACTTTATTTTGTGGTGCCTGCAGAAGCTTGTTTGCAACACCTGCACTCTCTGCACTTATATTGTTTGCAGTCAGCATCGATAAGAATTATTAGAATGCACTCGAATTATAATGTTTCAGTTCAGCACGAGGCAAGTAGTTCGAGATTTCCGAGATACTAGGTATTGTAGTTTACAGGCCTCTGTTGTTTACCCTTTCCTTCTTGGGTCCCCCCAAGGTCCCCCATGATGATAACCGCTATATCTAGTGCTGTATTGGTCCGATCTTCATGATTCCAAGCATGCAGTATGTGTCTATAGGGTCTTTAGAGTAATAATACCAACTTTTGTGCCAATTGATTCATACTAGAAGAAGTTATACTATATGCACTACACATGCTTGAATCGTAAAAATTACTCTGCTATACGATGATCATAGACTGGCCAGCAAGCTTCAAAAATTTGCTCCAAGCACGAACCACAACCTAAATATGAGCTTGGACACTCATTTTTCTTTGCCTTTGCATTCATTTGGTTGCCATCTGCATCTACACCAGGATGAGTTCTGTAGGAACTTATGCAGTAGTCTTTGTTCTTTCGTACTCTTCCCAAATATTGGTGCAACCTCGTACACGAAGACGCTTACCACACTTGTAGTGGATTACAATTTGACTCTGTTGCTTGTGTGCTACCCCATTAGTATGGCCTTTCAAACAGAAGTAGCACATTTTGCAATCACAAGGCACTAGAGTAGTCTGCCTCATCCAACCTGGTTTGGGACCAACTCTATTCCAGTCCAACTCGAAAGCATGATTCAGCAAAGCAATACCTAACTCTACCTGAAAGTAGTGTCTGCCTGCTTTTTTGCTTAGGTATCTCTTCCAATGAATTGGGCCAATGTCAGCTTTGGCACACTCACAAACAATCACATAGCAAGCATGAAGTACACGATCCAATGCCCAGCAGAGTATACGAATGTAGTACCGATTCGTGTGGATGGTAGTCGAATAGTCAGCACTGTCACGGTCGTTGCAATTAATGGCATTGAACCACTCGACAGTGGTGCCTTGACATAGTGGAGCATGATTACATTCCTATCACGTTGACCTTGAACGTGTCTCCTAACATGGTTGTCTTTAGAACAACCAATTGTGTTTGTGTGAAGAAACATCACCTGCTTCTTGTCTTTCCAAGTGGTGCACTGGATGAAAAACTTTCTACCTTGATCGGCAAGCTGCAACACTGCCAGTTGGTACCATCCTCTTGGTATTGCGGTCTTTGCACCTGTAGACAGTTTGTAAAAGGCACATTGTGACCAACACGAATCTTCTTGTTGGTAGGAGTTATAGTACCGCAAAGAGTCCAACCATACTTGATAAATAATTCCTCGGCCAACTTTATCAACGTGAAGTAGTTCTCGGTGAAGAGTGCACGGCCACGAGCGCTGAAGTGATTTGCAGACGGCAATAGGTCCATGGTTATTTGCAACATGTTTCTGCCGTCAATGTCTTTGCTACAGTACACGTCATAGGCCAAAGTTCACCAGACTATGCACAACAAGCAGCAAAGACTTCAATGTCATGCTTGATTGGTTTCACTGGCATGTACTGTACCCAACTCACCACTCTACCGGAGTACCGAATCATACTCTCATCGATGGTAATGTTCATACCAGCAGACCAAGCTTTACGTATGCCATCCATAATTGTTTTCAACATGTTGCGGACCTTGAATAGAGGATCATAATCAGGGTGATCTCTCGGGGCATGTTCGTTGTTGTTGGTGAAATATATGAAAGATCGCATGAACGCAAAAGCGTTGGCAGTCATTGAGTTGCGAACGTAAGCAAATCTATAGCCATGTGGAGCTGACCTCCACATCTTCTTTGCTGCATGTTTATTCGTGCCAAAGTGATCACCTTAAAGACAAGAAACATATCTCTCCATTAACAAATAAGTGGTCGGCTTCCTCATTTTGGCCTTTCTGGGCTGTCACACCACCCATTTCTTGACGTTCCCGTAGTGGGAGGGCTGGCTCCACTTCCATCCCAAAATCTGTGTCTTGATTTGGAGCATTCTCTTCACAAAAATGTCCATTGGGTGTTGTGGAATCATCGTCAGACGTGTTGCCAACATCATTGGGAGGATCGTCCCCAATGGAGGGGAGGCTGAAGTCATCGCACGAGTCATAATCCCTCACCTCATCGTCATCATCGCTTTCAGAGAAATAATCGAGGCTAATCTCACGTCACCCTAGTTGATGGGGTCGTAAATCATCATCAGAGTCTGATTCCGCCATGGCGATGAAACTATGTGGTGACAGGTAGTATGAAGTTGTTCTGACAGGATGGAGAAGTTGGGACATGCAATATCTTGTGAGTGGGGATTGGCTTTTGGCCATTGTAAGGAGGTGGATTGGAGGGTAGAAAGCCAATTTTTGGCGGAAAAAAATAAGCACCAAGAAGGTAAGAGTTAATCAATTCCATCAGACAAACTTTCTATGATATTATTGTTGTTCGTGTATCAGCATTATTCAAAATGCATAAGATTCCTATGTATGGAAACTCCCGGAAGCCGCTCTGGCAGGCTAATTTGATAAACATTGATCAATATCCATTCTTAAGTTGGACACAGCATAATTAAACATTTGTATGATTCCTACATATGTAAACTACCGGAAGCCCCCAAACACTCCCGGAAGCCCCCGGCGAGCTGAATCGATCTTCCATATAAGCCGGAGTATAAGTAATGCAAATGTCAAAAGATACGTTTAAAAATTACTTATAATCCGTCCAAAGCTAGTGATTTTAACACGTTGAAAAATTATAGGTAATAAGAAACTTACCCTATTACATCAAGGTAGACATATTGTACATCTACCGCCCTTTTGCCTGCCTTGCTTGTCCATGCTGTCAACCCTCCATTATGTGTGTGAGTTGTGTGGTGACTTCCAACAGCATCGGAGGTTTCTCGGCAACTATCTGGAGTCACGGAGATCAATGCATATGGGTGTATTGCTCGTGTGAAGGGGAAACTAGTCTTGAGAGTTTTAGTTGTTGTTGAGCGGATTAAATACCTGAAAAACACAAATGTCAGTGAGACTTGCCCGGTGCTACTTATACACCGGTGTTACCTATAATCCGGCTTATATGGTAAATCGATCAACATCGATCAAACTCATAGTAATCATTTCCACAAAAATTCAGCACAAAACAATCTTGTGATACCATAGATATGGTGTGGTATGTGGCATATCATGGAGCATAAGATCCCATGGAATATGAGATATGTTTTCCCGTTTTCATTGACATTTATGTTTTTCATGAATTAAAACAGTCTAAAACAGTCTAAAACCCTCTTAATCTGTTTCTCCTTGTCCACACCATCACGCCCATATGTATAGGACCCAGTAACTCCGGTTGGTTGCTGAATTATGCCCACATCATGCTATACTCACCATCACACACAACACATCACGCACAACAACTATGCAACATGGTGAGGATTGTCCTTGTGGGCTTTCAATGGGTGCAGTTGTGAGACACATCCCTATGGATGCGGCAATGCTTTGCTAGAGCAGGCGGGGAATGGAATTGGTAGTCTGGTGTGCTTGAAGTTAGTGGAGAGCACTCACCTTGCTGGATATGCGGTGAGGAGGATGGCACTAATGGTTGTCGTGTTTGTTTCGCAGCAAGAGAATACGTGATCGGTGAGAATAGTAAGCACCTGGATGGTTGCTTGTTGCAGATCACGGAGGTTTTCCTCCCCTATTCCATCAACAGCAGCGAGGGTGTTGTATCACCGCAATCACAGTTACGCCAATGCCGAGATTGTGACGGGCTAACAGGGCTAACAATTAAAATTTAAATTAAACAACAGTCCACCCATTAAAACAATGTATAATGACACACTTCAACAATATTTATATCCATTGTCAAACCCATTTGTACTCCTTCTTCTTCCAGGAATTCTTCCCAATTTCCTCGAGAATGTTGATGTATACATCAACAAGCCACTCGGACACCATTTTCTGTGATGGTTCCTTTGCGGTCCCGTCAACCATCCTTCCACCTTCCATCATCCACTCCTCCTACTTCTGATGCAGTCAACCCTTGATGGGCTTGTTGATTCCCACATCAACTGGCTGGCACAGGTAAGTGAGGCCGGTGGGGATGTGGACAACCTTGATCCCCATCAACTGTATCTGGTTCACCACTGATCCCATCTGGTGCACACCGTATTCTTGGATTCCTCCATCCAGGCCTTTTCCTGACAAGCATACTTACGTCCCTTGGGGTAAGTCCCAAATTGTTGCATAGCAATACACCCATTAAACTTCCCTTAAAATATCAGGAATGTTCCAACATTTTCCCACTCGCCGTCACAGTAGACGCAGGCGTGACGCTCTTGGTGTCTGTGGTTGATGCTCTTTTGTGGATTGTTTTTGCTCCACGTACATACGGAATTGGTGTTTGGTCCATATTTAGGACCTCATCAAGATTTCTCCCCATCAACTTTCCTTCATCATGGTGATGAAATCTTGCACAGCAGCCTTGGTCTCCCTGAAATGCTTTTGCGTGGAGTGCGTGGCAGCTCGGTATGTGAGACCCGACGATCTTGTGAAACAGGGAATCACCAAGTTTTTTGCTCGAATTGTCTTATTTTTGAAAGATGGAAGAAGACGACTCGCTTCTCTCCCAACTATCCTATTTGTAAGTTGGATGCCTTGCTCATGTACACGGAAGATAAACTGCTGGAGCTGTGGTTTAATAACAGCAAGGGAACTGGTACGGCCAGGGTGAAGTTTTCTTGTAGTGCTGTTTGTGTTGAAGGACACAAACGTGGTTGAAGCATTCACGTGATCCACTTTTCAATCAGAAGTGTCCAACAGCAAAAGTACAAGTAAGGAATGCTCACTGAAGAGTAGGCTGCGCGCCAAGACAACCCGGATGAGACAAGGTTGTTAATGCATTTGATGTATACCTGTTTATCCTTCAGGTCCTTAGACTTTTGGTTTGGTGGGGGGCATCTGTGATCACTCATAATTGGTGCATGAATCAAAAATTTATGAGTACAACTGAATGTAAATGTATTCTTTAACCATTATAAAAGGACATTGATTGGCAATTTGGTTGAATTCAAATGTTAATTTAAGTTAATTTGATGGCCCGGTATATTTATTTCATTCAAATCGCAAAACAGAAACAATGCATCAAATTCCTGCTGCCCCACTGGCACAAGGAAACAGAATTCACGCATCCCGTTCAAGCATGCTTTGCTGTTACCCTTCTGCAATGGAAACGATGACAATGTACTTGTTTCCCACTTTTAAAGAAGGGCAGGGCAGTGTGGTTGTCCATGAGCTAACAAGAACCAAGGTGCAGTCCACCAGGTAACAAGAACCGAGGTGGAGGAGAGTGGTGAAGAGAGAACTGAGAAGGCGCGATGGCGTGAGTGATGGATGTCAGCTGATGTCAGGACAAAAATGGGTGGGAAAAGCAGTACCAAGCTGTATTAAGGTACATAGGATGGATACATATGAATTTGGTCAGTGTTAGCTTGACTAGCTTTGCATGGATTCTAAGATATGTTTTAGGCTGTGATTTTTTCCCCCAATAGATGAACCGCAATATTGCCAAAAATTCCTTTTGTGCTATTTGGCCTAAAATTGGATAGCAAAATTTGTCAATTTTCTATTTGACTATTCAATTTAGCAAAGCCGAATTGTCGAATAGCAGGTGCTATTTGATCGTTTTGAATAGACTTAGTCCAATTGTTGAATAGCGTTTCCCATCTTTTTTCACACCACTCCTCCCAGTTTACTTACGTAAAATGTTTAGAAATCATACTATCCCATTTTCCACAAAAATTAGCCTTCATAAAAAAATCCCTCATGTGGCTGAATTTGTTGTGGCGGGAAGATCGCGATTGGTCTATTGGCCTGTTTGCTATACGGGACAGTCCTGATTTTACAACAAAATCATGACTTTGGTTCAGTTGAGAAAAAATAGTTTTATTCCTTAGAATAGCTATTCACTATCTGCTATTTGCCGAACAAATTTACAGCGTTGATGTATCTTTTGACATTTGTGGGGTCTTATGCTCCTAGATATATGGTAGTTCATTATGGTATTATTGATCTGTGTAGTGGAAGTACCGTACCACCAACAGCTTTAGCTCCGGTCCACAAAATTTACTGTGACGCTGCTCACCGTAATTTTGAAATAAAAAAGCTTACGAGGGTGCCTAAATCGTCCGGCCAAGTGGCCGGGCACTGAGTTCAGAAGGATTACCAATGGTGGGTAACAATATTTCACTGTGAAATAGCGATTATGGATCGTTGGTATATCCCCCCAAAACACCTTCGTTTTTGACCCAAAAAACACTCTTTCATGTATTTGTAGGTCTTAAAACAATGGATATATTTTCATGACATATTTTTTCTCCACACACATTACTAGTAGTTTAACACATAGCTACACATGCATAATTTATTATGGGCAATGAACTAGAGTATTTGGACAATTCTTGGCGCTCTCGAAATTTAACAAATAAATTATCAAGTGGCATGTTTCCCCCTTGCTTTTCTCTTCTTAGTTGATCTTACATTCACTTCAGAGGCGTTGTTGCCATCTGATTTCCCTTTTCAGTATGATAATGATAGGTCTATGATTTGATGAAAAATCTCAAGGCAAGAGGCCTGTGCACAATCTTCCCAAATCTCTAAACCACTATCATCCGCCAAGTCTCTCAACTTCCTCATTGTTACGTCAATGGCAACCTGTGCTCCAACAAGGATTGCTACGGTCTTCTCAGAGACAGCAGCTTTCACCATTTCCAGATCAATATCCTGTAGTACTTTGGCACAAAAGTCAAGCTCTCATTGCATTGTATCGACACCATGTGTGCTGTTGTCTAGATTTGATTCCTTATCAAGTTCACCGCTCTGGACTGTCATATTCTCATCAGACTCCACAATTGTAGGGTTATCAACCGAGACCAACTTCAGTTCATGAAATCCCATCACATCCACCATGCCTTGAATATTAATCCCTGTCTTTTTGCTCGTCTTCTAATCATTGCAAGGATGCTAACATGTCACTATAAATCACCGCGCCCTCTTTGCCCCTGACTCGCCGCCACCTGCTCATACCTCTTCATCCCCTCCATGACAGCTCCATTGCATTCGTACAAGCATGTCAACCAAGCATCGTACTTTGATTGTCCCACAGAGTCAAAAAGGAAGGACCTGGCGCAAAATGGATGTTCTGCGAGCCACTGAAACCGTCCCCGCTGGACAGCATTAATCTTACGCTATCCGAAATGTGGATTTTATCTCCCTCCTCGTCTACTTGAGGAGAGGTGTAGATGAGAGCGGAGATTTTATGGCATGCTTTGTTTTGTCAGGGGCATGATGGATGCTCATGATGTCATTTGGCGGATGAGCATGATTAAGGAGGATGTATCGAGGGCGGTGAAGTCATGGCAAGCGATCGTGATGGGCAAGGGATCGTGATGTGCGAAAGTGATTGTGATAGGCAAGCGATCGTGACCTTGCCATGATGGGAAGCAATCATGACCTTACCAAGGGAAAGCGATGGCGAACGTGACGACTTGCGAGCAATTGTAGACGACAACAATCTTGGGGATTGTGGACGTGGAATCATGTGAAATGGGAAAGTCCTAGAAGGGAATTTCGATGATGATATTCGCGATCTTTCGCCATGTGGGTGGTGTGTGTCTTGGCTGGCCTCTGTCCCTGTTGTCACAATGGCCATCACCATTTTGGCGCGAACTATGAAAATTCGCCTGTGTAGGAGTTTTAATAGGAATCAGTATAAAAATCGCCACAAATCATGAATTGTCGTTTTTCACTCCACAGCCTGTAGAAAAGGCAATACTGAAACTGGATAGCCCTGATGGAGCGCAGCCTTCCTGAGACATATTGGAACATTCCTTAAACTTGGGATTTGGCTTTTCAGTCAGTTTTCCGTAGATTTGTGTCTCGTCCGGGATTAAAAACCGGGATGACGGGATATCCCGGCCGAGATTTCCATCCCGTCCCGCCACCCTTGATCCTGGGATTCCCGGGATGAAGAGTGACGTACTTACGTGCAGAACTTGGTACATTATGTTGTATGTTCATACGTCATGAACGGATTGTTCAGATGGTATGTTACGTACTATACCTATGATTAAGATAAGATTATTCTATGTAGGAATTACCCCAATAAAAGAAAAGATCTTTTGCGAATGCAAGCATCCCATAAAATGTGTATTGTACCTGCTAGCACGATATAATGTGTATTGTACCTGCTAGCAGTTACACATTTGTCACTCTTTTTGTTCGTGCACTTTTCGTATAATCTTTGGACAGGTATCCATCATCCCGGCTATATCCCTGTATATCCCGGTCAATCCCGGACATTTGGTAATCCCGCCGAATCCCGGGATGATCCCGATCCCGTTGGGTCCCATCCCTGGACAATCCCAATCTCGGCGAAACGTCCGGGATGAGAACGGGACACAACTCTAGTTTTCCGTGCCAACCATGCCAGCCAAAATAGGCCATTTTGCGTTCTAACACCAACTAAGGTATGATTTAAGGGTCGAATGGGTAATGAGTAAAAATATGCTATGTCATGTATTTGTTGGTGTTAGCCCGACCGGGAATAGGCCCAGTTCACCGTCTTGATTACCTCTACCGTAATTACCGGTGTATAAGAACCACCGGTGTATAAGATCCACCACTGCAAAATGACCCATTTCGCCGGACATTTTCCGTTTTCGGCCAGTTAACACACTCTGTTGACTATAAACCTTGGTCATTTAGATTCTCCTCATTGGGAGCAATACGCCCATATGTATTGGTCCACATGGGTCCCATTATTCGCTGAGTTACAGTACTATGACTGAAAACTCACCACACATCACGCACACAACAACCACACACATCACACAATATCTCTCGCACACAACAATCAACCTTCGGCGGGAAAGAGTGTCATACAGTACTTGTACCTTACATGACAAGTAAATAGGGGACTTACTTCAGATACATTTATTTATTCATCGCGATAGGGACACTAGCTTGATTCGTAGTATAAGAACCACATATTGTATCTTTTGTAAATGACCCGACATTTTCCGGTTCTTATACACCGGTAATTACGGTAGCAACGTGTGAGACACACCACCCTCAACTATTGCACCCGTTGGAGACCCGACGGGCTTCCGCGGGGGGAACTTTAAGCTCGCTTACTATTGTATTGTATTGTATTGTATTGTATTGTATTGTATTGTATTGTATTGTACAATAACGAGCGAGGGTGGCTTCATCACACCACGACTCGGTGAAATAGCGCGGCCTACACCAATACAGAAGATTTCGATTGTCTTGCACTGCCCTCAACGTTCCTTACTAGATTGTAAGATTAGTGCCGCTGCGAAGAAGACCATGACGGAACCGCCGACCGATGATGAGACGGCCCAAACAGTCGCCAGAATTGCAGTGATCGGCTGCGGCTGGTGGTCTCAAGGGTGGCATCTTCCTCACCTGGCAGCTAACGCCCCCTCTGTCCAAATAGCTGCTATCGTCGACCCTACTCCCAACCCCGTTTCCACACTTGCTTCTTCTCCCCTCCTTTCTCTTGAAGAGTTGTCCAAGAAGTACTCATGTCCGATTTATAACTCAGTGACCGATCTGTTAGCCGACCCAGAAGTCGGACCGAGAGTCGATGGAGCCATAGTGGCAACTTCTCATGCTTCTCACTACGAAGTCGGCATGGCATTACTCAGAGAGGGCATACATCGTAGGAAGATGGCCGAAGGCATCGAGAAGGAAGAAGAGGGGATTAGTAAAAAGCATCGACACGTACATGTTTTGCATAGAAATTTGTCTATTTTGATGGAGAAGCCCATGACTACTAGTGTAAACGAGGCGAAACGGTTGTGGGAGATGAGCACCATAAATTATCCTGAGGGTGAGTTTCTTTTGATATCTGGATGGGCGTGTTTAACACAATATGGCCCTTGTAGTACTCTATGTTGAAAGAACTAACATCTCTGAATTCTCTCATACTTTCAAAATATTACCAGGGGCATTTGTAATTAATCACACAGCTAGCTACAGACCACAAACCCAAGTGGCACGACGGATTATTGCATCCAATCAGCTAGGAAAAATCTGTCACATTTCCGCTTCAATGAACGGCCCTTTGATGTGGCTATTTGACGATCCAAAAAACGAAGCTTGGGTATTGAAATCTTCTTCCATGAGTGGGAATGGTTATGCGTATGGACAACTAGCTCACATTTTGGCTTGGATATACAATGTGCTTGGCGCCGGCACTACCAAAGAAGACATTGCTCGACCCACCAAAGTGTATTGTACCATGACACACGCATCAAATACAGGAGCTGATGTTTCCCTGGCTTCTGTTATCTCCTGTAGTGATGGGATCACTTTCTCTCTGGATGGAACAGCACTACTGCCTGGTAGTCAGTATGCTGATCCACCAATTGGAAAGCACATCAGAGTGGAAATTTTTGGAACGAAAGGTAGCTTGATGTACAGCGGAGATGACAAAAAGCCAGAGACGGGACGGTTAGAGCTGCGAACAACATCGCAGGACGGAAAAGCAGACTTCCCTTGCGCAAGAGAAGAGGGTATAGATGATGGATTTTATTTTGAAGATGGTGACCCTATGGGAACTGGTCCGGGAAGCATGGCAGTATTTTTAGACGCATGCCGAACTTCTTGTGCAAAGTTTGAAGGCTCCCTGATGAAACACGAAGTCGACGGGGAGCCTGACGATTATGTTGTCAACGATTCGCTTGTAGGTTTGAGAACAGTTCAGATAATTGATGCTATGTACAGAAGTTCAGTGTCTGGAATGCCAGAAGTGGTTGAGAACTGATTCAATGCATTCCATCATTGCGTAAGGTACTATTTTTTGATATCAGCAATAGTAACAGGTTCTTAAGATTTTACGCCTTCATTTAAATGTCACAATATAGGAGCTGCCTAAAAATGGATTATTTTCTCTAGTAGTGCCCGCATTATTTCAACTCTATGAACACATGTCAACTAGTTTTCCATCAGCAGTACAAAAAATGTCACAACCACAGAGCCTTTTCGAGTTTCCTCTTTTTGTTGGAAGTTTGAATGTGCCCCGAAACTCTTTCAGCACCGAGGCTTTTTATATTTGACACGCAAAATACCAACAAAACTGCAACTAAAGTGATATGAATCACATTGTTTGCCTATCTCGTCATCGTTCTTTCAAGGCAGCCTCTAACTCGCGAATGGCCTGGTCAAAATAATCCAACTCACTCTCATCATCTACATCCACCGTTTCTTTTGCTGTACCGAAATACCTCTTCATCTTCTGGCTCATCCTGCGGTCAAGATATTGATCTGCCTTCTTATCTAACATGGAAACCGCCATTGTCTTCCTGTCGACATCAACATCAATAATGTGAACTGGAACAGAGTCTCCTTCATTCAGATAATGACGAATATTCTCAATGGCACTGCCCGTGATGCGGCTAATGTGAAGCAGTGGGTTGACACTTGCTCCCACGTCAATAAATGCGCCGTACGGAAGAACGGTATCAACCCTTCCCACCAGTTTATCACCCACCTTGAATGCGGAGAGGTCTTTTCGCTTTGGTCGAGGCTTTCTCAAACTAAGCCCAACTTCACCCTTCACTAGATCAACATTGATCACGCGAGCCTCAACTGTGTTCCCTATATTTATGACGTCTCGAATGTTGTCTATCTTGTCATCTTGGATTTGAGAAATGTGCAACAGGGCAGTTCCGGGGCGGCTTCCACGCGATGCGTATCCTATGTCAACGAATGCTCCAAAATCACAAACGTCTACAACTTTACCAGATATGAGGGATCCCAACTTCAAATCTTTCAGGGGTTTGAATGATTTCGTGCTCTTTTTGTTGTTGGAGCGTTGCTTGTCCTTTCCTTTCTTTGATGAATTACGCATCTTCCTTGTCGATTTATTTGCAATGCCGCTGGATGGGTCACGCCTTTTCCCTACGGTTCTTTCATCGTTGACATTTCTTGTTGTAGCTTCCGGTGCAACTGTCGACAGATGTAGACCAAGGCACTCTCCTCCTTTCAAAGTGCTGGCTGTTCGAATACTATCAAGAGGCGAACTCGGTGTGAATGCTGTAACAGTGACAACACCACGAACAAATGTTATACGGAGATCAATACAGTGTATACCGGCATAAACGTCAAGGCCGAGGACGTATCAGCAAAAATCCAAAGACGTGACCACAAGAGACACGAAACATGTCACTCACCCATTGCGTGCAAATCGTAATCCACACCGAACGTCGAAGAGGACGCCGCTGCAAAGAACACGACAGCTACAGCATTAGGTAGGCAACGAGCTGTTCGAACCATGATAATTATAGAAGAGATAGATGGTGATCTTATGAACTATTTTGGTTGCTCTGGTACGCAGTCGAAGAAAATCGGGGCATCCAACTCTAGGAGATGCTGTTTCGAAAAAGTTTCGTGATCAAGAACAATGTGCTGTCGGGGGCTTTCTTGAGGCGTGCTGATTGCTGGCATCATGACTGTGTTCTGTTGTCAGCTCGTGTCAGCACTTTTTGTCGTCTCTTTTATGCGGTGGTATGATGTTATTGTTTTATACGTATGACATACGTATGGTAGGTTTTCGCGTCGCTGTTCGGTTCAGCAAGGTCTTCGTCAGTACAGCGAGATGATGTGGTCCTTGACTGTAACATGAGAGGTAAATACGTTACAATATTATGAAGGTACCATTTGTTGTGACCTGCATTCGTTCATTGTTATTTGAGCGGGCCAAAAGTGACTCAGGTTTCTCCGCCCTCGCATAAGAACAAAATGTAAGCAACAGGTCGTCTCTATTAATCTGCATTCTTGTCAACGAACACGAGTAAGTATCTTTTAGCACTTTAACTTGGGGAGGGCCCGATTCTCGATCGGGCGGATCGAGTTCGCGAAAACCACCGACAAATCAATTATATTCTTCCTCACCCGATAATCAATCCCTGAAATGAGCACTCCTTCCTATATTTCACAACCACGGCACGTTATTGTACCCGCTCAAGCCATTTGACATCTTAATAGAAACTACCCTCAGCCCCTAGTATGTGTTAAAAGGTTCGAACCAACCGCACTCGATCTACTTGAGACACTACCAATCCCAGGTCTGACATCGCGGCAGGATCGCGCCATCAAGTGTCTGTCGTAGATCTTAGACCAACGACGAGACTTCTTCAGTCATCATGTTTTCTTCTAGATTTGTAAAACTGGTGTTGGAGAATAAAAATGCATGGGTGGGCGGTTTGGCTGTTGTGGTTCTAGGAACATCCTTCAAGGTATTTTGCAAAGTTACATGGCCTTTCAATTATCGTTTGCCACGCCTGATCGTTATGTTGCGAATAACAGATTCTATTCATGAATGCGTGCAAATTATTCCACAAACGCAGCATCACATTAACTATTTAAACTCAACGTTCATGATACGCCCCGCAGGTAACATACTTCAACTTTTCTCGTGGCTTGTTGGTGGATCACATGGAGAGACGGCATCTTGCAGCAACGGAACACCTAAAAGATGCAAGACAGTTTGCTCAAACTAAGGCTAAGGAAAGAGAGAATCGATTGCCACCACTCACCGAGGAACAGAGGGAGCAGTTGCGTGAGTATTTGAGATTGCTCGCGGAGAGGGAGCCAGAAGTGTACCCGAATCCAAAGAACTTTAGACCTCGCAATTAGTCTTCGATTTGAGCAGGCTTCTCGAGTGCACTTCCTCGTGGGACAACAACTGTTACTGTACTGCTTCAAGGGAAATCCGTTGGCGGCGTAGGTGACAGGGTGTTTCAGGTGAACAGTTTCTGAGGCTAAGCCAATCAAAATACCTGCTCAGGTTCTCAGGGAGTGTTCACCAGAGTGACCTTCCTCCTGCTATGGGTTTGTACTGTGTAAGAAAAAGCCCTACTCAATTATTTCTAGTGTCTCGGCAGCCCCAAGAAAAAAATCCATGCTGCCCAATCTGCAGACAAACCAACTCTTATTGTAAGCAGAAGAAATGACACACAGATACTCTGATGATCTCTCTAGTCCAATGACACTGATAGTGTTGATGAATTTTCTTCTTTTGCATTGTAAGCAGACTGATTGAGACCAGTCTATCTGTGACAGCACCCTTATTCCTTCAGACATGGATTCGTAGAGTGATTGGGATGATTCTGTGGTTGGCGGGGTACAGAAGCCTGCTCATGAATGTACCTTTCTTATCCATGCAAAGTTAGACTATAAGAAACCATGGCTGCATACTTACATAATATGTATCATCAGATATCAAGGACATATGTATTATGTTTTTCCAAGATAAATAGCGTTTTCTGAAATGAGAGCACAACAAATACAGGTTATCACTGGGTCTTGGCTTGTCATGAGTTTAGTTTGTGTGAAAGTTTTGGCAGGAAAGATGCGTTTTTAATATGTGAGGAGAAAGTTTGCACTACATTTATGTCTATTGCCATCTAGCCGGACATAAAAACACATTTTTTCGAGGGACGGGCAAAGTTTTCATAGGTAGAGCCTAAAAAATTGAACAATGTGGAATCAAATGATGAAAAACTTAGTAGAAAGAATATCACATTGATAGGTCAAGGTAATCATTTTTGGGACATTTGTGTGCTGCAAAGAAGTAATGGAAATGAAAGTTGCTCTTCTATATGCTATGAAGAATAAGCCATATTTCTTGTGCAAGGGAAGATGTTTATGTTCAGATTATAAAATAGGTGTGGCCTCTAAATTCATTGTGGTTGCTCGCAATGGGAATTGGAATTTCTGTGTTAAGATTTTATTATTTGGGTTCCAACACAAGACATATCTTAATGTCTTGTTACATGACTCTGCCTCAGCAAGACATTACACAAAGACATGGTGATAGTTCCTTCTTCTTGTGACAACAACTTTGCATCTCTTGAATGAGTTTGTTATGCAGAAAGATGTCATGAAAAATTCCTGTTAGATCTAGAGAAGGCGGTATGTTATTTGATATCATTTTTCAAACAACGTAAACTCATGCGAATGGTACACTCTGAGGCATGACTTGTCAGCTTCTTTGCAACAAAACGATTTGATTAAATCAGTTGTTGGTTAATTATCACCTGTCCTTTCTTAGCTACTTGGGTGATCATTGCAGTGTTGTTTCATCATTCTGGGCCTTTGCAATTGAATTCAGCATGTCATCAACAACAAACAGATTTTCCACTTTATGTTTTGGCGAATGAAACATAGGGCCCAACATTAAGAGAATGTTATCTGACATTGATAAATATTTTCACTCTCAAGGCAAGTTTGCCCTATCCACCATTGTTGAACTCCTAGACTTGATGCTTGAGTTCAACATCAAAAACTACAGAAGTTTTGGGGGGTCCTCATAGTTGAATTCAGAGGGAGGTCAATTGGACAGACATCAAGCAGTATGCTGCGTCGCATTCTCGTGCAAGAGGGTTCAGCAGAACTTCTAATAAGTGCTTTGGGATATCAAATCATGAATGGTCTGTTGGTATGCCATTATTGCTTCCCTAAGAAATATACAAATTATGATTATGAAGCCACTTGGCACATGGCTTGAACCTAGCAATCATAAATGGAGTATTTATTTTAGAAGATGCTTCTCCTTCACCAGTGGGATAGCTTTCATAGGTGATAGGGCAACAATTTTTCATTTTTTGCAAGAAAAAATGGCATTTCATATTCAATTGTGGTTATGCTTCATCCTTATGTTTCCTTCATGAATAAAACACAAGTGCCCCTCTTTGAGAATGATGTGGTGCTTCTATCACAATGGTTGGTTGGTTTGCCTTCCAAACCTTGTCATGCAACCCTTGTTAAAGAACAGCTTTGTGAGCTGTGACCCTTGAGAATTATCTAGTGATAACAAAGTCTCAGGGCTGTGTGTTGTGTGCTGGCAAAAATAACAATAGACACCACAACATCATCTTGGTTGGCATTGCCAATGTCTTCCAACTTTAAGTATGTACTATCACCGACTGATCCTTCTTCATTGAAATGGGGGGCTTATCCATTAGCTTCAGCATTTATTTCATGATTGTATCAGCAACAGTTGATAGCTACATCTACACATTGGCATAAAGCATATGCTCTCACTTGAATATTGGTGCACCAAATTATGTCTGTGGAGATAATGAATCGTTTTTTAGATTGATGAATAATCCCAGAAGAATAATTCATCTATTGTGAAAAATCAACCTTTTACATGTTTGCCCACTTCGAGTGACTGAGGCACTGTTTGTTACTAAGTCTAAGGAATTCCAGAATTTAGCAAACAAGCTTAAGACTCTCTCTGTTTTTCATGCTGGTCTGCTTGACAGCACAACAAACATGTTTCATTGCCTATGCACGCTATTTGATAACAGATTAAAATCTGTGAAGCATTGAGAAAGAATTCAAACATCTGAAAATCAAACAAACATCTTCCTATTATTTGCAAGAAGGATCACTCCAATTCTTGTAAGGTGTTGTACTTCTTCTGCATCCTAAAAATCATCCAACCCCCAAAAAGCCTCTACAACACGAAAGGTGATCTTTCCACTATAAGTTTTTGTGGTTTAATGATTAGCCCATTTCCTCGATTCCAGCGGATCTTACCTACACGTTGTTGCCAACAAAAAGTATCCAAATATCCAACCTCGTGTCCACTCACCTGGAGCCAACTACATCATAAAAGAAGCGTCCCCAATTCTGTCACCAAAATGAAGATCACCATGTTGGGCTCTCTCCTCGCTCCAGCTACGGCTTTCGTCTCGCCGGCCTCTAGATCGGCTGGCATTCGCTTCGCCACCAGGTCGTTCTCTGGGTCCTTGCATTCTATGGCCAATCCTAAAGGTGGGTATCTTTATGTTGTCGTCGTGAATGTCTTGTGGGTAGTTCATCGTGCACACAAGAACTAACATATTTTTTCGACTCTGCTGTGGTTCATGTTACAAGTCTTCTTTGACATGGAAGTTGGAGGGAAAGACGTCGGGCGCATAACTTTCGAACTCCGTGCTGATGTTGTCCCGAAGACAGCCGAGAACTTTCGCCAACTATGCACTGGAGAACAAGGCTTCGGCTATGCAGGAAGTACATTCCATCGGTAACAAATATTTGAATCTTAGTTTTTTTATATTCTTTATGATGCGTTTAAAAGCTCACTTAAGATTATCTTGTTGTTTCAAATCCAGAGTGATCCCCAACTTTATGTGTCAAGGAGGGGATTTCACGAACCACAATGGCACTGGAGGCAAATCAATCTACGGAAACAAAGTAAGATGAATAGTCGACACAATTTGTTCAATCAATAAAAAGTTTAATTCCTCATGATTACTCGCACTAATGAAACATTCAAATGTATTCCACCTCTTGATGCAGTTCCCCGATGAAAATTTTGAACTCAAGGTAATTATCAAGCATGCTCTCTAAATCTTTATCTGGTACTTTCGCAAAATTCGCTCCTTTCACTCATGAAGCAAATATATCATTATTCTTTTACAACGTATATCTAGCATGTTGGAAAAGGAATCTTATCAATGGCAAACGCTGGACCCAACACCAATGGATCCCAGTTTTTCATTTGCACTGTCGACACACCTTGGCTAGATGGAGCACATGTTGTGTTTGGCAGTGTTGTAGATGGTATGGATGTTGTGGACACCATTGAGGGTGTTGGTTCGCAGTCTGGACGGACTTCGGCTCCTGTTGTTATCAAAGCTTGTGGAGAGATTACTGAATAAGTCTGATAATGAGATGAATCCAACTGGGTTCAAATATCTTTAATGTCAGAAATGGCAGGTGAAATTGTGATGGCTTTGGTCTCTTAATTACTTCAGGTACATATATACATCTATGTGCAAGCTAATGTGTGGTAATCATTCAGTCACTAGTAACATGATTTGCAGCTAAATCTGAGTTGACGGGTCGAAAGAACACACCCTTGAAATGGTAGTAGTCAGTATTTTTCATTAACTTAGGTCAAAGAATTTTGGGAGGATAAAAAACCACGCACTTACAGTATTCCTTTCAAGGATTGCGGCACTACATCTCAAGAATGAAACAGAGCAATTACAACTGCGTGATGTAGTCACACCTATGAAACACTAGCATCCATGCATACCATGTACTCCATTCCATACAGTACAAATTTGATCAACACAATTAGGTTGATGAAAATGCTGAAATCATTCGGATTACTCTTTTCAGATTATTTCATGATTATAATGTCTGCTTCTCACTCCTAGGACAATGTAGTGAATCATCGTAGATTTGATGTGAGGCTACAGCCTGTCAGACATACAGGAGAAATTGTCTTCTTTCATATTCTGTTCTCATCGCGACCCCAAAGATATGATTTTGTCATTGGCCATGGCTGCTGTCAGTGAATTGATTTTCCTTCTCTTTGGCACCTGGCTCGCAATATGATGGATGGTACAGCTGATGATGGCATTTGCTTGCAGTTGCTCCTATGCGGTGACATTATTCCAAACTTGGTAGGCACACATTTCATTGCAAGTAAGCTGTCTCCTTTGCTTCCACTGTTTGTACACACTACGGATGTGAAACATGTGGCCTTGAGAACTGCTAGTAAGGATCTCTTTCCTATCATTGATATGGTGAGAGAGTTGAGTATAGAGGTCAGCCTGTGTAATAAGTTTGTGAACAACCTGCATGGCCAAGTCTTTCAATGTTGGTGCCCACATTATATTGGGCAGACTGATCCCCTGTTACATGGCACAAAGTTGAAAGCACTGCACCATTAAATGTCACTGGTTTTGTGGTTGTTCTTCAATCCTGAGTGCAGTGGTGAAGGTTGACAATTTCAATCAACTAGGCAATGTGTTTAAGTAAGCTTTGGCTGATGCCATTTTTTGTCAGTTGCAATGTTTTTCAAAGGGATGGTAGATCCCCTTGTAATCCTCAACCTCAAGAGAGAGTGTAGGAGCACAATATGGCAAGTCGGAGTACATGTTATGCGATGCTTTGTTCTGTCAGGCTTCGAGGAAAAATTGATCTTCTTTCATATTCTTTTCCCATTGTGACACC
This sequence comes from Cyclotella cryptica, assembly GCA_013187285.1. Taxonomy (NCBI): domain Eukaryota; phylum Bacillariophyta; class Thalassiosirophyceae; order Thalassiosirales; family Thalassiosiraceae; genus Cyclotella; species Cyclotella cryptica. The sequence goes on along the minus strand of JABMIG010000230.1, from coordinate 23,782 downwards.
AAAGATATAATTTTATTACCGGCCGCAGCAATCAAATATCTGTTTCTATTCATTTTTGTTGTGCTTTGTACATTGTACACAAGATCATCATGCATTGTTTGGACCAACTTATTCATAATTTCACATTCAATTTAATCATCTCTTCAATAAGTTTAACTATCATTCTACTGCTAGGTTGCAAATTACTCATCAAAACCCCCAAAATATTACTGTCAAAGTAATCATGGTAATTTCCCAAGAATTACTGTACATTCCCCAGTAATTTTGCAGGAAGAGTCTCATTGATTACCCTAACCCCAACCCTAAAATGATTTTAGTTAGACAGCAATATCACTGCAACAAGAACTGCCTTCCCTCCAAAAAAGTCAATAGGCAATATTACCCAGTAATCCTAAATTCTTGGGGAATACTGGGTAATTTTCAACCTTGTTCTACTGTGTTTCACTAAATAACTAGTTATGTATTTCATCACTTTTAAATCAACTCATTGACTATTTTGCTGCTATTAGAACACTTGCAAAAGTAGAATGGGAGGCCAATGAAATTGTTTTACACAATTGATGCATACTAATAAATTGATGAAATTGTTGAATTTTGATGTAAGTAGATTCACCCGAAACAACTTACGCTTCCTGATAAAAAGTGATGTTGTCTGTGGAATGAATTTATCTTTAAGAGCAGGAGATGAGAACTATCTTGTGCAGTTAGACTATTGTTTCCCCATCTGAATTGTTTTCTTCCTTCTCTATCACTGCACATGTTGTCAACACATTTCAGGCCTTGAGCTCTTCTGCCAAGGTGATGACTTGAATGGAACAATTGAGCATGTTAGCAGGGTCAATGAGACATTGGCCTTTCAATTAAGCAATCTGATGATTACGAATTAGACCCCTGGGAACAAAATGGAATTTGTAAAGAGTTTTTTTGACCATGTAATTGTGAGAAGTAAATAGGATCAATCCACAAAAAAGGAAGAAAATCATCTAATTCAATCAAAGTTCACTTATGAAAAGCCAAAGATTTTCTTGTATGCAAAGTTATTGAATATTATCAATGTTCATCAAGACATTGCAGTTCTATATTATGTAAACGATGACTACTTTTTTCTGGTGAACAATCCCTTTTAATCTATCTCCTTTGAATGCTCTTGCTTGCTTGCAAGGATAAACTCCTCCTTCTGTTGTTTTTTATACCATTATCTGGTTGCATTTGTCTTATAAGTGTCTGTATGAAAATCCTTCAAATGAATTGGATTTTGGAAATGTCCATGCCCCATAGCAACCTCTTCAGCACAGACATAATACAATTCTAGTGTGACAATCATCTTATCAATTAGGAACATTTAGGAGTTGATTGTAACACTTAAATGTTCACTTTTCATAATAAACATTTAGCATCTTGGTTTGGCACTATGACACCAAAGTTCTCTGCAACACCACTTTACTGGGCCACTTACTGATTATCAAATACAACAGTTAAGGTCTTTGAAATAAAATAATGACTCATGATGACATAAAGAGTTGTGGCTGAAAAAATATTTACTAGTTTTCTGGACTTTACTCATTGTCCCATTGGGTGACTACCGTAATTGGCGTCTATTCATCTAGATGTCCAGTTTTGAGTTTTTTTTGACCATCCAAATCCAGTCCAGATCTGTTCCAAACCTGTGACCCCACCCCACTTTTGGTCTAAATCTGCAAAAAGAGGGACCACATATTGTTTTCCATGTTTAACTTTTATCCCACAACTCACACTGCAGCTCCAACACAACATCCAAAATATTAATAAATTACACCATTAGCAATGATGACGATTTGGAATCTTGTCCCCATTGTGGAGGCCACAAACCTGGCTGTTCAAACTGCCAGAATAACATCCTCATCCCAATCGTTGAGAGGATCTTACATTTTCTTTGGAAGGGGAATAGCTGGACATTGTCATGCATATCGTATTGGTTGATGATTAATGATGTTGTTATCACCACTGTGTTGGGTGTCAGCATTTTTCTCTGCATTTCTTAAAATTTAATCCAAGAATTATTTACTTCCTATGCAAGTCTCATGAAAATTAAAATCTTGACCTATCTAGACCAAAATAAATTATGGTAAACATGCTTAAAACACGTTCTAAACATGATCCAAATCTGTTCTAACTTTTGTCTTGATTTAGACGTCTAGACCAATAGACCAGTTATAGTAGTCATCCATTGTCAGACATGTCTATTATTGTAATACATGATGTAATGTAAAGATATTCTCATAGGATGTATAATATATAAAATGGAAGAAACATGCATTTTCCGTATCTTGATAAGTCATAAGGACATATCATAATGTGATTTTTCCATATCCCAATATGGATTCATATCATGTCAGATGAGATAGTTTCATGTTGTTGCTATGTATGTTCATATATTTTTTCTCTGATTAATGTAATACTATAAAAATTGAAAGTTAAGCCTTGTTGTCACTTGTCCCGAACTGACTCATCCTAGGCATGCATTTGGCCATGACTTTTGTCTTCAAAGTTGGAAGGACATGGATATTTAAGGCACACGGTCAAATCAATGGGAATGTCCCAAAATCTGATTCATGAATATTGTAGAGATGCAAAACAATTACAACAAGCATAATACAATAACATTGGAGGTACTTACATACAAGATATCCCTACCCACAAGTCAGGACTCTATGCTTGTTTTGGAATAACTTTTAACTTATTTCATTTAAATGCATTTTGACTTCACGGCATATTTTGTGTTGTCTCTGCTCATATTTTAGATGTCCCAATTAGGAAATCTTATGACCACTTTGAAAGGCTCCAAAATTGTTCAACCAAGCTTATCATGGACATGCAAACAATGCAATTTTTTCTCATAGGGTATTGAAATAAAAACAGAGGAAACTAAATTTCAAATTGCCAGTTGTCACTGGGCACACACAAGCCTATGTTATAGACATGACTAATGATGTTATGTCACTCTTAACGTTATCTTGGTGAGCATATGTTCAGTATCAAGGATTTGTATGTATAAAGATAAGTCCACCTAGCTGTCAAAATGGGTTTTATGACATCACATGTTATGTCGATTTCCCCTTAATTGCACTCCCCCAGGTTCTTTCGTGCTCCTACATGTGCACACATCTAAGCCCGTACAACCCAATTTCCATGGACCCATTTGGCATTAAAATTGAATATAGTAGGTATCAGGCCTATTTGAATGGCTGACCAATCAGATCCAATGCATGTAACTTACATCGCCGAAAAAACTTTCTGGTGTTTGAGTATATGTACCACTTGTTTTCCCAACAAAATCATCATTTTTGTGGCTGTCACCAAAAACTGATTTGAGGAGAAAAAACAACTGGAAAATTAGATCATCAGAAATTAGGTTATACGGGCTTATCTGCTGTCCATCTACCCTTTCTTTATGTGCCATCAGGTCAAATATGATTGAAGCATTTTGTCATGAAGTTAAAAATCATTTAAAATCCAATTTACCCCAAACTATGGAGATAGCTCAAGTTCAAACTTATACAAATGGTAGAACTGTTTATTCAACAATCCATTCAGGTGCCTGTATTTTGTTGCGTACAAGTTCTTTGTGAAGACTGACCTCTTGAATATCATGACCTCTTTCAAAAAGTTGTGTTGTTACTTGTATGCTAGGTTATCAAACTAAATTGCTCTGGGTACATCCTCAAACATTGGCATGATTGATCATGATGCTTTGTGTACGCTCCTAGATTGCAGAAAAATCAAACATGGACATGCTCTTGAGGATATCTACAATGTGAAAAATGTATTGGTGGATGTAAAAAAGGCCCCATGCTATTGAGTTATGAGAAGGAATGAACCCCATTGACTTTAATTGTCTTGTGCAGTCATGGCATGTACCTCTCATATCGAGACAAAATATAGATAGGTGACCTTGTTTCCTACTTTTCTGTCATTAAAATATTGTGCAGGAGAATCCTGTCCAATGGTGGTTGCTCACCTTTTTTGGAAAGTGCAAAGTTCCGTGGCCAGATGCATGCATTAGGCAGTGACAGGGCAGGAGCAGGGCATGGAGAGGGTAGTGATGAGAACTACTTTTCTTCAGTAAAATTAAATTTACTGATTTGAATCATACTTGTATGTTTTTGGATGGCTTCGAGTTGCACAATGGTCCTTTTCAATAGGAGACTTGGCATCACTCTTATTACAAGAGAGTGATGGGACAGTGAGAACAAAAGTAATAGGCAGTGATGGGGCATGAAAGGAAGGAGAGCACAGGGACAGGATGGGGAAGGGGTAGCAATGGATGCAAATGAGGGTTTTGTGGGAGGTATTTGTAGAGTTGAAGTATCTAAAAATGTGTGATTGGTACCAAAGCCTGTATCCTCCAGATATGAAAAGTTTCCTCACTTTCTAGCTGCATTTTCAACTTTATGTATAATAATACAGTCCACACAATGTTTGATCGGTGCTACTTCATATGATCTACATTGGTCTCATTTAACTGATTGCTTCTAACTTGGAAACTTCATTGTTATTTTGTCACCACATCGTCAAAAGATGAAAGTCAACCCTAGCACCCCCAGGGAGATCCCATGAAAAAAGTCATCTAGATCCACCAGAAGTACCAATACAGAGATCACTAAGCCAATTAGACAAGAGAGTTGAGTTAAAGAGATCACACATACCTCATCATTGTTTCATTATTTTTGTCTTCTTCTTAATGTCAGCAGGGAATGAAAGGCTCCTGCAAGGCACCCTCAGATTATTGAATGGATTCCAGGCCACTGGCGACAAAGTGAGAGGTGTCGAGATAAAACAAACAAGAAATAACTTTCCTGTTAGTTCATCTGGCCCCTTGTGCGCCCTTGGCCAAAGTACACAATCAAATAGGTGGCAAAAATGAACCCATCATATCTGGTGTGGTTTTCTAATCACTAAGAAAACTTCTTGAAAGTCTGCTTTTTGATGTGGCACTCAGGCTTCTCTTTTTTTTGGTAGAGAGGGGCACCAAAATGAAATAATTATTTGAACTGTTCTAATACTAAGCTATTGTTTTGATAAGCAATAATACTAAGAAACTATCCAAGCAATTGACTCAAAGTATAACTTTGTTCTTGTCTTGATGTTCACTTTACTATCAGCAAAAGATTGTGACCACAATTGTGGCTGGATATTTGCAAGGCGTACAGAACGTGTGCAGCAATTTACATAAGCATCATTTACAACGAAACACTTTCCAAGGAGGCATCAGTTTCGTAAATGATCTTTTCGGCTACATACTTGAGGTCTCGAAAGAAGGTATTGTTGTCCTTCGTCTCAATATAATAACGGAGGGCATTGGACAAGAACGCATCTCTTCTCACAGTGGCCAGTCGCAATGCAGAGACCTCAAGAGCGTCAAAATTGTCCCCTAGCTTTATGCTCTCGAGTGCATTCCGGAAGACGTTGTACATGTGTTCTTTGCTTTTGCTGATGGCAGCGTCAAATTCAAGAAGCGCCTGGTCATCGTTGAACTTCGTTGGAGTTGGCGAAGCAAATGCGCGCGAACTCATGAATTGTTTGTCGAACGAAGCAATTTTCAATTGATGCAGAAAATCTTCTGTATCGCCGTTTTTAATGAAATTCTCGTAGATGTCTCTTAGTCGAACGTTACCCTTCATGTACAACGCAACAATGGCGGCAGCTTCATCTTCCGTGATTTCTTCAAGGTCGACGAGTGCAGCTACGGCTGTCAAGAGAAGATCCGGAACTTCTGCTTGATCCTTTGCATCAAAACCTGAATCAATAGTTTCCTGTGTAGAATCAAAGTCTTTCATGTCAGTTGGAACAAAAAAGCGATCACGGTTGTGGCAGTAAATGTTCCATTCTCGAAGGATCATGCTCTCAACGCATTTGCTGTCATTTGTGAGCACAAAATCCTTGCATGCAGAGAGAATGATCTCTAATCAACAGGGATGATAACGAAATGAAAGTGTCAGCCCGAGGCATGAAAAGGAAGGTGAGATTGCTTCAAATCCTTTTCTAAACAACTTACCATCACCAGAACTGAACATGTGGTAGATTATATTCCTAAATTCGTCTGGAATTGCAATGGAGAGGTTTGCGGTGAAGTTATGGAGACCAGTATGAATTGCCCACTTGAGTTGCTCATCTGACGGCACAGCGATGATTGGAGGGAGTGTTTTGGCTAGAGATAGCAGCTCTCTCGTGAGCAAGGAAACTCGAAAATCTTCAGAGTCGCAAGCGAGGAGAAAGTCGGGGCAGCAGTGGAGATCGAAGATCTTTTCCACTTCGGGATGCCCGGAATAGATTGCATCAACAAGTGCAACATACTGCTCATTAGTGAGGTCGCTGCAAGATAGGAGATCATCTGCCACCTCCACGAACTCGATGAGACTGAAGATAGTCTGGGGACAGTTGATATCTTTCGCGACTTCTTTGGCATTATTGTCACCTAGCAGCACACTTGCAATAGCCTTTAAGCCCTTCTCGAAATAGCTTGGGCTCTCGGTGAAAACTCTATCGTACACAAAGAAAAGTCAGAGTTGTGATGAAAGGAGGAACTAGATAACAGAAATGAAAGTTACCAGAAGGAAGAAACGACTCACGCGACGCGAAAGGCCGCACGATAAAGGATGTTCCCCCTCTTGACTTCACCAATGCCAAACCGCAAAAGTACGTTCTTCTCTAGTGGAGTGAAGACGTCAGAGTTTTCCATAACATCAACAAACGCATCCGAAAACACGCGCTCCTCTCCATACGAATCTTCCTCGTAGGATGTCCCATCGAACTCTGTCTCCAATCGACGTTGTTGGCCAGTAAATGGTCCGAACGTCTTGGTGACAAGACGGAATGCTGGAATTGACTCGCTAGCTTCGACGATCTGCTTCAACTGCCCCGATGTGAGAAACGAAAGAGGAATAACTATGTCACAATGATGCTTCAGTTTTTTGTCATCATCCTCGGTAAAGATAACACCTGCAGTGAGGCCGACGATTTCGACATCATCGCTGACATTAAATGCTGCGGAGAGAGTCTCTGCGATCTCGAAAGTTCCCATATCAAGAGATCCTCTAGCAGGCAGTGCAATCATTTTTTCTTTGCTGTCGTGTACAACCTTTATCCAGTCCTTCCCAGAAGCATTGATTTGGAGTTCAGGTTCGCAAACATGAGACAGACCCAACGGAGGAACAACGGCCTTGGGTTTGAACTCTTGATCGAACACTAGAGTGTTGAGACCATTTCCAATGACAGAGAGATCACATTTTGCGTCGTTTGCGTCCTCCAAATCAGAGCTATACTCGAGATCCAATAGATCCTGGCTTTCAATCTTGTCGCTTGGCGATTTGTTGTCTCGTGTCGCAGTGCGATCCGACAAAGTCGAGCCGGATTCGAATGCTTCATTCTCCGTTTCGCTGCTCTTGTTCGGAGATACCCAATCGCGAGACTTGGAGGAGCGGCTATCTGTCGGGCTGCCGCTACATGTGGTGCTCATCGATACTTCGTTGGTGTTGAAGGCTGGGATCTGGTCTTGAGGAGGAGATTTCAATTTACCGTCGACGGCAAATGCCTCGAACTCCTTCCCATCCGGATTGTATTCAGATGTATCATTTTCCAAGTTGACGACTTCAACAACATCATTGACATCTACGGCGGCCATCTTCATAAAATGAGTTTTGATTCTTTATTCCTGTGAGAAGGGCCAAGAAGACAGAAACCATACAGTTGAGACAACGAAATGATCCATTCGAAGCACCACATCAAATCTAAAAAGCAAGAGTTGCCCACCGCTTGCGACTTTTTGCAATGGCTTTCGAAGTGAATGAAAGCAAACTTCCTGTTTCCTCTAAAAGGTCCAAAAGGTCCAAGATTACTGAACTTGCAATAATGCGAAAAAGAAAAATGAATTTCGAAATGGAATTATAGTTCCCATAGTGATTTGAAATGAGAATTTAAAAATATTTATGCTTGCGCCTTTGCGAACTTTAACCATGTAAGTTCGAACAAACCATTGTTCTCCTCTACCTTTGTCTGAACGTCTTCTTAGACCACCTTCAAAGCTCGAGTACTCTACCACAGAAGCTCAGAGCTGTGATACTCATAATGTGATTACCTTCTCTGAACCATTTTCATTGTCATCCTTCTATCTCTTCTATCAGTCTTCTAGACCCCGACGACCTTCAAGATAAAACAATTCAATTAAGACCCTACCCTCTGAAGGCGTGCTTCTGTATGACTCAAGAAAGTGAAGTTATGGTGAGAACCTCTTTTTCTTGAGCGACGATGGGCGACGATCTTCGCTATGTTATGTACGACAGTATCATAGCATAGGCCATACATACGAGGAGATAGGAGGCCTAGCAACAGTTTTTGTGCCCATGAATTAACACAAAACTGCCTTTGGGCAAAGGGCAGCCGGGCGCAAATAGCAGAAAGCGCACCTCTCTGCTTTCAGCGAAAAAAGGCGTTGGAAAGTGGCTTTCAGGATCTTCTCTTTTAACGCATCTTCATCATCAAACGATGAACATCGACCTCGAACAATCTGCTCCTCTACGAAGGAGGCCAGTGCGTCCAGTCGGAAGCGAAGACGGCGATGGTGAGGCAACGCCCCAACTCCCACTCGGACCGCCAGGGCTTCCTGCACGTCACCCGTTGAACATTCTTAAGCGCACTGCTATTATCGGTGGAACGTTGTATGCGATGCATGGTAAGTGTCTCGTTCTTACAATGCGGCACGCTTATTTGAAAGTCACCGTCAAGCCATCGTTTGTTTGGTGATTCTTCATCTTATCCACGTGTTCGTCCTTCCCTCCTGAAACAGATTTCAAAGTCTTTCATAACATTTTGCACAGCCCAAACGTAAGCCATGAATGGTTCAAGATTGGCTTGGCAACGAGCATTGCCATTATGGCACTCAAAGGCTACGTTGAGCTTTACGAAGGAAAGAAGCGTAACAAAAAAGTTGAATACCAAAACTTCAAGACAGCGACCCACCTGACAATTCTCTTGATCATGATTTCCTGGGTTTCTTTTCACAAGGCTTTGTCTCCTGTCTACGGTGGATTCAAAACTTGGATTATTATGGTAGGATTCAGCTATGGTGTACTCATCCAGTCGGCTCTTTTTATTCCCGTTTGGGGACAGAACTTGATATCTGTGGTTTTGATGACAGTATTTCTCCAGCAATACAAATGATCCTGTGCCTTACGGAGTTGTTGGACAAAAGCGTGTACTGCGACACATGATTTATTAAGGCTGGTGATTGATGCATCTGACTTGCACTACGATGCGAAACCTGTGTGATAAGCGGAGAAACGCCTCTCATTTTTGTATCAGCGTCAGCACTACATGGGTGTCGACTTGCTGTCTTCTTTTATATGTGTCTCATTTTATCATCTTGCTGAGGCTAAAAGAAGGACAGCTGCAAAGTAATGATGCAATAAAATCTGTTCTGTTTGCATCATGATCCGTGTTTCTTGGAGGCCTCGCTAGCACTTCTTTACCGTTACGTTAAATGTGTTAAACCCTTTAAGGTAAAAGGCAACAACTTCAATTTTATCTAGCCTGCAGTAGTTTGAAACCGTGCAGTCACTCCCCAGGCACAACGTTGACCCCTTGACGTAAAATGAAACTGCGCTTCAATCAAACCCTCTCTCATCAGTCACAAGCATACTCATTTAAACAGTGCCGAAATACTACGTTTTGCATGAATATTGAAGATAGTCTGAGCAAGCAAAGGCGCAACACTAAGCTCCACCAACTTTTCATTCGCTGCCCGTTGCGGAGTGCTTGGAATAGTATTCAAAATAACACACTCTTCCAACTTTGAATTTGCGATTCTCTCATTACCTGGCCCCGACAACAACCCGTGAGAAGCAAAGGCAAAGACACGTCTTGCACCCTTGGCGACAAGAACATCGGCAGCCTTGCACAATGTTCCCGCCGTGTCAATCATATCATCCACGATGATGCAGTCACAATCTTTGACATCACCAACAAGATCCATTTGATCAACGCTTCCAGCCCTAGCGCGCTGTTTAATAATCATGGCAATACCAATATCCTCCCAACCATACTTGTAAGCCAACCCCTCCTTGAACTTCTTTGCACGGTACACTCCCCCAGCATCTGGACTAACAATAACCGGATTATGCAAATCCTTACCCCCAAAGTGATCAATCCCCACAATCCCCCCCTCAAGATTGTCCACGGGCACCCTCGGTCCAAAAAATCCCTGAATCTGCCCACAATGCAAATCCACCGCAATCACGCGATCCACACCCATCGATTCAAGAAGACGCGCCACATCAGCCGCCGAAATGGGCACGCGAGCCTGCATCTTACGATCTTGCCGGGCGTACCCATAATACGGGATCACGACCGTGACGCGTCGGGCGCTCGCCCGGTTGAGGCAGGATACCATGAGCAGCAACTCCATGAGGTTGTTGTTGACGGGAGGACAGGTGGGTTGGATGATGTAGACGTCTTTTCCTCGGACGTTTTCGTGGATCATGACGTTGATCTCTCCGTCGGCGAAGCGGCTGACGGTGGCACGTCCGAGGTTGACTCCCAGGAGTTTCGCGATTTCGAGGGAGAGGCCCATGTTGCCGTTGCCGCTGAAGAGTTTGAGGCCTCCGCCGTGCTTTTTGGCCTTGAGGGTGGCGGCTTCGAGGCGGGCTTCGTCGGGAGTCATGTGGGTGGAGCCTTCGGTGTCCGGGCCGGGGGAGCTGGCGACGGGTTTGCTGGGTTCGTGACTGGAGTTGGGGCTGGTGGCGCTGATGGCGGCGGGCTCGGGTTGAGGCGGGACTGGATCGACGGCGGGCTCAGTGGCTTCGTCCTCCAGCAGAGCACGAAAGGCGGGCGTGGGAGGCGGTTCTTTTCGCTCTGACAAGCTTTTCTTCAGCTCGACCTTGATGGCGTTCTCCGCGTTGAGGCCGTAGGAGGTTTTGGGGTCTCGCACGCAGCCTTCTCTTTCGCAGTGGGTGACGCTCCATCCTGCGCTGGCCGCGGCTGCCGCCAGTGCGAAGAGGTATCGCTGCGACGAGGCGGCGTTGGTTTGACCCTGGGCAGAGGACTGGCAAGACAAAGCCCGTGTAGCGGTAGAGGCGAGGAGGGATGAACTCGAGACCGGTATCGATGTTTTCGCCTTAGAGACCGCGATGCGTCTTGCGAATAACGAGATGGATCCAGTCATAATTATTATTGTTATCGTCTGACCTTTTTGCTCTTGTGTCAATGCATCGATTGACTAGTTGACAAGATACAAGATGGGTATGGATGGTTCAGAGTGTTGCGAGGGTGTGGTATACTGTTGGGGAATCGACGGTTGTAATTGAAAGGGCAATCTCGTACAGTAGGTAGATCAAGCAACATCATGTACAATAGCGTGTCAAGCACTTACCACGGTGAATGAGGGTTGAATGAATGATGATGTTGATGGCTTCATGGAGTGGCGCCAAGGATGGCGCGCCTTTTTTGGGTGCCATCGTTTGCGATGCCTCTACGGTTGACCTTACTTAATTTTTTATCTCATTTGGGGACATGGCCAGACGAAGGATTCGCAATATTCAATTTTTTAACCCACACCTCGCACGACCTGGCACGACCTTGCACGACCTATCCCGAATTTATAATGGTATGTACAAGACTCTTGTACGGTATGTACCTAGTATAGCCTAGTATGCACATCCCATGAAGTTTTGCACTCTTTATTGTACATCCACCATCCACAGTGAACTCGTATTGTACCACAACCGTGTTCGTCAAAGAACGAAAGGCAGTTAGTCACCCCAACAAGCTTCGACACGACTCAGTGTATTTAGTTCTCATGCATGCAGTCAATCACGTCGTCACGGCGCAGAGGTAACAGGTACAATACAAGTGAAGCTTCTCTTTGTCGAAGGATGAACTGAACTCAGGAGATCCGCCATCTCGTTCTGTTGACTTCCGCATATTTTGTAATAGCTGCTTATTCTAGTGGACAAAAAGTTATGATAAATTCAACGTGTCGTTTCTTGCGTCCCTTTGCCATCTAGAAAGGAAATTGATATAGCCATGCGCTTGATGACTCCAAATCGCTCTTCTGTCTTTCAATCGGATTCCTTTGTCGTCTCTAACTATGAGAAGATGATTGCAATCAGATCAACTTGTGCCTTGATTATATGCACGATGGGCTGCAGCTTGCATTTGACCAAGTATTATTTGCTTGATACATCAAAATCGTTTTCAGTTCTCTTTTTTGCAATCAAATTTCCCATCCTTTCTATGGTGAGCCTTTACATTGCGATGAGATCATCGGAGAAGTATACCTTGGTAAAGGGATGATATCTAGGGAGTGTTCACTGAAACCAATATCAAAAAGGGATACCACTTTATGGAGGGCTTCGCAATAAATGTAGATTAATGCTTTGTATAAAATGAAGAATAGTCTTTGTGTGGAATAAAGTCAACATAAACGTTCTATTTGATCACTTTGGACGTAGGAAAAGGATCCTTCTTGCTAAGGACGAGAACTCTTTTTGCGTGAGAGAGATACCCTCGGATATATTGCTTGTAAATCAGATTTGCCAAAATACATTCCACTTCATCCAAGTCGATTGGCATGCCGAGCCACTTGAAACTCTTGGCGATGTATTCCAAATTGATTTGTTCCTTCCCAATAATTCTATAAACACGTTTGAAAAGATTACGGTAGCATATCATTTTGCACTTTTCAAGCAGTAAGTAGGTACCCCTCCTGCAGCACGAGAAATAAACCGTTAAGTATGCGACATGCAAGGTACACATTGATTTAAGAATGGATAATTTTCTTACCTGATGAATATGTCTTGATTCTTTGTCAACCCGTTGGTAAATTCAATCAGGTTTCCTGTACGCATTCCATTCATCAGAGGCACAAATTCGTGGAGGGAATATTTCTCAAGCACTATGATTTCGAAAGCATGTAAAATGAGACCAAAATTCTCATAATATTGTCTTAGAAAGCGTAAGCCACAAAGTGATCACTCACATTTATTTGTTGGTAGGCGACCTCGCAAAAGTTTTACCGGCACGAGGTAATTCAAGATTCGTTTCTTATTCCCCACAGCCGAATGGTGACAATGCCGAAGTGCGTAGTCGAAATTCTCCTCTGCCAATTCATACTGATCCTCAAACATGTTGAGGCGTCCAATATAGTACCTGTATGTAACCATTTCGCCCATTGTTCCATTTTGATGAATGCCGCGACTTTCGACAGGTCTGTGGGTCCAAGTAGCAACGACAATTTAGAGATGGATAAGATGTTTCCTTGCTCGTACGAAAAAGTCCTGACGAAATGATCAGAAGTACTTACTTGAGAAGGTTTTTACATAATCTGAGTGTGTTCAATTGGAAATACATACTAAAAAGCTGATTGACGATATAAAGCACTCCCACTTTCTTGGATCCCTCTTCACTAAGGGGCTCGTTTGGCTAAGGAAAACAAGAGAGATTGGTACAATGTAATATGAAGACAAAATATATTTGAAGTGTCGCAATGCTAACCTTGAGTTCTACCCTATCATTCAAAGTCTTACTGTAACTAGCTTGCAAAAGAGTCACCGCATTGTGTAACTTGGCATGGTCGTTCCTCTTGCCAGAATTCACACTGAGCGCTTCATCAGCGAACACAGCAGCGCGATGAGTGTTTCGACATACCACGTGGAGAGCTGGAATAAGCCAGTTTCCCTTGGAAGAGCCGAGGATGTGGTTGAATGCTGAATGGAGAGAGGACTGAGCTTCGTATGTTTGCTCGGGGTTTTTCTTCACGATGGATTTAACGTGCACAAGACAGCAAATACGATATGAATGAGTATTGCTGCAACATAAATACTAGATTCATGATCATACAAGTCATCAAACAAATGTTGGAGCACTGGGTTCCTGCCTGCATCTGGACAAAGTCATGCAACAGGGAATATCGCTCGGGTGGACATCCATACTGATGAAGGTAAGATATCCCCACACTTGATGTAGCATTTGTGGAGAGAGACAATGTCATCGCGTTCACTGTTTCACCAACCCTTTTGATTCGATTAACATGAACATATTGACATTGTCCCATAGATAAAAAAGCAAATGCATAATTATGGATCGTTCTCTCCGCGGATTATGGATCCGCGTGTAAAAAAAAAGACACGAAGCGGCAGCGAATCGAGCCGAACATCCGCTCAGATGATGATTGACATGGATAATTCGCGCATCAAACATATCAGATCAAACTTACAGATAAAATACCACCGCGGGCATCTAAAATTGAGTTCAGCACGGTTGACCAATCTGCCCCGTCAACTTTGAGCTGCTCCCGATGCCCGGAACCTTCATTGCGGTTATTGGCATCGGAGGGGCTGGTCACTCGATGGAGGGGGGGTAGTTCCACAGCATTCGCGACGGCTTGTGGGTTTTTGGCCGAGACTGCGTTGCTTAGCTTGACTTTGATGGAATTGATAGCAGATGGCGATAACAGCATTTTATGGAGACAGTTGATGGATGACTCTGTCCACTAAAAAAGTGTGATGGTTAGCTCTTTAGATTTGGTTAGGGTTGACTTTTAGTTGAACGGAGTGAAGTATGGCTTGAGTCTGCTATTGTACAATAGTGCCTGCACGATGATATCGTACCGTACAAGTCCGTACAAGAAGTGTGGTAAGTATTCTTTATGGTACAGTACGATACCGTAAGCAGAAGCAAGCTAAAGCAAGGCGATTCAGCGCATTCCGCCACTTTTCGCAAAGTGGCATGCGGTAGGTTGCGATCAACATTCCCTGTTATCTGGTCATCTTTTCAACAATAGCAGTCAAAGATTCATGCCGCCCGCTGGTCGTTCGTCTCGAGACCCTGGAGGAGAACCTTGCGTATCTGACCGAAATCATTGTTCAAGCATTGACGATGGAGAGAGCGTCAATAATGAAAGACACGACAACAATGTACAATCATCCGTCGAGATCGGGACTCCATCCACTCTGCGGCAAACCAAATATGATCCATCTACGTCTGAAAAAAGGATTTGTGGCTGGTTGTTTGTAAATTCTCTCTCTCAATGGCCAGTGACATTTTATATTCCGAACTTGATGGGATACGCGCGCATTTTCTTGGCGTTCTACGGTTATCAAGCTGCAATGAAAAACCAACCTAATCAGGCTCTCAATAGATGGATTGTTGCTGCTGTGCTGGATTTATTTGACGGAATCGTTGCGCGGAGACTGAATCAATGTTCAAAATTTGGCGTATTGCTGGACATAGTGGCAGACAATATATTACGATCGATCGTTTGGATATCTGCCATCACCGAAACAAGAAAGGATAGTGATGTTTCAGTCATCCCAATCATCTGGACTGCATTAATATTTTTAGAGTGGATCACCATGTTCTGTTCGCAAAGTAAAGTGAATGAGAGCAGTGAAGAGAACCACTGGAAAGATATGGACAATACACATACACCGTTTTGGGTCGAGGCTGTCTTCAGGAACAACTTTAAAACAGTACCTGGGATTAGTGCTATATGTGGCTTGTTTATCGCTCCATTGGCTTCCTATGTATTTTATGCTGAAGAGACTTGGGCGAGGAATTTATTATCACGCCGCGGAACTTTTTTCTTTCTTTTACTATCGCATGCTGCGAGAACTCTATCAGCATTGGTCGAGTTGTGGATATGCCTTGATTACACGCGTCATATAATCAAGCAAGAGTATGTTCGCAACGATGGAAAGACTAAAGTTGCATGATGATAAATTCGTCTATTTATACCTTTCAACAGGGTTTAATTGTCTCTTAAATAATGCCGAGAATCAGTCATGATTGATGCTGCTTTGTTGATGTCTTCTAAATGCCTTCCACTTATAAGGACGTATGGCTCGCACAACATAGGATATGAATTACCAGAATGATCAATAAATAATCTAGCAGAACACTTTGTTTCCCTGTCAATCATTTGCATAATGTTTGGATCAAGCGATATATGGTTGCCAACCTTTCGAATTCCATCTCTCCGCACAGACGGAAACTCAACCAACTGAATCCAGCCATGACTAGTATCATTCATCCGTTTCGTCACGGCTCCACTTCGAGAGCGCATTGGCTCAAAAGTTCCACTTAACGTGGAAGTAAGTTCAAAATGGAGTCTGCCCTCTGACATTCTATCTTTTGTGCACTCGTAGATGCATTTTTCTACCATCTCCTTTGCCTCAATCAAGTTGGCCTTAACAGAGGATTTAAGTGTGATGGTCATCGGTAATCCTCTTTCCCTAACATGCAAATTACAACCACTAGATGATCGAATCTTTCGTGTTCTATATCCACCCTTCTCAAGGAAATGATCTGGTTACAATGGGTCGAAAGAGTTAGGTGGAAATATTTTGTCATGAAAACACAAGCTGCAAGAACTTACTACACAATTGTTTATGATTCACCCAGGGCGGAATAGTAAGAACCAATGTTAGAGCTGTGCTTTTTTCGCATTTTGGCACTTTTGATAGAGAATTACAAGACTTTTGTGAGTTATTGACCAGCTGTCTTTTTCTGGATGCCGAAGGATTGTCAAGCATTTGGTGTTCTGTTGAACGTGGATGGGTAAGTGGCTCTTGGAGTGGATCATGTGCTGTCGGTCGTGCCATGTCCCTATTAGCTGTCAGCAAAGAGAGGCTATTTGAATTTCCAACTGAACTTCGTTTTCTTGGGATACACTGAGTAATTTGGGAATTCTTCGGTTGGGAAGGTTTTTGATGGTGTTCGTGTGAAGCAGTGGATACATTCATCGGATTGCTTTCCTTTCTCGAGTTTCTCTCGCAACTTTTGATTTCAGTTCCATTCAAAGATTTATGATCTTCTGAAAACAAAGACTCGCTAGAACTTATGTAAATTACTTCTTCTTTTTCTGCTTCTGCTTCTTCCACAGTCTCAATGTCTAATTCTCTTGGATGTTCAACACGTTGATTTGCCCTCATCCATCTTGACTCCGAGGTTGTGGACGCCGTGCCGTTTGAATCGGGCGTTTCTGCATTGCAATGATTGGTCGTATGAATAGAAGATGGCGATGATTGCCTCGACTGCAGTAGTGACCCAAGCACCGGCGCACTTTTCGAAGCACTATTTGGGAGCATGTTACCAATGGGATTGTTCGACGTGCCAGATGAATCAGAGGCCTTAGCTCTCTCATTGGTGTTGTTGCGGTCAGTGTTGATGTTGGACACGTTCTTATTCGAATGAATTGTTTTTGGTCTGGTCATTGCAGATATGTTGTTGCTTTTAAAGTCCTTTCGACAGGTAGTGCGCTTGTTACCCATGGGATTGCTTGCTTTTCTTGACACTTCACAGCGAGTCAAAGGCTCGTTGTCAAAGGTATTCTTCTTGGCACTCTCCAGTTCTTCAGCTGAACCTTTTGAATTCGTA
This sequence comes from Cyclotella cryptica, assembly GCA_013187285.1. Lineage (NCBI taxonomy): Eukaryota > Bacillariophyta > Thalassiosirophyceae > Thalassiosirales > Thalassiosiraceae > Cyclotella > Cyclotella cryptica. The sequence goes on along the minus strand of JABMIG010000230.1, from coordinate 6,376 downwards.
TGCTTAACTACTGGTTGTTGTTTACGTTGGAGGACGCTGTCGCTTATTTCAGCCCTGCTGTGATCCACGTCGACAGCAGACGGAGCACCAACATCAGAGCGATCGGATATTTCTGAGACTTCATTTTGAGAATTATCGTCATTTACAGGAATGTTGACCAATTTTAACGGTGATGATGCTTTGCCATTGTTCGCTCTGTTTTCGCATGCGGTGTTTTGAGGAATCCCTTGTTGACCATTCCTCGTCGCGCGATACTTGATGCGACCATTTATACCAGCGCTTATCCCCTCCTCTATTCTTAATCTATCATCCTCAGTAAAGTACAGTACAGTATAATGAAATGTTTCAGCTTCGCTGTCTTCTTGTTTAACGGGCTTGAAATGAAGAATTTCACCTTCTATTGTTCCGTCCAGCAGAATCGGGCATTTCGTGGCGAATATTATCTCATCCTCTATGACAGTATCGATTTGATGCGTTTCTGATTCATTGGATGACATGCTCGTTTGTTTTTTTCTTCTCTTGATGCTGTACCAGAATTTACGTGAAACCATGTCCAAAGATGCAGATTGCACTGTGCCTTCAGTGACGTCAACAATAGTCATCAATTGGTTTCGCTCTCCACGAAAACGAATGTTGTAGAAAACAGGACAACCGACTGAGAAATTGACAAATTCAGTTTGCTCTGGTGACAAAGCAATCAGATTTGATGGAGGAGTAAGCCCCTGTCGATGGTCAGCGGCCGATTTCGGTGACAAATGCTCTGTTTTGTCATCGTAATCCACGAGACTCTTGCTCTTACTTTGTACAGTTGAGACCATCCCACAAACTTCGAAGAAACGCAAAATGCAAGGGAGGAAAAATATAATGCCGGAATTGTAATGATGTGATTTTGTTTCGTAGAAAGCGACGACCCAAGAGTATACAGATTGATAGTGCCATTGCGAGTGTCGGCAGTGATCAATGGAGGGTTGTGAGAGAGGGAGGACAACTTTTTGTGCGGTCCCCTGCGCTCGATCCCGCTCAATCGCTCACGATTATTCTCTGAATAAAAATAATAAAAAGGGGAAGAGGAAGAGAAAAGGGGGGCGGGCCGCGCGCGCGCGCTCTCGCGCTCCCGCGCCCTTTAGTTTGTGAAATCATTTTCTTGTTACACACTCTTTTGTGACACGATAACATTCCCTTCAAGTTTTAAAGAACCCTTGTTTAAAATTTTTCGTCTCTGTACGTCTTAAAATGATTTGTGACTAGTGTTCCCTTAAAGTTTACAGAAATTTTGTTGAAAATAATGTCAGACGTTACACACAAAGATATATTTTTAAAGGTAGGCATATATTAAAACACTGAGACTACCCATGTAAGTCCAAGCGAAAAATGAATTATTTACAGGTAAGTTCAGATCAAGTTATGGGTCTGTACCTGTTTTGGCAAAAAGCAAAAAAAACTGTCTCACTGGAGAAGGAGAAGGAGAAGAAGGAGAAGAAGGAGAAGGAGAAGAAGGAGAAAGTGGCTCAGTTTCCAACATTACCAGCAGCCGCTGCAAGATTTTTTGCAGCGAAACAGATTGCGATTTGTAGAGACAGAGGAAGACGTACATTAAAATAAACTGGACTGTAGTACGAGTGTATGCCAAAATGGGCGGGAGCGCCGCGCGCGCTTAGCGCGCCCAGCTCGCGCCCTTTAGTTTGTGAAATCATTTTCTTGTTACACACTCTTTTGTGACACGATAACATTCCCTTCAAGTTTTAAAGAACCCTTGTTTAAAATTTTTCGTCTCTACGTCTTAAAATGATTTGTGACTAGTGTTCCCTTACAGTTTACAGAAATTTTGTTGAAAATAATGTCAGACGTTACACACAAAGATATATTTTTAAAGGTAGGCATATATTAAAACACTGAGACTACCCATGTAAGTCCAAGCGAAAAATGAATTATTTACAGGTAAGTTCAGATCAAGTTATGGGTCTGTACCTGTTTTGGCAAAAAGCAAAAAACTGTCTCACTGGAGAAGGAGAAGGAGAAGAAGGAGAAGAGGAGAAGGAGAAGAAGGAGAAAGTGGCTCAGTTTCAACACAACTAAGATTTTAAAAAAATCTTGACAACTAAGATTTTAAAAAAAATCTTGATACGACTGAAAATGCTGTGAAAAATCGAAAAACGAAAAATGTTTCAAAAAGTAGTAAGCACACCACTGTTGGTCATAATAATATTTGAAACGATGAAGGTCTGGGAAAAATGCTGATAGTGCAAAGTTTAATACTTTAAGATTTTAATAAAGTATTCGAACATTGCGTTAGTAAAAATAACAGTCTAATTTACATATAAATCAATCATTGTATTCTACAGGAAAAAGAGGCTCTCCATTTTGGATGGAAGTTGCGTAAGCACCACAATAGCCAAAAACATCACGATGATAGAGAATGTCATGCCTGTAGGTTTGACGAAGGATTCCCCACTGCTTGAACCTCTTGTTCACGGTCTCCTGTCGCTGCCTCGATTGCCATCATCCTCTTCCTCTCTTGTGGGCAGGTGACGCACTTTGGGCATATGACCTTGGCTGGTGCTTCGTGAACGTATCCGTCATCGGCCTCGACACGCTCAAAAGGGTCCAGATAGGTCCTTAGAGACTTGCGGAAGATCTCGACGTCATTCATTCTCCCGGCCATGTGTGGGCCGCTAAACCAGCAGATGTCTCTGGTCTTGATTCCCACAGCAACTTCGCAGGACAGCAGACTTGTTGAACTTGTGAGAGAACCAGGGTGGGCCTCTCTCAGGGATCCGGCAATCGGTCCCATCCACAGACAGCAAGCAATCATTGCCTGTGTCTCCCTTGTACCTGTTTTCAAGCCTAATCTAAAAAGAAATTAAGAATAGTTAGAATGTAATTCAACGCAGTCACGTAAAATTATTTTCTTACCAGATGCATCTCCAAACCAGCAAGAGCTTGGATGAATGGCCAGATGTACTGGCTCAATGTTTTGGGGTCGACAGCCTTCCCTCGCCACCTAGCGTGCCACCCGCAACAGTGGCCCCTGGGTAGACCATCAGGAAGTACAAAGCCCAGAGCATGTGGACAAGCTGTCCTCCTTCAGGGGTGAGGCCGTGAGCACCCATCATGTTCCAACCGATCAGGGCCACTTCAGCAGAGCAGCCGAAGTAGGCGCGGAATCGCATATCCTCCGAGAGATCCGTTCCCACTCTCATCTTAGAGCGGTTCTGGATCTCTCGGCCCATGGCGAGCAAGTCTCCCTCGGTCAGTGGCATCTCGCAAGCTCGTTTTGTTGATGGGCCAGGGTCATCCTGGTGCTGCTTGGAGGCATCACGAGCATCTTGATCACGACGAATGTCATCAGAAGTTGGGAGGATCCATGGTGGGACCAGAGGAGGCGGGGTGCGTGTGAAGAGAGGAGGGGTTTGTTGGTTCGGTGGCGAGCTTTGTTGGTCTGTTTTTGTTGGTTGGTCGCGGTGAGCAGTGCCGCGTGTGTGATCGGTGTGATCGTGCAATGACCGTGTTCTCATGTGGGGTGCTTGCTCTCTGCTAGACGGTACACAAAAATTCTCATGACCGTTGGTGACAAGACACTTTTGAAATTTTCGAATTCACCAGCGGTTTGTTGAAATGCAGAATTTCAAAGTTTCGAGGATTCATTCAAAAGTCTGAGATTCTGCAGATTTTGAAATGCTGCATTTCAACATTATTCAACATTTCAGACTTCTAATGTAGGTATTAGTATATATTGTACGGTGAAAACAAAATCTCAGTAATGTGCAAAATTTCAGTAGTTTCTCACGAATCCTGCAAAAGCTTGAATACTGAATTTCAAACATTATCAAAATCACGCTCAATTAAGCCATGAAATTTTGAATCATGCCAGACTTTCTTACAACGTGGTCGTTGTCATTGGGAACGAAAAAGAAGCAATCTCATCACATCATGCACCACTCAAGCACCACTCAACAGGCTCATAAATCTTCTCTCGTCGCCATGGCCAAGACAGGCAACTGGTGCGCTGCTGACGACCAAAACTTGAAGCCCTCATCCGCCAACGAGGAACGGCATTACGATCAACACAGACAGAGACAACATCAAGCGCATTTGTTCTCATTGGCCTCATCGTGCCCAGAACAGCAACTTCAAGACGCTCATCCGTGGAAAGCTCGAGAAGTTCGAGATTCACGGCTCCGTGACTGGTAGGAGAGCTGGTGAGTGCTGTTTCGATTGTGTGCATTGTATCATCTTGAACTCATGACTCACAAATGATGTTCAGCTCACGCAAGGGCCACAGCCACCGTCGACGAAGACGACGACGACTGACGAGTCGTACCGGATCCAATCAATCCGACATCTCGCCGGTTCTCAAGACACCAACATCGACGCTGACAGTAGGTGATATTGACGCCTCCACCATGCCAACTCCCAAAAGGAATGCCTCCGCCAAGAAGCCGGCCGCTGCTGTCAAGAAGAAAGACCCTGTCCTCGATCTTGCTGCTCAGCTCAGCAAGTCAAAGCTCGAGTCGCCCGCTGCGACTTCTCCTTCGCTGCCCCAAGCTCATGTTTACGTGCCGTGATGGGAACAAGAATGCCTGCGTGATTGAGCTCCTCTCAGCTCTCCCAGGCGAATACCTCAAGCACTGCAAGGTCATGCCTGGTGGCCAGCAGCTCTCTGTTCTCTTTGGGTATCCCAAGGTCTTGGCGGCGCAGCGCTTGACCGCAAGCAGATCACCCAGTCTGGCGGCGCACAGCGACTCCTCTGCTCGTGTCTTGGCTCGCTCTACGCAGGTGACTCACTTCGAGAGTACAACTTTGCTGACAGTCCCAGGACGGTTGATGGGGAGCCCCAGATCGTGGATTTGCCCTTCTCGTGCATGGAAGGAGAAGTGCCTGCTGACCAAACCATGTGGATCACCTGGCCCACGGACAGATACGTGGTCTACAGGGGTGCTGATCACAAGCAGTTCCTCAACATCTTGATTCTCAAGATCCACTCTATTCAGACTTACGCTGTTGAACGTGGAAATGTTCGTGAACATGTTCTTGATGACAGTGAGGAGGAGGAGGAAAATGACCCACTGCGAAATGGTATGGAAGATCTTTGAGTATCACTAGATATTTTTACATTGTACGGATGTTGTTTTGTACTAGACCAGCTGTATGCTTATAGTTCTGTACTATCTAATGAATTAGAAGAGGTTTCAAGTCCCGACTTTGCTCAAACCACAACAACACACAACTCTGTCATAAAATTAATTGTCTCTGTCCTTGATGCCGAGCGCCAGAACAACCTATCTAAATGACAACGGCTCCACACCAGAACCCCCCCCCCAGGTGGATGGAGTAAGGCTAAAGTACGATCTGATTTTGGAAAGAAATTGATCGGCTATATACAACAGTGGCCACATTACATCCGGTGCGGTCTTGATTTGATCTACTGGTTTTATCGTTTTGATTAATGCGATTAACCTAATATCTCTCTTCGTCAACAGGAATTACAACCAAAGCAGATTTGGACATTGTTCCCTGTCTTTCAATCTATCAATCCTAACGACTTCAGGGATTTTGTGGTTCGTTGCAGAACTGCGCGAATAAGTCAAACCAGTCATCGATGCCCCCGAAGAGATCCACTGAGCGAACACCAACAAAGAAACCGGCCGATCCAGACGACAGCGGCGAAGACTACGAGCAATTAAACTTTTTGGACTCTGACGACGAGGACGAGATCATCAAGCCACTTCAGCGTATGTCCATCAACCAATCCAATAGCACCACTAAAATCAACATGGATCCACCAAGAAATGGCAACGCTCCCAAACCTCTTGTTCGTCTGGTAGACATGAAGAATCGTAATTCGGATGTCCATCTGTACACCCTTCCCGTCCAACGTGAAAATGGCGTGCTTCTTGTCATTGATAAACTTGCAGGTGTAGCAGTTCAAAACATCGACATCATTCGCTGTTTGAGAGACTATAAGATGGTCACAATTGAATGGGACTCAACCATTCCAAACGTTCAAGCTATCAAGGATCTGCTCTGCAGTGGAAGGTTTTTTGTTAACAGCAATCCACTCAATCTTCTTCCAACTGACTCATTTGTCCAGGACGTCACTGCGGCAGTTAAAGGAGTAGTAGAGGAGTGGCGTAATCAAACTGTACCAAAGACTAGAATGTCTGTCGATTCGACCGTCCTGTCAAGTCTAAACCATCCCCAATCGAAACCACTCTACAGGGAGGTGAGGCCATTTTTGTTTGTATCGCATTATTTGGACAATATTAGATTATTCTCTTACTACCTACTTACTTTGTGATTTGTAATTAGGTACGGCTACTCAATTGCCGGGCTGCTTCGAAGTTGGTGACTTCATTCTTATTTTCTTCTAGTATGA